>WEIT01007066.1:52575-84427 GCA_013389985.1 Dryoscopus gambensis | reverse complement strand
CCGGCTCCCAGCCGCGGCTCCCCATCGGCGCCCCTCGGGGATGCTGGGGGGTCCGGGCACCCCGCACGCCCGGCGGGATGCCCTGCCGGCACCCCTGTACCCGGGTGCGGTGCTGAGCCCCTCCTGACCCTACTTCGCCGTATCTGGATTGCAGAGGAAGCCAGCATGTCTGGAAAAGCAGTTGTTCTACTGACTTAGTCCTGCAAATTGTTTTTCACCGGCATCCCTTCGCACACAAGTGATCCTAATGAAGTCACTGGTAATGCCAAAATGCAGTTCTCAGGGTCAGGTCCGGAACTCTTTCTCAGTGATTGAAAATGTTGGCAGCAGGAGGACAAAATCTCCCTCGGCTTTTTTTAATTATTAGTTAAGTAGATGAGATTTACAAAGAATCTCCCCTACTTCTCCAAATTATGAATGGTATATTTTTTACATATAGCATAAACTAAAAGGAAACTTGCTATTTCATAAAGATAGTTCTCACAGTCATTAAAAATTTGCTTTCTTCCTCTGGCTGGTCATTATATTTCTGTTTATGAAAATCACATCTCCCTTGAGATCCTTGTAGTTCAACTAGGAGAGATAAAAGGGAGTGCGTAGTAGATTCAGAACAAGAAAAAATGAAGACTTCTGAGAATTTAACTCAAAAAACTACTAGTCAAACTATGTAGGGTTTGACCCAGATGGGTCTGGTCCAAAAACTTCAAGGCCACATCTGTGCTTTCAAATCCATACGTTTCAAGCGCAGGGAGGAAGGAGTTAGACTTGGGAGCTCATCTGAAAAAAAGATTCAAAGCATATGTAGTAACACTTCTGCAGGGAATTGGGACCAGGAGAGGAGGGTCAGGCTTGGAGCTCATTTTTAGAAGGAATTCCAAAGCACATGGATGTGGTGAAGGTCTGGTATGAAACAACTGCACAGCACAGCCAATGCAATGCCATTAAATGGACCATTTCAAACCAAATCATTCTTTGGATGATTGCAAAGTCATTTCTCACATTATTCCAACTATTTATCTGTCTAGCAGAGAAAGCCCTTGCATTGTGAAATGCAGCCATTGCAACAGCATCAATTGCTTGTCAAATAGCTAATAACATGCATATTTTGTGAATTTCTTTTTTATGTATTTTAATAATTTATTTGGCCCATTTTTAATGTTGTGTATTTAAAGTGACATATTTGTTCCTTTGAAGACTGTCTCTTGTTTTAGGGAGGGTAAAAGAGGGGAAGAAAGTGATTTCGATGAAGCAGGCTCATTGGGGCATGAACATCACCTAGAGTGTAAAAACTTGTAAAAATTTTCTGATCCATATTAAGAAATTTGAAATCCTAATACCTTGGGTTGGCATACATGCGGGTACCCTTTAAAACTTCATCGGCAAATATTTTATTTGGAATATCACTTATCTTCACTGTTCATGAGAAATAGAGAACAGCCTAATGTAAGTGACCCCAAATGGGATGGGTCCGTCCATTCATCTTGTGATGGTGCCTCCATCATTCAGGTCTTGGGAATAAAACGAGGTCTTAGAAATGTCATGAGTTCAGCAGGTCTGAGCAAGTGGCCAGGGGAAGAAGCCCTGGCTTTCACAGCAGATTACAGAGGTCCACTTGTGTCGAGGAACTTGCGTTTGTAACACAGCCACTCTTGTGCAGAACTGCCTTCACATACGCAACATTTGTTAGAGTTTAAAGCAAGCCCTTTCTAATTACAGTCGATGACATACCCTGCAAAATCAAGGTTTTCACAGGAGAGCAAATCTGACAAAAGAATCCCAAATGTCAGTAACTGACTCCATGCACAATGGGATTCATGACTGTACTGCTTGGGGACAGGAGTAACACAATTACAAACTCATTATGTTACTCTGGGTATGAATCACAACTGCAGGCAATTCTTCCTCCACCTGGGAGAAAGAAAGTTTTAGCTACTCTCGAAGTGACAAATCTTGTGATTCTTAGCATGGTTTTGCTCAGCAAATTCCAGTTGATTTTAGGAGGATTTAGCATGGTGTAACAACTAAACAGGAACCTCAAGATTTGACTCAGTAGAATTAGAATGATCCTCAAACTACAGTGACCTCAAGGCATACAAAGCCTTTTGGTTTTCCTTCCAGAAGTGTGTTAAGTAGTGACGTCTAGTAAAATATCAGAGTAAAGTACACCATTCACAAAACAGTACTATGATTAAAGGATCTCCAATTCAACCCAGTGACCTCAGTGGAATTCTTAAAGTTAGAAAGCTATGACGTAGAGTATTATTCATTGCCCTTTCATTAGTGTTGACTACGCTCCTTCAGAAGATGGAAAACCCTTTTGAACCTTGCTATACTATAAAGCAGTTGATGATAGGAAATGAATCTTAGCCAAGGAAGAAGTGAATAAGACCATTCTAGGAATTAAATCTCAATATTCAATAGCATAGCAAAATTAGTGACAATAGTTGCAATAGCAAGAGTTACCTGATAGATGAAAGCATCACATTGATTTTCCTGTCTGGGTGGTGGTAAGGTACTGCTTCCTTCTGCTTTATGTCCTTCCTTTTCTTCCCCTCTCCTGCCATGTTCCCTCCAGCTGGAGATGAAAGAAATCTGGTATTGGCCTCCCACAGTCTTGGGTGGGTGCTGTTCTCTTCTACCTGGAAGTGGCATGCTGGTCATGCTAGACCAACTCCAGAATAAGTAAGGGTTAAACATGTGGTTTTTAAAGTGGAAAAGCCCCATGTAATTCTTAATTAAAAAAAAAAAAAAGGGCACACAGAAGCAATAAAGTACGAACTGTGTGGCTCCTCCTCTGCATTAAACAATCTAAGTCCATATTGAACAGAAGTGTTTTAAGAAAAGGTTGCTCAGTTGTGAAGGAAAAACATATAAGTTCTCCATGTTTCTAAAGATGTTTCTGGTACTCTCAGCGGCATTGCCAGGGACAACATGGATCATATATGAGCTCTTAATATTTCCAGGATCCAGCTGATACAGAATTTTTAACCTCATCACTCACAGAATCACAGATGGTCACAAACCACACTAAGCCTCCATTTCAACCACGTTCCAACCAAACCCCTTTTGCTCCATCAACAAAGAACTGCCCACAGCAATGATACCTCTTCAACAATTGCCTGAATCACTACCCTGTTGATGCTTTTAGGGCCACAAACCCTTTTATGAACATGTAAATTTTGGTTTGGTGACCACATGAGTGTTTTGACTGCTCATTCCCAACACATAAATGGGATGCCTGTCACAAGACACTGTTTTAGCTTTTGGGCTTTTGTCCTTGTACCGCTGGTCTTGGCAGTTTTTTCAGCGTTTTTGCCTTAGGCATTTTTGCAATCTGGCGTGTTAGCACCTCCTGGCTTTAGCAACTTTGCAGCCTTAGCTTATTGCCTCAAAGCTTTGGCATGAGTCTGCGCCGTGGCAACCTTTCAACTCCAAACATACTTGCTTCACAGGTTTTCCTTGGGTTTTTCTTGGATGTCAGCAACTGCCCTGACCCTAGAGGGGGAAGAAAGACTGATCAGCAAGTTCAAACAGTGTCTGTGCAGCAGAAAGATGTCTATCACAAATGAGCATATTCACTACATCACTTGCCAGATATTGCACATGCTCAGGTACCATGAGAAATTTTTCCAGGCCTTCTTCAAGATTATTCCTATAAATCTTCTGAGAGCCTGTGATGATTGGCTGGAGAAAACTCTGGTGAACTTCATAGTCCCAGACTGTTAAACCACTCTGTCTCCATACTCTGGTGGATAGAGTTTCCATTATTAAAGTATTTTCTCTTTCACTTCTCTTCAAAGCCAAGAAAACCCATCGGGTAGAGATAAATGTTGAGTTTAAGGGCTGGTAGTTCAGGGTGACAAGTGCTGATTCAGTAGATGAGCTGTTTTCCACAACAACCACCAGGAGACAGCCAGTTGTCCTTTGTACTGCCCCCACTAAAATACTGCTTTTCAGGTAGTATCATGTCTTCTTTTCATTGTATTCAGGAAAATGAGACTTAGAAGTCTTAAAATGGAAGAATCCATGATGATGAGGATAAAGACTCATGCCAGGTTAATCTTTGTTTTCTCCGTCTATTACTCTGAAAATCCACATCAGCAACTGCCTTCAGTGAAGGCCTGAGTTTAGAAATGCTTTGGTTTTGTGAATTCCTAATTTCACCTGTTGTTTCCTGCAACTTCTCTCTCAAAGATCTTTGCATAGCTAACTCAGTAATCCAAATTTCAGCTCGTCAGAAGAGTGGAAAGGTGAAAAAAACAGTTGATGCTGCCTAAAACTAGTGAGACTCCTGCTACCATGTATTTCTCTGAGGAAACCTGGGCCAGGGCTTTCCCAGCAATTTACAAGCAATTGGTTTTTTCAGTATATTTTACTGGGTGTTGGATCTAGAATCTGTTTGCTTGGAATCTGACTGCAGATTGACCAGAATAAATTCAAACATCATAAAAAATTAGCAGGAATTTTTCTGTCATAGTTTCCCCAAGGAAAACACTGTTCCTATCCAAATAAAATGAACTTGCAGTTTATTTACTAATCCAAAACTATGGATGTCCTTCATGAGAGGGAATCCTTGAGAAATTTTAAAGTGTGATTTTTCTGAGTTTTCTTTTTCCAGTGGATATTTTGCTGAGATGAAATTTGCTAACAACTGTAACAATACACAGGGAAAGAGGAAAAATAACTTTTTTCAACATCATGTATAGTGTGCTGCACATAAAAAGAAAGGAAGCAAAGTAAAAAGTACTGCCATGACTTCAATAATCAGAACCTTTCCTTTAGCATCTAAGAAATGACAAGTAAGAAAGTTTTAATATAGGAGAGGATTTTTATTTGCATTTCTTAACAATAAGGGTGGTTTATACTCCACCTGGTGTCTTTTCTCACATCATCTTTTATGGGCTTCTCTCAGTGACAAGTACCTTTGTACAAAGGTTTCCTCCCCCCTTCTCCCCCTTCTCTGGTTCTAACTCTCTAGCAGGCTTCAGCATACAAACACAATGGGAGCATTGAAAGGAAGACAGTGGGACACCTCCTTTGATCTTGTGTTCTAATAACTTGTGTATGTTTGTGTCCAAAAACAATGTTCCAAGGCTGTGAGGGCTGCTGCTGCCGAAAAGAATACTCATCACAGGGGCGGTGGAATAGTTAAACTGTATTCAGGAGAGTAAAGTACTGGCCAATAATGTAAACAGCAGACTGTAAACTCTACTAAAATGCTTTGATGACTGAAGAGAGCCCCACTCCACAGCTGACAACACAGACATCATAGGTCTGTTCAAAGCATGGCACTGAGGGTCACCATTAAATCATACAATTCCCTATTACTTTTCATATCCATTCTAGGGGATACTCGCTGCACATGGACAAAAGAAACATGTCTTGCATTAAAGCAAATGGCTACTGTCAGACGAGCCAGCTGAGTTCCTCCACTCTGCTGCTACTTGCTCAATGTTGTTGGGGTTTTTTAAACTACAAGAAGCTGGATTTCTGTTTTCATTTTTCATTTTTATAACTCACTGGTGCTTTTCTTTCTGAAAAAGGGAAAACTATTGCTGGAAATACAGTTGGCATGGGAACAAAGCAAGACCAGTCAGACCTTACACACAGAGCACACTGCTTGTGTAAAAGTCACTTCTAACAAAGTGGCAACCCCACAGCAAGG
Source organism: Dryoscopus gambensis (assembly GCA_013389985.1). NCBI lineage: Eukaryota > Metazoa > Chordata > Aves > Passeriformes > Malaconotidae > Dryoscopus > Dryoscopus gambensis. Next base: position 78,762 of record WEIT01007066.1, on the reverse strand, counting down.
GGTGGAGGAAGGAGAAAGTTGCTTGATCACTGTCTTTTTATTTACAGCTATGGTGTGGTAAGGTCTTATACTGTCACATGTTGACAAATCTGTGAACTTTGGAAAGATAATGTAAGAATCAGGATCTCCACCTATATTTCATATTTAGGTTGCATCTCTGGAGTATTTTCAGCATATTTGAAACTACAGAGTTTGACAGTGACCCAGGCCTGATTTCCAATATGATAGCATTTGCAAAACTCTCATGAAACGTGAAAGGCTTGAATTCAATGTGTGGTGGTTCAGCACAGCACTTCTGTGTTAGCTTAGCTGGTTTTCTTTAAATAAGCATAAAGTTTATTGAAGTTCTGTTGCTATAGTAAACAGGGTTGGTGCTGTGCTTACAAATAAGTAAGTGTAAGAAGTGTTAACTTAATAGATATCTGAAAAGGATAAAAAATGTTAGTAAAACTATCTTTTGAGCTCTGTATGAATTATAACAATTCCAAAGTGTTTTGGCAAACACTCATAACCATATCATACTGAGAAAGAAAACTTTACTCTAAAAACTATGCCTGGACCACCATGTCACTGTACAAATCTGGCTCCAGTAACTTGCCACAAGAATTTTGTCATTCTAAAATAAACTTGGCTATAAAAGAATGCCTTATTTTGAACATTAAAATACAGTAGAATAAATGATCAGGTTTATCTCCAAGTTGTTTACACGCTGAGCCATTGGTTACTACTGATTTTCCTCACAGGTTCCCTGTGCACACCAAGGAGTGGCGTTGGTACAAAGCCTGTGATGCAGCAGGAATACAGAGACTGAGGCAGGTGAGGAGCAGAAGCTCGGAAACAGCCCTTCTCCATTTCCCTGTGTGTGCTTCTGCTCTGCAGGACCGAGCAGAGCCTGGCTGCCTGCAGCCCACAGACAGTCTTGGGGATGAATTACACAAGACTACAACAGAAAAGATCATCACTGTTAACTGTTGAGCGTGGTCCTGGCTCACTGCTCAGCATTTGTGCAGCTCACCAAGGCTGTTGGATCAGCAATAGGCTCGTTTCAGGCACAGACCCAGGGAGATGCAGGCACACAGCAGAAGCAAAGAGCGTGTCAGCACTGCCCAGCACAGCACACGCACGCTCCAGGTGACGAGACACAGACAGAACCCCATGTGCAAGGAATTCCTTGCAAGGAAAACAGGAATCACTAATGCAGTTCAACTATATTGAGGCCACCAACACAGCACATACAGCTTGACCTAAATTGTCCTTGCTGTTTACTTATATTCTCTAAGCTTTGCTGTGGAAAACAGCTTTGTTTTCAAAATTTACTTAGCTTTTTCTTACAAGGTATATCCAATGGAACCATAACACTGTCTCATACAGATAAGACACTATCTTAAATGAGCTTAAAACCAAAGTCTTTTTCACTTCTATGTGGAAACTTCTGAAGGACTGGCAGATGGACAGATATGAAATGACCAAGTAAACCCTGAACATTCAATTTGTACTTCTCTGCTTTTCTTTTACCATTAGCTGTCAGTGTTACAAGACTTTGCGTCTACCGAGCACATTGCACATTGATTTAATTTGTGTGCTGGATACGTGGCCTCTTCACTCTTCTTCTGCAACATTTTCATATGGCAGTAATGACATAATTATTGCATTCAGATAAGCTCCATTAGTTTGAATGAAGATAACCCATGGAGATCCACTTTGCTGCTCTGTTCCACTTTCTGTGTCCTTTTGCATTGTGTATTTTCAAATACATGACAGAAGCTACAGGAATTCTGGGATTTGCATAAAACTAACAAGTCCTCAATTCTTCTCCTGGTGTTCATAATTTTGCCATGGTAGTTTTGAACCAGTGCCAGACCACATCTAACCAAGGCAGCATTTCTGGCAGTGTCCTGCAAAGGCAGGGTGCATCACAGCAGGCTTTCCCTTTTTCCTCTGTTCTGGCAGCCAAAGGGCAGACAAGTGAAAGAACTCAGGCACATAAACCACACACCTTGTACTTCCTCACATCATTACCTACTGCCCTCCCTCGTAGAAGCCTCTTGCAATGTCTTAAGAGAATCTTTCCCTATAAGACTCCTTCAGTATCATGAGGCAGATATAGGACTGTGGTTGGATCACTGCTGCTAATACCACCTTCACACAGTGAGAGAACAGTGTTTTATTTATTCATCCAAATTTAGATTTTAAAAAATACAAATTCCTGAAAATATACTAGGTGGAATTTATCTTCCTCTACCATCAATGGAGAGACATGAGTGATTCATGTGACCTATTTTATATGACTCTATGAAGCTGAAATGAATCATCTTCTAAAAGTACCTATTTGAACATGATTTGTCTCATCTTAATATAGACATTTAAAATAGGTCAGATGAATGGGTTATTCCCCTCCCTTGGCTATAAGGGGAGACCAGATCAAGTGAAGATATTCTAGATAGCCAAAGTTGGGTGAGATGCATTCCACTATGTTCATATGGAGCAAGATTTTAAGGTTCTTGCCCCTGATCTCAAAGGGAGAGGTGACTTTTCTTTTTTTAAACACAAAAATAATACTCCTGCATGCTATGCACTGTAAAGCATTCAGGAGATCAGAGGGATCAAAATGCTACTAAGCTGGACAAGGCTCAAGTGGGATGTACAAAAGTGTGAGAGATCACACCTCTGTCACTGTACAGAAGAGAGTCAATGTGTAAATTACTGTGTGTTAAGCCAATTCTTTTATGTGTAGTTGTGGCTCTGTGGAATGTTTCAAGGTGTGTTTTCTGTTTCTGCAAGGAATTAGCATGTCACCAGAAAAAGTTTCTAACTGCTCTGATCTTAGGATCTGCTCTAATCAGCCGTCTTGTGCAGAAAGATCCTTCCAGAAAGACACTGTGACCAGATCAGCCATTCCCATCAACCTCAAGCAGACAAATCACACGGAAGAGCAGCTATGCAATCTCTACTCCTCTGGTACTCCTAACCAACTAAGCAGTGGGAGTACCACAGCTTACATAGGCTCAAGGAAAGATAGGGCAAACCAACATAAGGGAAATTCACTGACAATTTCTAAATACAGAGAAGTCATTTCAGACTCAAGAATTCCCTGAATAACAAGTTGTGAGAGACTGAGAGATGATTGAGTGGAAGTATCATGATATGTTAACCCTATTATATTCTTCCCCAGGCATCTGCTTTTGGTCACTGTTAGAGACCAGTGCCCTGTTCAGCAATTCTTGATCTACCTACCACAGAAAAATAAAGTGGATCATGAGTGTTTCAGACCAACTAAAGAATTTCAATTAGTATAGTCCCCATGGAAGAGAGGAAGAAAATTCTTGCACCGAGTTCAGCTAAGCCACTGAGCTGGTCTGGAGGCTCCATACTGATTTCAAGAGACCCATGAGGTACTATTCATTCTCTTTATGTCTGAGTAGCTGTACAATAATATCCACATTATTAAAATAAAATCTTGTTTCATAAGACAGTTTCCTCATATGTTCTGAGTATTTCCTACTGAGAGTGGGAAGGCATTAATAAAACTGGATTTAAAATTCTACAAATCAGCATAAATCTCTATGGAAAAAGAATATACTTCAGCTCTTCCCCGCTGTTGGATTATTGTTGAATACCCTATGGTTCTCCACAAATTCTTTTCTGTAGCACAAACCAATGAGACGGATAATGGAACTTTTGTTTATAAATTCTATATTATCTTTACTATAATGTCTCATATTTTAATAGCTCATCTTTCACACAATGGAATTGTACTTAGAGTTATGGCACCCTGGCAAATAGTTAGGGAGTTTTAATGTATCAGTCTTAAATCAGGCCAAACAGGACTAACAACCTAAAAGCTGACATAGCCTCCCCCTGGTCATGAATGAAGAGGTTTAACAGTATTTGGCTGCTGTATTGCTTCCTTGGGTACAGCACTGGTGCCGCCTCCAGCTGATCACAAGTCTCCGAGCCCAGCAGTTCAGCCAGGGTTCAGCCACCTCCCTGTGCCTTCATCCAGACTGTCCTCCATCCCTCTGTCAGCAAGGATGTTACTGTGCTGGACAGTGCCAAAGTTTTACTAAAGTTAAGATGAACAATATCCTCTGCAACACTCACCTTTCTTATAGAAGGCTGGCAGGTTTGCCAGGGATTAATTCCCCCTTTCATAATCAATACTGAGCACTCCCAGTCACCTTCTGTCCTAAGCATGCTTGGAAATGGATTCTGGAAACATTTTTTCCATTCCCTTCCCTGGGATCAGCGTGAAGTTTACTGGTTTGTAACTCCCAGATTCTCCTTTTTGTCCTCCTTGAAGATATGTGTCACATTTTCTTTATTTCAGTCCCCAGAAGCCTCCCCCAAGAGCAGTGATCTTTCAATGATAGCTGGGAGTGGCCTCACAGAGATATCAGCCAGCTCCCCCAAGAGTGCATCCCGCTAGTTCCCATGGACTTGTGTACATCCAGCTTCTTGAAACACCCCCTAACCTGACATTTTTTCACTGAGGGTGAGTCTTCATTGTTTCAGACTTTCTCAGTGGGCTCAAGAACCTGGGATTGCTGGAGGCTGGTTTTACCAGGAGAGAGGGAGCTGAAGAGTTCAGTGAGCACCTTGGCCTTCTCTGTGTCCTTTGTCACCAGGCCCACCACCTCATTCAGCAGCAGACACACATTTTACCTGCTGATACACTTGCAGAAGCCCTTTTTGTTGCCCTTCCCATTCCTCGCCTAATTAAACACCAGCTGGGCTCTGGCTTTTCCAGCCCCAACCACCCATTTGCATGGGTTGGTGGAGTCTACAGTGGGGAACACGCCTGAAGTTTCTGTCTAGGGTCAATCACAAATTCAATGTACCAACACCAGAAGTAAACATGGAATGGTCTTTTGTGTACAAACTGGCAGGACACCGATTTTGCAAGGACCACAAACTATCCCAGCCATCCATAATTTTCACTTTAGCAATTAAAAGAATCCAGATGTGATTCCATGCATTCATTTAAAGAAAATTAAACGAAGGTAAATATTACAACCAAATATAAGAGTTTCAAACTGCTACAATGGTCCAAGCTTTGGTCAAGCTTACAGCTGGGATCAGAGCTGTGCAGAAAGTAGGTTTTCTGCTATGTAGGAAATTGCACAATTTCTTTTTTAGTTCTAAATGAGGTAAAAGCTTTTTATTTATTTTCATAAAATTTTTAAAGTTCTTTTAGGGTTTAAACTGATGGTTCTGATTTTTAGGCTTTTCCTGTTACAAAAGAGTTTGTCTTCTAAATTTTAAAACAATGGGCTAAAAAGCTGTTTTACAAGGTCAATATGTTCTATCCCAAAAATATAAAGAACTTTTGTTTCAAGCCTATTCAAATATTCTGCTCCAATATTTTAATACACAGAGCATTGTCAAAAGTGAAACATTTATATGGATTGCCATTTTGCAATGAAGAGCTGTTCCACAGAAAATTTTCCGACCAGTTCCAATTTGAAATGTAAGAGAATACAAGGATTATGTTTACAAACTGTTTTGTATCTTCAATGGTATGGCTTATCCCTTTCATCTCCTAAGGGCAAAGATGACTCAGAAAATCATGATCGAAAGTTCAGGTCCTAGATATAGCAAGTACAGTAATTATATTTATTATTTTAATATTATTTTAAAGATTTAAGATATCATCTGAAAAAATATCATTTCCAGTTCTGATTAATCTGACTCTTTATTTACCTAGGTTCATCTTGCCAGGGATTTTAGTGAGGAAGGTACACTTTTATTTCAGAAACATTTCAGTCTCTATTTCAGTTTTACCATAAAGAAAGAACATTTATTTCTGTAAGTTTCCTTTACACCCATACTGCAGGGTGCCTCTGATTATGCTAAACATTTTGGCCAGTTAGAGCCAGTTAGCTTTATTTTATGTGTTTTTATACTGAAGATTTTACATTTCCTTTGTTAAACACCAGGTCTTTTTCACCACATGAGATGCAAAAATTCATAATATTTTGTTTTGCTAATACTCAGTTAACAGTCACAACATACAGCATCCAGACTAACCCTGAACAAGAACTCTGTGCTCATCAGATATTCCAAACAGCACAGACATAATCCTATTAAAAAAATAAAATAATATAAGAGAAAACAAAGCAAAAGGAATCTTAAGTATGTATATTCCTCTTTAGGCTTCACAACTGAGCAGTCCCTCTGAAGCCATCACATTTCATTACAGTGGAGCTTTCTGGTCCAGCCCTGTGCATAGAAAAGGCGGCTGCATATCCTTGAGTTCTTTCCAGCCTGCATTCGGCACAGATTTTGAGTATAGGATGAGCATCTGACCTTTAAAAAAATCTTAAATTCAGAATATATAAAACAGGCTGCTTAGCCATTCTTCTTATTTCTAAAGGAGATTAAATGCAGTTGAAGAAACTACACTGCATTCAGAAACTGGACCCTTTGGAAGAAAGGGTGACATTTTCTCAAAAAGAAAAAGTCCACAGACTAGGACTTTTCAACTGTTTCAGTATAAAAGAGCCAAATATAAAGAGCAGGAAACCATTCTGTACTTTCAGAATAATGTGAAAAAGACAACCCAAGAGAGCTTTAATACCTGAAATGCTCTTAAATCCTAAAGAAAGACTTTTTGTAATACTATATCAAAAGGGGAAAGGGAAATAGCCCAACACAGTGCTTTCCTTTTTTCAGCATGATATGGATGTGGAAAGTATGTTAATTCCCGTATTCTCAAAGGAAAACAAATAGCATAAACAGACAGACAGGAGAGGAAGAGAGCAGTGTGTTTAAAATAATAGAGAAACCCACCACTCATTTAAGCTGTTAGCTCTGGGAAGGCTCAGGCTGTGTGTCCAATCACAGGACCTACAGTTTATGCCAAGGCTTGTTTCAGATGCATTCTGCACCAACTCCACCAAACGCAAACACAATTAGAGCATTCAGCATCAGACAGTAGGAGATCCCCTTTGATGTTGGGATAAAATGAGGATATGCATGGTTTTGTCCAAAATGACAACCATCCCAGGTTTACTAATGGGTATCTAATAGAAAAAGAGAACTTTATGATGCTCATTAATTACCAAACTGTCATGTGCTTCTGGCAGAAAGAAAGTAATCCTCTTCTCCAGATTAGACAGCCACCACAAAGGACTTCAAAGAACTTTCAGTCCCCTCCCCTGAGAGCTGCCTTGCATAAACCTCACAGCACTAACCGTGCAAATTAAAAGAAGGGAGCAGTTGACAAACCCTTCCTGATACATGCGCAGTCTATTGCTGTTGGCAGTTCAGACACGAGCCCTTATTCTGCTGGCAGATGTGCACATTCTCTACACATAAAACGTCCTCTGAAATTCACACAAAACTTTACAAATTATCAGTAAACAATGCTTTCCATTCTTGCTTTCAAACCCGGAGATATTTGTGCTGAAGATCCTTTGGTGGCAATAAAAATTCTATTTTAAGAACATGGAAATGTAGAAGAAATACAGCTCAAAGTCTAGTTTTCAAAAATTTTCCTCAGATGCTTTTCTTAATAAGGAGCAGCTAAAGTATGCCTTTTACTGGCAATTCGCCACAATGGGTATAAAGGGCTACAGAAATCAACCAATATGAGAATGGATGTAGTAGGGAGCTTGAAGCACTTACAGTGATTCCCCTAGTTTAAATGGTCAGACATTTATGGAGTTGGAGATTTTGCCTTCAGCACAAATTCTTTCCCTTGCTCTTACATTTCTATAAACTCTTTATATGTAACTTTTTTTTTCCCAGGGACTGAACTACAGACTTCAAAGTAGGCAATGTATTTCACATATTTATGATTGTCACCCAAATGCATGTATTTATGGTTGTTTTCACAAAGGCCTGATATAGTGGTAAAGTCTGATTTGTCTCTTAGGAGGAGCAAGGGAACAGGTACTTGTGATGTTTAGATGACATATGAATTCTAGATGACAGGATTATGTTCCTCAACATATATTCCTTGTGTTTTTGTTATTTACTCATGTACATTCAAATCACTTTACTGACAAGGAGAAAGAGAATGAGCCCCATTATGATTTGGAATCTGAATATCCTTATTCAAAGCATCCCAAGCAGCATTTGGTTAAAGTTGTGAGCCTTGGTCATACTGGACAGATCAACTACTTAAAAGGTCCCCCACAAATTTTAATTTAAAAATTAATTTAAATTTGAATTTAAATACGGTCTTTCTCCAACCAACTTGACAGATATTTTGGAGTGATGGTTGCCGGAGGCATACTGCTATCCACAATAGGACTGGCTTTATGTTTACCAAGAACATAAGAGTCCAGGGGAAGTAGTGCTGAGTGACAAATAGTACTAAAATAAATAATCATAGGGACCATCAAAAACTGTTCCTTTGTTCATACCACTTTTCAGACAGCACTCCTTTGGTACATCCTGGTGAACCTATTCCAAACCATAAACTCTTTGGAAGATTCCCTCCTTCCCAAGTAATGTGTGTGCTACTTCTCAGTTCAATTTTTAAATGGGAATAAGCAAGTGGTCTACACGGGGGGAAAGACAAGCACTGCTCACACTGAGAAGTCAAATGAAATATGATTACAATGACCATATATTGTGCTATAGAAACTTTCCTGATTGTATCTCTATGGATTCTAAATACCACTATGTGCTCTTGATGCCACTACTTCTATCTGTTGTTTTCTCTGATGTGAAATCATCACAAATTATTTTAAATTATTAATAAAGACAGACCAAGCATTTGATTAGTTTGCAAGTNGCAAGTTAACTAAAGATGACCAGAGCTGTAGGCTGAACAGCCACAGGATTTTCTTTTCTATCTCTTTTTAGAGGTTATCCATGACAGCTGAAAATCCAGTGCCCATCCTCACTTTGTACTTGCAATTCAGCTGATGCAAAAAAGTAGGACATAATCTCTGACACAACATCCTTTGTTAAGAACATCCTCCTCCACCTTCTTCCCCAAAGACAGCCAAGAAACTGTTGTTTCTTCAGCACAAACCCAAAACACAGCCTGTACCAGCCTCTCTGAAGAAAATTAACTCTACCCCAGCTGAAACCAGCACAGAAACTAAGAGTCAGGAGTGAGGCATTCCCAGCTCAGTGTCACAGGTGTGCATTTCTGAGGCAAGTTCTCTCCTGGTAGGTGAACAAAAGTGATGCATTCATACTCCTTCCACCTCCATGCATTCATCTATGATTTTTGTCACAATAAGACCAAAATGACAGTTAATTCCTGAATGGATATGTTTCTGGGGACACACCAGCTTCCAGGATGTGCCCTCAAAACTGTGACTCCATTTGTTGTTTGTTTTCTCTAGTGAACATCAATGCAGAACTCTTGTTCTGAAATTCTCTGGTTGGCATCAGACAAACAAGTCATTCTCCTGGATATGAGAAAATTTCCAATTATTTTCCTTTGTTTAAGTGACAGTTGAAAGAAAAGATGTCCTGGGAAACTTTTGGAATAGGATGATCCTTGCAGGCAGAAGTTGAATTTGTTTCAATTAAAAATGCAATCACAGAGGAGTTTGTACTGAAGTTTTGTGCTGCATTTTCAAACATGTGAAAGAAGCAGTGAAAGAACAAATGAAGGCAGCAAAAAGTAACCAAAGGCAAACAAGCAATCTGATCTGAGAAGAGGTAAGAAAAAGAGTTTTAGGGTAGTAGGCTGGATGGACAAAGGCCTGGATCTGTGAGTCCTGTTATAAATCCCAGCTATGCTCAGGGAAACAGGACTCGGTGCACATTCTTTGTGTCTAAACAGATTTGTCCCAGAGAAACAATTCACTCCATAGTCAACTTCTCCTCCTAACAGAACCAAGCTAAAACTGGTGAGCCCCTTAGGTAAAAAAGAGATTAGTGGTGTTAGCAATGAGATCTGAAGCACAGAAATTTCAAATTGCTCTTCCTGCTCAGCCAAAGTGCAAGCTCTGGCATTTTTTCAATTCAATGTCAAACTCAAATGAATGGCTCACAAGATGGTGAGAAAGGGAAGGACAGTTTTAGCAATCATCTAGTCTGATCTAGCACCAAGGATGCTCCAAAACTTTTTTCCCCTTCAAAAAGTGGAATCTTTCCAGTCTAGGACCAGCCCTTGATATGCTGGAACCAGCCAGCACAGGGCATAACTGGCCACAGCATGACTAAGATGTACAAGTCAGGAGGGAAGGAACAGACCCCACTTGAACTGGCAAAGGACATGAGGAAACTTGTATTTTTGGCATATTCAAATACTCATAAAGTCTTCCAGGATAAACAGGCAGTGAACCAGTTTATACACACTCAGATGCATCTGGACTTGCAGATGAGGATCAGAAAAGAAGCAATAATCATTCCAGGAGACTGTGGATTTGCTGATAGAACTTGACCCTTTCCCTTGTCCTCAGCTGTGTACTTCACAAGAAGACAACCGGAGCTGAAAAAGATGCCAGCTCATTGCTGTGAGCTGAGACAGAGCAACTGGGAGCCTGATCCTGGGAAAGCAGAAGTCTGAGGTATTTTGAGATGTTTCTGTGCAATTTGCTACAGCAATCAATTCAGTGGGTAGAAAAAGAGTAAATGGGAGCAACTGAAACATTAAATGAAGTCATTAAATCTGCCAGCATGAAAAACTTTCCCCTAAAAAGAACTGGCCAAGTCCCCAGATGATCACACACAGAAGTTTGAAGAGGGTAGGAAGTTGATTTGTGAGTTTGCTAGATGGTGAAAACTTCAGCATAGGTTGGATGAGAAAGAGGAACCCTTACAGTGGTCAGCAAACCGTGATTGGGCCGTTTTACAAGTGCATTCTTCCCTTCCATACAGACATATATATAAATGCACACACAAGGGCTGCTCCTTTTCTAGTCTGCCCGTGAGTGAAGATCCACCACAGAGTGAGCCCAGGGTCCAGTGATGAAGGCTGAGCCTGTAACAGAACTACAAGTGGTGCTTTGGAACAGGTAATGTTTATGTGCCATAGTATTGTACCTCCTGGCAAAAGATTTTAGATCAGTAGGACATTTCTAGTTGAACTTTCAGGAAAACAAATTTATAATCTGGGAAAAGCATATATTGTTGCCATAGCTTTATGGATTTAAACAAAAAAGGCTCCCATATGGGCATGGCAATAATGCTTTGTCCATTATTACTGTAGTGAAAAATTAGCGAATGCTATCCCAACCAGAGCGACTACCAGGCAAAGACATCCAAACAAAACTACATAAGACAAAAAACAGATGGTTCCTTGTGCCTCTGTTAACTCCTGTTAATACACCTGAAAGAACTGGGTCATCAAAAGCATGAGTACACCCAGAATTTATACAACTTACAAAGTTCCCACTTCATTGACAGGAACAACGGATTTGTTCTTTCAATAACAGCCTACAGGGTGCTGAAATACTTACCTAAGAGGGATGCTCTATTGGAACAGAATGCCACAGTGAAATCAGCCAGTAAATGAAGCACTCCACTCCAGTATGCAGTTCTTCTTCAGATAGTCATGGTTAATGCTTTTTCCACCACATAAGGAAATCCTGATATTTCAAATTGAAATAAAGGTGCAGGATATGGAACAATGTACAAGTTACTACTGGACCTCTTAAGAGACAGAAGTACTCTGGCTGAAGCTGTTGCTATTATGAGTCTCTAAGCTGAAAGCTGACAAACATCCATGTTGTGTCTTAGTTTAGACAACCCTGATCATGAGATTTTCTAAATGACCGACAATTAATATTTCATGCAATTTTTTTTGAAGCTGTTTGTTCATTATATTATGTGATTACTAAACAAAGATAGACCTGCAGCAAATACAAGATAAGGTGTCCTTTCACAGAGGAGAACAGATTTTAATTCTGAAACTCTACAGACAAATGTAGAGTGGTATGGACACTGACAGCTCAGTCAGAGAGGAATTTTCCAGCTTCCGTGAGAAGTTTTTAGTAAGCTGTCTTGTAACTATCTTGCACGTGGTGTTTTCATGTTATTGACTTGAAATTGTTTTGAAATGGGTGTTGGTAGTGGTTAACCAATGGTGTTTGGGAGGTGTTGATAAAACAACCAATAATCATATGCCACTCGTGCAGACCTGTCTATAAAAGGAGCGTTTATCATAATGAAATGCCTTTTGCCTTCCTGGAGTTCATGTCACATTCCTTGACCTGTCCCTAATACAACAGCTACAGAGTGGAAGTGTGCCTGATTTGCTAGTCCCAGATCTAGAGCAAACATTTCTAGGATACTTGAACAGTTTTGTATCTTTAAGACAAGGATTCGCACAGCTCAGATGTAAAAAAGTTGTGACAAAACAGTGCCTCTGTCAAGGGGCTAACACCTCACAATATCTGCTTTACGGTCAAGTAACCTCCATTTCCTTCTTATTTTCAAAGCCTGCCCAAAGTTTTTAGCCATATGAAATGACAACAGTGATTCAGAGATACAGTTCTTTGGGTCCTGTTTTCATTACAGGAAAAAAATCCTCATTCTAAGCCTAGTTAAAACCTGACACACCCTTTTAACACACCTCACAGTACAGAGGCAAAGGTCATTTTTCCTTCCACAATGCTATCTTGCCCTGCCTGCGTTTACCATATTCCTCAAAAACATCTATGAATCTTAAAGAATAGCTTATAATTATTCCAAATAGCTTCAACTAACAAAATATAGAGCATGAGCTCATCTTTTCATAGAGCATGATGGAAAGAAAAGGAAAACCAGTTGGAGGTAAACGGTAAAAAACAATCACCTGTACTAAAGAACGGTTGTAAAATAATCTCAGTTGAGTGTGCCACAGTCTTACTCAGAAGAAGGTCTTAACAAATGCTGAAGTTACTTGGAAGAGATTGTTAGAGATGCCTAAGGTAGTTAAAAGCCTAGAAAGTGTTAGGGTGAAGGTTCTACGCTGGATTCAGGTATAACATGCTTGGGATGAAGCAATGAACAGATTCACAACAGTGATGCTGATTGAAATCCAGGTATTTATCATGAGGGTCACATGTTAAAGTCAGGCTATTGAACAAATGGAAAATATTAGCTCATGATCAGACAGCAGATGCTTCTCATAACAGAGAGCGCGCCATGGTTAATAGGACTCGTCATGCAGGTCACTAAATGGGTGATTGGAAATAAGTTAGTCGTGCTTACCTGAAGTGTTAACCATATAAATGCTCTGATAAAATCACAAATGACCCAGTTATCATTGCTGGACCAATGAAGCTTGAAAGCAATGCAGCAAGTATTCAAAAAGCTGATACCCACCAAGCACTCCAGATGAGTCTCTATGTACCCAGGCAATGACAGCCCATCACTGTGGGGGCCTAATAGCTGATGTTAAGAAGATGATCAGAGCAAATAAATTTATTGCCAGATTATCTTTGATGATATAAAGTTAACAAATTGGGAAAATAGCTCTATTCACTCTGAAGGCTCTTCTGAGGGTGTTTGTATCTTGAAAATAATCCCAATGTTAATGCAAAATTGTAAGTGCATTTTCTATTTTAAAAAATAATCAGTATAATAGCTGTTAAGAAGATTTATCTGATCATCCTGTTGAGGGTCAGAACAGCTTATCTGTTCTTAGAACTGTAAAGATAATATCAAGCATGCAAAGAAGCAGCTATGGATCTAGACAAAGCTGCTCAGTAAATCAAAAGGCTCCCCTGCTATGTTACACAGCACACAAACAGCTTTAGCTCCAGCTCTGCACGCACTGACAGCTACTTACATGAATTTTAACTCTAGGACACAATATTAGGATGATGTTTTTGGAGCAGTACATTTCCATTCTGATGTCCCCCACTCTCTGGCAGCCTTCTCTGAGTGACTAACTTCTAACTTGAAAGAGGCAGAGAAGGCAGAAATGCTGGCACACTGACAATGAGCACTGAAAGCTAGAATTTGCACCTTGGGCTGTGGAAGAGCTCAGAACTTCCCTGGTACAGGAAAGGTCCATGCCAGGGTGAGTATGCACAGCATGCATAAAGCCTAAAGCCAACTATAAAATAAAACTCCAATTTAACCTTCTTCTTGAAACCTCAGGATGAATATCACAAAGAAATAGATAGATATGGAGAACACACCCTTCAAATCAGAAGCTCTCCTTGTGCCTCTAATGCAGGAATATCAAGTTGCAGCTTTCTGAATGCAAGCTGATAACCAAGTTAAGGAATGATACAACCAGCAGTTCAGCAACTGCTCAGCTGTGTCATTTTCTGACCAGCTTCTCTTTTTCTACTCTAGAGTAAACATAGTTGACAAGGCCAAATATGTAGAACACAGACACACAAAAAAACCCAAACAATAAATCAAAACAAAGCTAGTGTCTCCATACCCACAGGGGAGAGCCACAGTCTGTTCTCTTGCAACCAATCTTGGTTATGAGAGAAATTCCTGTGAAGGCAAATTGCTGTAGAGAGAAGTGCTGCACACCACAGGCAGGGAGCTCTGCCAGGCTGGGCTGCAGGGAGGGTGGGCGTTATTGGGGTCACTTATTCTCACGGGGAAAATGAGGGACAAAAGGATCAATTGCTCGCTGGGAAGAGAATTAAATCAACCAGAAATCAGCAAGGGGGGACAGGGCAGATGTAGAAAGTTAAGACTGATGGTGTTGTTCTTGTGACTTAAGTACAGACTGCAGTATCCAAGACTTTCAAAATAAAAAGTTTATGAACTAAAGTACTACAAATAGATTTCTGTATTTTGTGAACTACAATAAGGTGATGAGCCAAGTAAAAGAAAAAAAAATTCCAACACTGAGATTGTATTGAAATGAAATAGTCCTTTCAAGTAAACACTTCTGTCATGATCCTAGATTATACATGCTTGAATAAAGACAATTTAAAAAAAAATTAAAATTTGAAAGTAAAATATTTCAGGGGTGAACAATATTAAGGCAACATTTTGTGTTCTGTAAACCATAGTGCAGGTTTAAGACTAAAAACAAACAAAAAATACTGTTTACTTGATGGGGTTTTTCCCCATGGAGAAACACATGTTTTGATACCTGCATTTTTACAGAACCTTGAGTAGCTGAGGGGTTCTCCCTCAGCAAAGCAGAGCAGAGTTCATCCAGCTGTCTAACGAGGTAAGAGTGAGTGCTGTGATGGGGGATTGACAGGCAGGACAGGATTACTGAGTTTGGTAGTCAAGGAAGAGAAGGCATAGTGAATGGAAAAGGATATTAGTTTCAATGTTTATGAAGAGATAAAGCAAAGAAACTGACAAAAATGTCCTAATCTCTTTCTGGTAGGTTTACTGAAGTCTTATTTGGCAAATATAGGTAGTCAGATATCACTTGGTTTACACAGTGTCATAAACTGTTATTACTCGTGAGTTACTGGAGGGAAGAGAGATGTCTCTTCAGCTGGGAGATCCCCAGCTGTGCGGGTCAAAGGACACAGGGTCTAGATTGGAGTCCTTAGTCCTGTGCAAGGAGGAAAACCAGGAGATGTAACTGCCATCTCAATTACATCCAAAGACTGGGTCTAACCCCAGAGAGGAATAGAGCAGTGCACAGAAGCGAAGCTGGAAATCTCCCTAGATTTTTTTTCCCCCTGGCTGTAACAACTACTTTGAAGAAGGAATTTCATCAACTTGTGCAAGACACTGAAGAGACAGAAAGGGGATAGTTTCTGCAACAGCAGTGATTTGGACATACTGCCAAGTTCCTTGCTATCTGATAATCACAGACTTATATGATAATCTTGACTGGAAGGAACTCTTGAGATAATCTAGTCCAAACCTCTGCAACTTTTATATCTGTTCAGAATTTCCTTTGATGCAACCTGTGACCACTGCTTCTCAGCCTTTCACTGTGCATCTCCAGGAAGAGTCTCGTGAGTATTCAAGATCCGCAACACTTTGTCAAGCTAATGATCCAGTATCGTGTTTCTAAGCACTACAAGCTGCTGAGGGAAGAACAAGGCATGCACAGATTTAACTCCATCATCCTTCCTGATTCCAACAAGTGGAAATCTAGGAACGCCAAGTCTGCAACCCGGCAGTAGTGGTTAATTAGACATAGATTTAATCCTTTCTGGAATCTATTTGGTTTCCACAAAATTCTGTGGTGGAAAGTGCTGCAGTAGACTTATAAATTATGAAAAAGTGCTTTCTTTACTTAAAGTGAAACGAATCAAGCTCTCCTAGTTTTAGCAATATTTTATTGGAAGCAAGTGAGACTAAGATGCACGGCTTCGCTCGATGATTTATGCAATTTCAATGGCAATGGATCTCAAGGATGTTTTCAAACTTTACCGTTCAGGGAAACTGTTGAGATAGCAAATGTTAACAGCCCCTGAGAATTTCTCTGCATAATAAAGTTTACCATCAGGGCTATCACAATGCAGTTTTTCCATTAGACTTCTAGTAGTGTAATTTCTCATGTGAAGACACTCCAAAATAGGCCAGCTCACCCAGGATTTGCAGCACTATAGCTATCATAATATATTATAGATTGACTGGTAAATCTGTACATGTACATGAAGATTGACTGCAACAATGCAAAGAAAGAATTGGAAATAGAAATTTGGAAATAGAGATTTATTTTTTCCCCTAAAAGACAAGCCCTTGCCCACTTTTAAGATCAAAGGCAAATTGTAAAGATATTATCAAGAAAAACATCGTTATGTCAGTCCAAACCACTAATCACTTCAAAATATTCTATGGTTTCTTCTATATTAATGTTGAAAGCACTGTTGGTCAGAACACTGAACCTGAAAGTTGAAAAGCTCTCCTCTTAAAATGATGCTTTTACTTATGCAGACTTCATTGCTATGGTTGCCCTCCATCCAGTCTGCTGCCATCATCTGTTCATTGCTTTCCAAGAGTTCAAGCATAGTTATAACAGCATGTGAAAGAACAAAAATTATATCTTAGTTGAAATACCAGGTGTATTACCAGCTTAGTATGTTCCAGAAAAAGGAATCTATACTGAGTGTTCATGTTGGTGCTGAACTGTCTCGCAGCAGCTTTTTCAATTTTTCGATCTGTAGACTTTCCAATAAATGCCTTTAAAACTCACTGCTATGATCCCTACTCTCCACTTTTGTTTCAGTGTTGAGTCATTCTATTTCACTCCCTTTGTAGCAGCAAACTGCCCTTTGTATAAACTGAACCTGGTTAAGAATTCCCTTTTGCTGCGAATCCCACTGGAATTCGTGGCGGTACATAATGCCATACACCATACCAAGGTGTTTGCTCCTGTATTTCACTCAAAAGCACTGGGCTTTGTTCTGATTTACACACTTCAGATGAGATCAGAATCAGGCGAACAGTTTCTGCCAAAAGAGCATACAAACTGAAAGGCAGAGAAGATAAAACATACTCACTCCAAGAGATTCAGAGCATGAAAGTAGCATAAAGCTTTTTAACTTTTTCTGTTTTGGCTGGGAGTGATGCTAACCTGTGTGGAGCATCCATAGGCCCTGTGAAAGCAGGGAGATGTACCAAGGTTTTAGAGATGAAAGTAAAAAGAAAAACGAACCGGTGGAAAAAATAGAATTAAAACTTTAATATGTCACCATGCTTCAAAGAAGGTTGCTTTGCTCGTACTGCATGGTGCAATCACACTCAGGTTTTTAGAGACCTCAGGACTACTCTCTTTGTAAGGAAAAGTCAAGACTGGAGAACAGTTCATTACTGGTGCATCTGTCCTTCTGACATATATCTTCCCCTCGCTAATTAACCATACAGGAACTAAAGCAAGAAGCATTCATGCTTGCAGTGCAATCTGGCTCCAAACACAGCTGCAAGATGACTGGAGGCAGTTTCCCTCCCAACTTGCTCTTGCAGGGACAGGGAACAAAGATCTGCAGACAGCACATTGGGCTCTTGCCCTGTTGTATCCTGAACTCAGCAACTGCCATCCTAGAGAATGCCTCCCCTGCCCCGTCCAGCTTTCTTTGCTTTTACCCTTCATATGTTCTGTCACAGCATATGGCCAAAAAGGCAGCTTTGTTGCCCTTTTTTATCAGGGCTTGGCCTGCCACCAGTTCATAGTGAAAACCTCATTCCCAGGTTAAGAATCTCTCTCAGCTCAAACTCTGTACTTCTGAGAGGCACAAGAAAACATCTGTGCAGGTTGTACAGCAACAGTAATTCAGTTCTAAGATCATAAGCTTTGTCTGATGCTAAATGAGAGGAAAATAAAAGGCAGGAGTTGGAGCAGCAAACACCTTACAGGTGCTAAAATGTGCCTGGTATTTAACAGGGACCCAAGCTATTGTTCATAAGCGTGGATGGACCAGACACAAGCAAGCCATGCATGCTACAAAAGAGTCTGCCAAGAGATAGCACAAGCCAACTCTCCCTGAACATGTGAATGCTTTAAGTCAAAAGTGCAGCTGGGCTAATAGTCCTTGGGAAAGCAAGCATGAGTCATAGGATTCAGTAGGCTTTAACAACTCCTCGTGTCACAGTGCAGACATAATCTCACAATCTCACTGTGCAGCTCCTGGACAGCTGGAGAAGGGCTTTGGACAGAAATATATTGTGCTTTCTTTCAAAAATCCAGGGCCCTACTCCTTTGGCACATCTCTCCAGGCAATGGAAAGAATCACAACCTGGTCTTGGTTTGCACAGTCAGAGCTATTGCAAATATGCTGCGTCTGCATGGGACACACAAGGGCACTCTGCAGTGGGACCAGGACACGTACCTGGATGCACGTACAAGGATGCACTCCTGCTCCAAGTGAAGACACAACAAAGAGGCTCATCATCCTACAGAGTTGCAGGGCCTGACTGGGATGCTTGTAGCACCAGGACTGAGGGGTACAAATCAGAATTCTCGTGCTCCACAGTGTGGCACAGATTTTGTACAATAAATAAAAAATTACATCTTATTTTGGTTCTCGTGCTGTTACTTCTTACTATGTCTGAAAACTGTGGTTTACTTCCTTTGCTTTCACCAAGAACGGAAAGTTGTGGGTGTCTCAAAAGAAATAGATTTACTCCATGGCAGACTGATGGAGAATGTATAGACATTACTTTTTCCTATACCCCCCAGACGGCTTCTTTCTCCAGATGCAAAATATGTGTTGTTTTCAAAGCAACGTGTATTGTACAACATAAAGCATGCCAAGTTTCATGAACACCTAAGCATGTTTAAAAAATAAGAGTTGGAGGATACTCATAAATTAAAAGTTGCTCATTAAAGCTAATATTTGTTTATTTTTGGTAATTATGTTAATCCTGAAGTATTTCTGTGGTATTCATTGAAACTGATTGCAATGAAATGTTTACTAAACTATAGTACATCTTTCTGTGTGAATCCATTGCCCAGTTAGTTTTTCTAATTTTGACAAAAAGGACTAAAATTTTATAGAGTCTCATTAGTAATCTTAAAGCAACTCTGAATGACACAAGTCAGATCAGTCACCTCAAAGTGGAAGAAGCCACTGTCATCTCATATTTTTCACATGTGAATAAGTTTGTAAGTTTAACTTAAAATTTTGTAAGTTTAACTCCAGATAATTTTAACTGTTTTTAGGACAAAGTATTGGGTTTGTTTTGGTTTGATTTTTAAACATAAGCTGTGCTGCACTGCCAGAAAACAGGCCCCTGGGTATTTTGCCTTCAGTGTGTCCTCCATCAGTTAAGATTTTGATAAACCTACTTTACAGGGGCTAAAATGTTGGATTTCTCCAAACGTGCCTGATATAAATAAGCCAAGTGTTTTGGAGAGGAATCCAGAAGTATTTAATCAGGCAAAACTTCCATTGATTTCCATGGGAGTCTTGTCAGAGTAAGAACTGAGTTAAGACTTCAAGACTTGGCACATTATCAATCCCAGCAAATGACGGGCGAGAGCTGATGCCTAACGCATGTTCTAGGGAGGAAACTACTTGGCTCAGGGACCAGATTTAAAACATCACATACTGTAGTTTAAGCCCTGTAAGAAGTGAGAAGAACAAAGCTTAAGTTAGTCTCTAAACACCCAAGTCAGAGTTCAAATACAGTGCAAATATTCTTTACATATCTCAGCACGTCTAGTGGCACGCTTACTGTAAAAGGCAAGAGCCATGGATAAAAGGGAGCAGGTCTAAATGGGAAATGAGAGCCCAGAGGAGGCGCCGCAATGCATCTTTTTCACAGGCTATTGATGAGTAGATAACACATGATTGTAGTGTGACAAAGTTAGTTAAGAAATACTATTAGAATGAGGAACACAGTATTTCATATAGCTATTTTAGCGATTCTTTTTTTCCTGAACTTCTTCAAACAGCAAACTCTTTTTTATCCTGTTTGGCAGTGTGGGGGAGCCTGAAATATCACATCCTCACAACCAAAGGCAGAAGCCAAGAAAAAGAGAGATGAAGGGGTTTACTATACAGCCTTTTCTAAATGCTAACAAACATAACTCTGAATTTGTCCCGCAGATTGTGTTTTCCACTGCACCAGCTTGCCTTATAAAGGCAAATTTTTCAACATACTTCAGTAATAAAAATGAGTGTAACAAATGAAGTAAGCTGTTCAGGAATGGGATTTCTAGCTCAGTGACTTTGTCTGATCCATCATGGGTGGCACTCTTTTAATATGCCTGATGTTGCAGATTAGATCAATGGCTGGCAATTAACTGGGGGCTTTGTCTGACCTGCAACAGATTCAGAAACTGCAAAAATTCCCTTTGCATAGCACACCCCCTTCTCAAACTCCTTCCTACAGGATACTGCTCCAATGGAGGACAAGGCTACAGGCCATGAAAGCTCAGTTGTTTTGAAGTACACTGTCCTGGAGACCTTAAAGTTCCATCTTTCCTATAAGGAATGTCTTTCTGGTAGAACGTTAAAGCATGACAATTGCGTGCATTAATACAAAGTGCTGGGCTAACCCATAGGCCTGTATTTGAACACTATGAAATACATTTAGGACAATACAGAGAGAGACAGAGGTAGAAACAGATTTCAAAATCTTGCTGACCAGGTGCTGGCAAATGAAAACCAGGTGTTGTCTGGAGTTGTTTCTAGGCAAACATAAAAATCTGAGTTGCACTCAAAACAGGAAAGATTGTCTACTTTATTTCTGGTTGATTTGACTGACTTTTTTAGTAAACATACTGCTTTTTTTAGTAAAACCCCCTTTCTGCCTGGACAGGCATTTGCTTTTTAATTGAAGAACCTTCTCGCCTCATTTAAAATTTAAATGGTGACCTCAGGAAAAGATGAGAACTGTATACAAATCCTTTATACTAATTCTTTTTGGGAAGAACGTTGACACTGTAATGAGTTTCACAGTGTGTGAACTGGACAAACACATCCAACATATACTAAGACACATCTTAACCATCAAATCATACCCTAAGTAAGAAGCTGACTCAGTGCACAGGCCAGTTTACTCTATTCAGAGCTCTTAATGGCACACAGACTCCTCACATATTGCCTGAATGTGACATAGAGTCTCACAGTCCATACATTTTAAACAATTGCTTTTCTTTCCCTTTTTTAAACTGGTAACAGTCTATGGGAAAGGAGAGTTCACTAGACAAAAAAAAGAAAATACTTTCTGAGTATGACCAATGCATACAGTCGATGACATCCTGGCCTGTATCCAAAGCTTTGCCAGGGGAGGTTCAGGTCAGACATCAGGAGGAATTTTTTCACTGAATGGGTGGTTAAGCATTGGGACAGACTGCCCAGGGGAGTGGTGGAGTCCGTATGCCTGGAAGTGTTCAAGAAACAACTGGACGTGGCATTTGGTGCTGTGGTTTAGTTGACAAGGTGGTCTCTGGTTAAAGGTTGAACTCGATGATCTTGGAGGTCTTTTCCACCTTTAATGATTCTGTGATATCCACTGAGGTCTAAAGAAACTGCAAAACCTTAAACAGCTTTCACCACTTCAATTACAAATTTCATGACCTAAAATGTTCTTAACAATGTATTCATATAGACAGATACAAATTTGAATGCATTAGGATGCCTTTTCCACTTAAAAAAGATATGGCCACCTCTCATTTTTAACTCTACAGACTTGGGACAAAATTTCCTCAGTTATAAATAATCTTCACTGGCACATGAAAAATATTCTTCCTCTTAAAAAGACACAGAATTCACCATTTCTCTCACAGCCTGAAGCTCAGCTGCTTTCAGTCTACACAACTCCATGCTTCTGTATTGTAAGCTTCAACACTCTTTGTCCTGCCTCCTGTCACACACTGAAACTTTTTGAGGGGAAGAGAATTAGCTAGAACTAATTAGGTAGGTGTAAAAGAGGAGCATGTAAACAGTGAGTGGAGACAGCTGAGGCAGTGAAAGGCTTCATAACAGATATAGACAATAACACCTACATTGCATCGGAAACTCTTGTAAGTACTCAGCAACCATGGTGAACATTCCAGCTGAAATCACCCTACCCAGAGGCATCCTGATGGGGATGTTTAGTCAGTTTAGTGGTTTCCTTTGCAGCTAAAAATCTCAGAGGGCAGAGGATAAGTAATACTGAAATCTGATGATTTGTGCAAGTACCCCATGTGACTCCAGAGCTCCTGCTCTGAGGCAGCCGGAGTTATACACAGTGGCCTCTGGGCACCCAGTGTTGTGGCAGCTCAGCTGAACAAGTCGTGGATGTTCTCTAACGTACATCATAGTGTGTCAGCACTAATCTTAGGAAAAAAGACAATAACTGTGATTTCTGCTATGTTAGGATTAATACCTTATTGCTACCTCTATTTATTTATATACATAAAATTTTGATCCTGAGCTCAAGGTTATTCATTCATAATGAATGGAATCTTTACTGTTCCTTAATTTCAGCTGGATTTTTCACACTTAGCTACATTGGGGCCTAGATATTTGTCTTTCTGAGCCATGCATCACAGCCATGGCAATTCAGATATTACAGATTTAAGCAGCACTGCAGGAAAATATCTCAGTTCAAAGACAGCCCTGACTAGGTAGCAGCTCTCCATTCTTTCCACCCCCCAATCTCATTAAGCTTGCAAGAATGGAGCCTTCTCCTAAGGACGCTGATTCGCATACATAGTCCTCATGTTCCAGGGAATAAATGATCTCAAGACCATTCTTCTAGCTAGGAACATTGTATGCCAATATTTTCATAAAATAGACTTGTGATTCTCCCGTAACTAGACAATTGAAAGGCTCTGCCTCCCGAAATAAGCCAGATTACAAAGAGTGAAACAAGGGTAGGCCTGTCTAAAAATAAATAAATATAATTACAAACACTAAAGTTTCTAGAGGCGTTACTCACTCAGCCTCCCTGGATATCACCCAACATGGAAACAGATGTACCAACATAAATGCTTCTTCTTCTAATTTTTTTATTAAAAATACGGCAGCTGGTGAGGCCAGCAGCGCTAAATGCACTTCTGGAATTTCTGGTTTGTAGTGGGAGGAACTACTCTGAAATTTAAGCACATACTTACAGATATGTGCTCTTCCATAATAGCTCTGTCATGGAGTGTTACCAGTCCCCTGCTGCTGTCAGCATCTTTTAGTTCCAACAGCTTTTTACTGACACATCCTATCCAAAGTTTGCTATTAATGGTAGAGGTAGAACATGATTGGAGCTGTACATCAGCTTCCCTTTGTTGAATGTATTTTTTAAGAAACATACAAACAAACCTGGCCAATATTTAATTTTCTAATATCTGGTTTCTACCAATTAAATTAATTCTAGCACATATGATAGGAAGAACAAACCTAGGAAAAGGCCACATGAATTCAACATACAGCTGCAATCCTAAAGAAAAATGTCCTTAAAAGCATACATATGTGTAAGACTTGAATAAGTTAGGATTTATCATTCATTTCAGCATTCTTCAGTTAGTTTTACAGCACTGCAAAACAGTCTCACCCCATGTGTTTCCCCAAGGACATTGGCCATTTTGTAGAATGGGAATGTAACCTGTTCTGTGCAATTATAATTTTATTAAATTTTTTATGTGAGAGGCCACAGCCACACATCTTCAGTTTCTCAGAGCGAGGCGGGCAGAGACCCGTACACCTGCTGCAGTAATGGATCTCAGTGGCTGGTTATGAGAAGCCAGGGGAGCTGCACAGAACGCTGTGCTCTGTCCATATGCCAGCTATTAGATGTTGAACACTAAAACCAGATGACTGCATCTCTGCAGCAAGAAAAGGCATCAGATCCCATGCCTGCAGGCAGACTTTTTAAAAAAAAATAATTTATATGAGATCGGAAAAAAACCCCAACCTCTTTCCCTGGCAGTATCACAATTAACAGGAAACAAGGACCAACAGTAACACAGTGTATGATGCCAGGAGTGCTGATCCTCCTCCAACTTCTGAATCCATTTAGTCTGCCCCAGAAGGCCCTGCACAGATGAAACTCTTTGATATGTTTTTAACCTCTATGAGAGCTGCACAGGTGCAGCCCATTTGGAAAGCAGGCGGCTCCCATTTTTCCACCAGGGGCAATGTTACTTTGAAATCATTCCATGAAGTCATTAGACATGAGTTTTTTGTTAGTGTTTTTAAAAGGAATAATTTTTTTTTTTTTTTACTTTCAATAGCTCAAGAACTGCAATGAATTAAAAAGTCATCTCACAAACCTATTAAGGTGAGTCCCAGTCACCACGTTCCAGCCTGCTTTGTTAAGCAAATTGACTTCAGTCATTGTTACTAAAAAAAATAAATTAAATAAAAGAAAAAGCCCTTACATGCAGTATGCATGCTCTTTGCAAATTCTCTGTCTGGAGATTAATCAAACCTCCCTGTTAAGCTGTCCTGATGAAATGGGAAATTAAATACCTCACTATGAATGTGAACACATTTTAAGGCAGTTTTTAGAAGTATAGAAAATCTTGACAATGTAATCGAAATTATTACAATTGTGAGATCATTTTTTTGTTTGGAAAAACTTCACATGGTAACATAGTAATGAAATCTTTCCATTTACTGAAATAAAGTAAATGAAACAGTATGTCTTAAATTATTTTTTTTAAATCTATGTGCTGCTGTTCTCCACAGAAAATGCTGGAGATAGTATATCTCATATAAAGAGCAAATAAATGAAAGCCAAATATCTCAGTATTTATTGGTCCATAGGTATTTTGCTGAATACATAATTCCCTCACTGAATCACTAGATGTTGCAACCAAAATAGGCTATTATGACTATTGCATTTGATCTCCTGGGTAACACAGGCAAAAGCACCATTAATTTCTGCATCAAAACCATTCTTTTTGTTTGATCTACAGCCCTTCTTTTTTAAAAAGATACCTAGTCTTAATACAAAGACTTCAAGTGAAGGAGAAACCACTGTGTCCCTGGGTAAATTTTACAGTGGTTAATTTACTCCTCCTGTTAAAAATGAGCACATCACTTCAGTCCTGCATTTGTCTAGCTCCTGCTCCTAAACACAAGACTGTTATACCTTTTTTTCTGCTTAAAAAGCTAGATTAAAGATGTCAGCAGTAATTGTGCAAGTTGATCTGCAATAACATATAGCCTTTGGTGTCAACTCTAATCAAGGTTAGGCAACTCCAGCAACATGTAGATACGCAGCAGGAGGCAAAGGTTCAGTTAATTCAGAAGTCTCTTGCCTTTGTGCTTTTGATGAAATTTTAATTCAGTTTGGGTGCAGGTCTATTTCTTTTATTGTTTGGTGTTTGAGAATATTAAACTGAACATAAAAAACCCAAGACCTGTTGCTATGTTTTCATTGATATGCTGTTATTTACATGCATATATTGATAAAAGAAAACTCAAAGCTACTGATTGTCTCTGTTTATAAAATGGAGCAATTACTGTTGCCAGGAATTATCACCAACAATGCTTAGACAGCCTGTAGCTTTCACAGTCTAATGGAAAGACATAAAGACTCAGAACAGCTGTAAACCAAACTGATGGGTTCTATAAGCAAGCAAAAATATCAGCAGTAGATTTCATCTAAAATAATTGTTTTAATGGAAAATTTAAATTCCATCTATTTCTTAAGGACTTCAAGCTGGAATACTCTGAACTCCTTCAAACTCATTTGGCTTACTTACTTTCCCTTAACCAATGTGTTTAAAATCTAGAAACAGGGGAACCGTTTTGGACAAAGTGTTTCACTTAAAAATGGAAACAGAAAAATCAAAACACTGTGACATATTCTGTTTTGTGGGCTTTAGTTGAGAAGAAATCAAGAATGACTGTATAATTAATGTTGAGACATGCATTTAAACAAATAGATTTCAGTCTAGTATTTAGTCCCCAAACGCAACAGAGTAATTCTTCACTGGACAGTCTCGAGTGCAGCTGTGGGAGT
>WEIT01007066.1:27682-52461 GCA_013389985.1 Dryoscopus gambensis | reverse complement strand
CTGACAGCACACAGAAAAAAAAACCCAAACAAACCCAACGAAAACCCAAACCCCAAACCCACAACTTGTATTTGCATTATTCAGAAAGACAAAATAACCCTGAGTTCTTAGCCTGGCAAGGTATAAAAATATATTCCTTTCTTTACAGCACTCCTACCTGCTAATCAGAAGCCAAAAAGAACTTTTTTCCTCCATACAATGTGGTAATTTCAGCCACACACATTAGCTGTTGAAGGGGAAGAAGGTACTAAACTTATGTATCAGGATTAGTATTAAATATTGTTACACCATTAAACACCATCCAACTCCTTTCCTTATCCATCCTTCCATACCTTCAATACTGCACACTTGAACATATCCTGAACTCAAAGACTGTCCCATGTTAATCATATACTTCAAAGCCTTAATCAGCTTTCCCAACAAAGCAAAAACACAGTTTTAAACACTTTGTCTCAGTGGGAGTCAAGATTTGGGTGGAGGGGAGGAGATGTGGGAAGTAAAAATGGGCAAGGTTGAAAGGCGTAGGTACAACTTGTAACTGGGACTTCAAGGGGTGGATAAGCTTAACTAGTGATTTCCTGGTTTTTCTAACACTTGTGTTGATAGTATGTACACTTCAGAAACCTGGCCCTGGCCCTTAGTTTCACAGAGCAGGGGAGAGAATATGGAACAACAGCTGCACTTCAAAAGCCACATGGCTTTCAGAGTGTTTTGTTCCCCTTCACACGTTTTTATGCCAGAAGGGAACATATGGTCTGCTGTTTGGAAATTTCGCTGCCTAAATTTTTGTTTGATTAATTTCATCCAACTACTCCCAGTTACGAGCCCTCATAACACCCCAGACACTTACACTCCTTCCTTTACATTTATACCCTTCAATTAGCTGTAGACTATGTGCCTTCTTAATCACCATATAGCTATACACATCTAGTCCTTTTCATCTTTTCTTGTCATCATCTTCCCGTGCTCTTTAATCATGTTTGTGGCTCTTTTCTGATTTCCCTCCAACTTCTTGATATTTTTGTCTGATCTTAAAGTGTCCATACCAGTACTTTCTCTTAGAAGTGTAGTGTTACTTCTGTATTGGGAATCAATTTCTTGTCAGACTCTTGTACATCACCTATCTGAGCAGTTTCCAGCTCGCTAAAGAACGTGACTGGTGTCCTTGTTCCCTGCCTGGCCTATGACACTGCATGTCCATGATTCTGAAACCTTGTGTGGCATCCTGTTACAAGTTCATGTTAATTTCTCATTCACTTTATTCTCCAAATGAAAGATAGCAGTGCAGGGAGCCTTCAGGAACCGGGATGCCCTTAGGTACAGATCCTTCTGCAAGCAAGGAATTTCTGCACCGGAAGAACTTGCTGGTGCATGAGCTGAACATGGTACACATGCAGGATGTGGTTGGCCCTTAACCTCACACATGCTGATTAAGTGGAGGTCCAAATCATGGTTTAGTTAAGCAGGAAGCCAGCCTGACCCACTCACAACTCCAGTGAACTAATGGTGTGCAGTCTCCTCGTGTACTGTTTGAGCATGAGTCTCATAATTTATACATTTTAAATCGTTAGTTTTTCTTCCCCTTCAGTAAATGGGTAACAGGAAACAGACAAAGCTCCTTAACTCTTCTTTAATCTTCCTCACTAGTGAAGTGAAAATCAAACAATAATTGTCTGGATGATCTCATTATTGTCAACAAAACTGAAACCTTGAAGTCCACATACACTGAAATGCTGATACATTAAACAAAAAAGGGAACTGTGCTTACATGTTGTTCAATAAATAAATAAGAGCTATAGAGAGATCCATGATGAATGAGCACCCTGGGAGGGCTTCAGCTTGTCAGAATTATACAGTGACATTAATCACAGCATAGGAGGATTGCTGCAAGCTTCCAGTGTAAAGTCCTCATTATATCTTCAAAACAAGAAAAAACAAAAAAGCAAAAATCCCCACAACTTCTGAGTCCCTCAAAATGGAATCTTAACTAATGGGCTTTTTCATTGGAATACAAAACTCAAAATAAACTGTCCTTCATCACATAAAGAATCACATAAGCAGCAGAGACCTGTCAATCCATTTGCAGCATCCAACCAGGCTGTTTCCACAGCGCTGGTGATCCTTGGGCTTGTATACCAACATGGCAAAGTGTTCTTCAAGGGCTCTCAGCTCCATGAGCTGAGCTAAACTGTGTAATTACAGTACTGCAACCTCTCCTACTCAGGTGAAACAAGTGATATTTGCAAAGCAGGAGGTTTGTCTCATCAGGAGATCTAAGTGTCATGTTAGCAATGCTTTCAGGGGAATCACGCCTCTTCAGCACTCAGAGAGAGGCTGCTGGAGGGCAAAATTCTACAGCACTGACTTGGGTCCAGAAGAACTCAAAGCCATGAGGACCAGAAAGGACAGTACTATTATCAAAGGGTTTGAATTTGCTTGGATAATTATTTTTTTAATCCAAGAATTATATTAATGGGACCTCAGAGTGCTGACCATATTATGATATATGATCCATTAAGTTAATCTCCCTCAAATATTATATACATGTATACTTGCCAAATGCAAGCACTTTAACAGACCTTTTCTAAGACAATCATAGACAGTTTTTACCTTTGGCCACAGCAAAACACACCCTAGCCTCTTTTTGGCAAGTTACTTTGCTAGGAGATAGAAAACTAGGGGATAAAATCTTAATGTTTAAAGTCATGTATTCAGATTTATCCAAATCTCAGAAATCAGAAATATGAATTACTAATAAAAGAATGTTCTAAATCTTGAAGATTGTTGTGCTTTAAGTTTCTATAATATCTTATGAAACTTTTTGAGCAATTTCTAATTCTGTCCTAACCAGTTTGCTTACTTCAGTTGAGTTTATTTTGGGATTTTTGCTAATGGAATTTCCACAACAGTGAGCAGACACTGTTAATTGCCACTATTTTAGGTTCAAAGAAATATCACCCACACTACACATTTTATGTGTTATTTTGGGTTATTAAGACTGTGTAAAAAAATACAAAGCTATATTTCTGGAAAGAGAACTTAATTATACAAATAAGTGGATGGATTTTCAGGTATTCACTACATTTGGTGTTGAGCTGTTTTTAATGTCAAGTATATACTTAAGGATCTAGTGGGAGTGGAGTAGTACTGAAAAATCTGGTCCCAGTTATGGATGCTGAGAACATAAAAATCCTACCCCAGTAAAGACAAAGCCTTAAATGTCATTGATCTTTTTCTTTCCCATTGAGCTCTAATCCTGCATCAGCAGAACAAAGAGTTAGTACTGCATGGTTGGGAAGTTAAATTTTCCTCCACACCTGCAGGTCATTCCTCCTGGGCTCCCTCCATTGATAGCCAAAGTTATTTGCTTGAAAAACTAATCATGTGGTGCAGCTGAGCTCCTTCATTTCCAGAAGAAAGGCATCTGAAGTTAGACTCTGTTTCACAAAGAATTCATGAGAGAGCTGGGTTGAATCAGTGGGATCAGCCTGCAGACTCAGGGCCATGATTTTGTTACTGTTTGTTTAGTCTAATTAAAAACATAGAATCGTTTAGGTTGGAAAAACCTCTGAGACCATTGAGTCCAACTGCTAATCCAGCACTGCCGAGCCCACCTCTAAACTATACCACTGAGTGTTACATCTACTCATCTTTTAAATACTTCCAGGGATGGTGACTCTACCACTTCCCTGGGCAGCCTGTTCAGTGCTTGACAACTATTTTTTAAAGAAATTTTTCCTAATATCCAGTCTAAACCTCCCCTGGTGCAATTTGAGACCATTTCCTTGTCCTGTCGCTAGTTACTTGGGAAAATAGACTGACATCCAGCTGACTACAACCTCCTTTCAGGACATGTATCTCAGGTAAAATTTTCATACTTCCAACAGAATTATAACATGCTGCAATTTGAAAGCCTCGGATGAAAAGTGTCATATAAATGCAAAGTGCTAAGAACACAGTAGGAGATTTGCATTTAAGAGAGGAAAAACCAGACTGATTCAAGAAGCATTTCTAGTAAAAAACAAGGTAACAATTTCTTAGAAGTCACCATTTAATATAGGATGAACTGAAGAAAGCTCCTTTATAGTCATTCACAGCAAGTGATCGGCAGAGGACATAATGTCCTCTTATCAAACTCTCCTTTGCAAGGAAGGACAAATTTATTAAACAAGACAAACAGACAGGAAGAGCAATAGATGGCGTTCACATCTCTGAGTCAAAGACATTTGAAATACTGAGTCCCTTTCTAGTCCATCTACCCACAGGTGGCTTTTCCCACAATAAAATGAATAGAAGCTGGGGGAGAGAACAAGAAAGGGACAGAAACTCTGTCAGCCCTTTGGAAAACACAGTGAATCCCTCCTCCTTACCCAAACAAGTGGTACAGAAGGAACACTGTGACTTACAGCCCAGTTCCTCACTTTGATTAATAAAACATGGGGAGAAGCAGGAATTGCAGAGAATTCCATAAAGCAGTAAACAGCAATTTAGTGGTGATAGTATGGCAGCTACTACCCCACCCCCAGCACAGGCTCAGGTTTCAGCAAAACCAGCACTGTTTCAAGTCCACTGTTCCCCGAAGTCCCATTAAACCTTTCTGTGCGCTGGGTGAGTCCCAGTTGCTTGGATTTCCACATTAGATTATACACTGCAAGAACTGTGGCCTGCGCTGTTTCACATTCAGTCACTTGTTTCTTGCTGCTAAACCCACATCAGAGAAGCTTCAGCAATGCATTCCTAGTTCCTGTTGAAGCCATGGCTCTGACCATGTCCTTGAAACATGGTTTGCTAACATTTATTCAACTTTATGCAGTGCTGCTAGAAAAGCATTTATGGTTAAGGACTACTGTCTCAGAATAAATACGTATTTATGGCTCAGAGTAGGAAAAATAATCAGATCATGGACCCAATGACTATCTGAGTAATTTCTAGAACTACTTCCATAGATAGAAAGGGCAAAAACAATCTTCAAAAGGTAAGGATAAAAAACCTCTGCTTCCTTGTAGATTTTGGAAATATACCTACCAAAAAAAAGAAAAAAAGAAAAACAAAAAACAAAAAAAACCCCCACAAAAACAAACAAACAAACAAACAAACAAACAAACAAACAAACAAACAAACAAAAACAACAACAACAAAAAAACCAACCAGCTCCAAAGGGCAAGTGAAGACCCAGTTCTAAATATTCAGCTTCATCCTGTCTCTCTTGGGACCTCATTGCAGCAAAGCCATTCTCTGTCCTCAGAGATCCCAAGCAATCCAAGTGTGTGGAGGGAGAAATGGAAGTGGTGATCCCCCACCTCCTCAGGGCTGGACTGGTGCCCAGCCTCCCACACGTGCACGTCTCGGGAAGAGCCCTCAGCCTCTGCAGCCGCCGCGACTGCTTTCACACCCAGAGTCAACTTCATTTCTCCCACAGCGGGGAGGCGGCCTCAGAAGAAATTCATCTTTTCTAGAAACCACAAACCTAATCCTAGCTGTTGGTAGAATAATCTCTCTCCTGCCCCATTTTAGTCATCTCAACAGAGTTACCACTAATATATTTATCCCAAGCATGTTTCTTTCAGCTCATCAGCTGTGTGAAGAATTCATCCCCCACGTATGTGATACCAGTGGTGTTATGAACCCCATACCTTTTGCCTTCTTTTTCTTTTCAGCTAATGGAAGATATTAGCTTTGGAAAGTCTCCATGGAGCAAGAGACTATTTTGTCCTCTTTCTTTCCCTGCTGAAAGGGTTAATGAATTGACAATATGGCTGTATTGGAGAATAAATTAGCAGATGACTATCTCCCAATGATAAAATAATTTCTGTTTATCTGTTCTCCAGCATCTTATGAAATTCTTTACTTAAAACATCAGAAGAAACAAATTGCAAACTAACCAAAAAAAGGCTAAGTTTACTACACTTATTGCTTACTATTAAAACTAAGTTTGAAGAACTGAGGCTCATTTCAAATTATACCAGGTGTAGCCCATCATTCACTGAGGAACAATGTTGTGAATTTTCTGCTACAAGGCACCTCAACAGCAAGACAACATTGACTTTCTACAGTAATTGCAAATAGCCTGCCTTAAAAATACACTGGAATAAGGTATTGGTTCATTATAAGTGGAAACTTCCCCATTAAATCGTTAACTCTGTTCCCTCTGAGCTGAAACATGCATTGAGCTACAGTTCCATCTTTAAACCTGCCCTCATTCCAGGTCTCCAGGCAGGGCATGGCTGCACAGGAAATGCAGGCAGCCCCCAGCCCCACCCCAACCCCTGCTCCCAGCTGAGCAGAACAATCACACTGATGGTGGAGCTCTCTGGCTGAGCAGAATTTAGTGGAATTCTGAAGGCCTTCAAACCCTAATCCTAACCTTATCCCAGAGAGAGTAATCTTAAAGGGTTGATTTGGTATCAAGTGGAACCATTCTCAGTACTCAGTTAATCACAAAATATTCTCCACAATCTACTGAAGAACGAAAAGAAGAAATAAGAATTCTTCCTCACTAACATAGTTACAGAAATTCCTGCTGATGGTGCCTTGCTTAGGTAAAGACTGTAAAAACTAAAATATGATTCTGAAATCATATCATCCAAGAAATATTACTTCTAATCTGTTTTTGCCAAAAATCCCTTGTGTTTCCACATTTGTCTTGGATCAATAGATATTTGCCAGGATTCTCTCAAAGGGTTATTTCCAGAAATAGCAACTAGTCCAAAAGAATTTTTCCTGAAAGGAACAGAACAGACAATATCCAGATTAAACTGTGCCATAACCTATTGGCAATATGTGAATCAATAGATGAATCTGCTGCATGAGCATCACTTCCAGCACTACATGCCAATAAAGTAACTTGATCGCATAGAACAAAATTTTCTTTGGACAGTATGGATGGCTTGATGTTGTAATACACTTTATAAAACAAATGAAGTTTTTTTTAAAGGATCTGAAAGTCTGCACCATCTCCCAAGTTCCCAAATCTTTCCTGTAAAATAAAAACACAGTCCGGCCATACTGCTCATATGTCTCATTTTGCTTTTTATATGAGCAGCTATTAGAGTTCAGCAAAAATAATAATAATCCAGATTATGTCTAAATGCAATGGCAAGATGTGTGCAGGCTCCTCACCTTTTTTCTTCTCCAATCCACATATTTTAGTTTCTTGCTTCAATTATCTTAACAGTTATGATCATCCAAACATTCAAGTAGTAAAGGTCTTGTATATGGAGGAAACTCTCTCTCTGTATTTGGAAGTATGACAACCTCATCAATCAGAAAACAGAGATAATAAACATCTTTGAAGAGTGTTTTAGAAGTTAGTGAAATATTTATAAATATAAATTTGAACTCCTGATCTTAAGGCTCTCATGTTACTCTAATTACACTGCAATTGGAGCTCCCTCTGTATACAAATATGTTTGGAGTGCATATAAATAAAACTACTTAAATTAAAATTGTTTCTGCATTCTTCCTGCCAAAGGAAAAAAAAATTAAAATATGAGGCCTATTATATGGATCAGTAGTTAAGAATACTCAGATACAATAGTTAAATGTTACCCAAAAATAAATTTTGCTTTTTTTCCCTACAGCACCTCAACCAAACCTCTAGTAACCATGTAGCACTGCTCAATATATTTCCATGCCTTCATTTTTCCTTTAATGCAGCCAAACCAGTGTTCAAACACACACATCTTCAAAGGTTATCCCTCTCTTACAGTTAAATGCACAAATCAGCACTCAGGCAGGTTTGGCAGGGTAGTTACGGCACAGTGGGTCCAGTAATGGAATTTAGATGTCTTCACTGGGAGAAAAATTGCTAAAAATGGAATTCAGATATTGTAGGTCTAAGAGGTACAACGGGTTTATCAAAACAAATTCCATGTGCCTATTCTTGGTACAGCAGAACTGAGGTATCCAGGGCCCCACCTGGTACCCTGGTCTTTCACTGACGTGCAGAAGGATACCCAGAAGAGACACAGGAACAGGCAAGCTTTGTACTGAGCCTGAAGCACTCAGAAGTACAGAATCATGGTAAATAAAGCCAGAAAAAACTTCAAAAAGGTATTTAGTGCAGAGCACTAAACCTTACTCCCAGAGAACCCTCAATTATACTCTTGTTATTTCTGGCAGATATTTATCTAAAGATGTCCAAAATTAAGCTTCAGCACCTCCCTGTGCATTAGCATTTTTTTAATCTTAACTATTTGAGACTTTTTTAAAAAAAAAACATTAAGCCAGAAGTCATTTGACACAAGATAAGCTCATTATTTCCTTTCGTGTGCCTCACAGATATGGAGGATAGATTATTCTATTCTTTTTACAGCTTTTGCACACTTGCATACTACATCTTCCATCAGTCCTCTTTAAAACAGAGAATCCTGTTTCATTCAATCGTTCCTCCTGAGTCATGTTTGCAACACCTCTTCTTATTCACCTTCCTTTTCTCTGGATTCTTTCCAATTTGTTCACACCTGCACAACTCTCCAGCCAAGGACAAAGGCATGATGACAAGGGCAGAAGGAACAAGCAATTTCTTATGCAATATAATCTTATGTGAGATAAACATATTCCTGACTCTTTTTCAGTTTGCGAACTACTGCAGCCCTCACATGCAGCTACAAGAAGTATTAATCTGCTGATCGTTCCCATCCATTACTTGCACAGTATTTTGTGTGAGTCTGATAGAAGGACACTTTTCCTAAGAGAGGAAAATGTGGACATCTTTTCAGCCTGCAAACTCATTTTGCATTCTAACACTCCATTCCCATCTCCTTGCAGCCACTCAGTGCTGTATAGACAAAACATGCTTATTTTTTCATCTATACTCATTGATAATATTATTGAGCCATACTGGATGTCTAATAGATATTTTCAGAATCTCAACATTTTGACAGGAACTATCAGTGATTACTTTTCAAGTACCATTTTCCAGGTGATTTTGCACTCACCTTAGAGCTCCCTCCTGTGACTTCTGCAGCAAAGGCAACTTGTAAAGAAAGAGGACATCTTTAATGCAGCTGTGTGATAGTTCTCACACAACTTAGAAAGTGCTTTGAAAGAGCAATAAACATCTCTTTCTAATCAAATTGTTTCTATTCTCTGCTTCCTGTTCCCTAGAGTAAGCTATCTGCCTCCGTGAAGTTATTTGTCACTCCTTCTCCTCATTAATTGCTAAGAAAGGGGTACTTATTCCTATTAAAAATAAGACATAAACTGCTCTCATATTTAGTTATGAAACATATTCACTCTGCTTGTTGGTTGGGACTTTAGCATAAAAATAACAATGGATAAACAACAAACGGGGACAACAGTGAAACATGTAGAAAATAGGTCTCCCTTTAGCTAATTCATTGGTGTGCTCCCACTCGAGGGAACTGGGACGTGTCCTTGTGGGCCAGACTCCACAAAGTCGGTTGCACTCACACTTGTGGGGTTTTATCCAGCTGTGAGACTTGAGGGCCAACTTAGAACTGAAGTTCCTAACTGAACACATTGTTTTTCATGATTCCAACAGGCCCTAAAAAAAGTTCAAATTAAAATACTGAAAATAGTCAGCTGAACAATTACAATGCTTATGTGACAAAAGATACCCTCCTCTCCCTCTGTTTCCTCTTTTTCTTTCTAGTATGGGAATTCTTTAAACAATAAGCACCATAGAAATCCAGGTCTGCCTATTATGTCTCTCCTTGGAAATTAAAAGACAAGTGGCAAACCAGTTGATTTGAGACATCTGAGAGATCTTACATGTAAAAAGCCTATTAACTGAGTTGGGAATTCTTTCCTGCCAAAATTGAGTCTGCCTCTATATTTGTACTTGCTTAGCAAAACACCACTGCAGTTGCCAAGTTCTGGCCTACTTCATGTGTGAGGTATTGTGTAAATTCTTTAATAGCTGATTTTGGTTACAGGCTCGTGACTATTAAAACATGGTGCGGAGAAGGGAGGTCATGGAACTGCTCAAAACTTGCTGAGTATGCCAGGGTTTGGGGGTGGGAAGTCTTGGTGGCAAATTTGAGACAGCCAAGGCTTGTGGATTCAGGTAGGTGCCCACTTAGAGCAGGGTGCAGCTCCAGGGAGCCCAGGGCAGCTATGCCAGTCCAGCACCTGGAATAAAACAGACAGAACGGAGCTCTCTCCTTGCACCTCTCCTGTTTTTTCAGTGCCTGGGTACAGGAGCAGCTGCCTGCAGAACAGGGGCTCCCAGGGGCAAGGGGAGGAACATCTGCTCCCACCAAGTAAATACCAGCAGCCTGAACTGCAATAACTGATCACCACAATGTGTGCCAAATGCAGGTGTTAAATAAGCTTTATGCAGCAAAGAGCCTTGCAGGGTCCTAACCATGCAGGAGTGCTCCAGTGGTAACAGAAATATAAATGCATTTCACTTGGAGGGCTTGGAGAAATGCTCTTTGTTAGCAATCCACACCTACTCTCCCTTTCATTTAAAGCTGACAAAAACTCCCAGAGCCTCAGCGATCCAAAAATGCCTGCAACAAAACCATGAAAGATAATGCTTCAAAGTCCTGATATTTCTAAGACAAAAGACAAGCCAAAGCAATTCTTCCTTAAACAGAAGGGGAAAAAATGAAGAAAACAGGCATAAACCCTTCCACTCCCTCCTTTTGCAGGTCCCCTTTAAACAGACTGTACCCTCCCCCTACAAAAGAAAAAAAAAAAGTCGTTTAAACAAACAACAGATGCTGTCTAAACTAACTGCATGGTAAGTGCATACTAAAGACATATGCTCTCTTCTACCTAGCCATATGTCCTTCCCACACACATACTTTAGTTCCAACTTTGGTGCAGTTTTAGACCAACAGAGCAAGGGTGCATGGAGAGGTTGTACTCTAGCAAGCTTTCAGAAAATCCCCTAGGATTTGTTTAATTGATGACAGACCCTAAAAAGTAAACAGCACAAATAAAATGGTCCAGAAAACAGAAATTACCCATAAGAATTAAAGATATTTGTAAGCATAGACTGCATCTCTGATGAGGCGATGTGGCCACATAATTGTTGCTTTTAAGTGTGTTAGAATATAACATCAGATTGTAAAATTATTTTCAAGACCACTGAAGGAATTTATTACAAAAGTATCTTCTTTTAATTTATAGTAACTTGGTGTATTTGCCCTAAAAACCAGACTCTTAGCTTTCCCTTAGAAAGTATTGAGTTCTACTTTGTTCCCTCTGGATTCCAAATGTAATGCTCCTTCACAGATGATAAAGTCATATGTTGTCAAACATATAGCTTAACTGTACCAGAACTATTAGAGCTGGAAAACAGGGCTTGGAAAGTATCAGCAGTTACACTTTGGCATAGAAAGCTGTTGCTTCTAAGTGTACACTCGGAGGATTAAGAAAAGATCAAGAGGTAAAAGATCACAGATCTGGCCAGCTGTTAGCATCGAACTCCAAAATGTGGCCTCGCCCATCCTCTACTCTGATTTTAGTGGAGAAGCTGCAGCAAGTCTGCAAGCTAAAACTCACTGTGGTTTCATGGATTTGAGCATTTCCCTTTTTGCGTTGCTGATTTAAACCAGTAAACATGAAAATTATTTTTAAATATTATCCAAACCTCACTGCATTTTCTCCACTATTAATGAACATATTGGGTAACTTCAAATAATTGTTTTCTCCTCCATCCCATAACTTCCCCATATTCAAACCTTCAGTTCACACACTGAAATTATTTTGAGGTGCTAGGTCCAGGGCACCCTTAGAAATGTTGTGTCAACATCCTGGTATTGTTACTTCTGTGCTGTACCGTGGTCCTTTCTGCAGGCTGGGGTGCTCTAGGAACGTCCTCTCCAGTAAATAGTATTTTTTAAAGAAAGGACGCAAGAATGTAGTCCATCAGCAAGGTCAGCGGCAAACTGTTATCTCATATCTATACTTCACTGATGAAATTTTGTGAGATGTTTCCTTGATTCTTTCTCTTTCCCTCCTCATCCCCTCACCCCAGTACCAACCACCACTAGAAGATACACAGCCTTCAAAACACACAGCATGATATGGAATTATTATATGGTTAAGTTTTTGGTTAAGTTAAAAAGAAACAAATAAATTATATTTCTGTAAGTACACAAATATTTCAAAATATTTGTATTCCCCTTACATCTTCACATACAATGCCTTTAATCTAAGTTTGTTCAATTCCATGGGATACGTCTGCACTTTTCTGTTAAATGCATGGGCTGGCTCAGACTTCCTCTTTGCTTCTCTGTGAAAAGCAAGAGAAGACACCACCTACCTTCACTTCCAGAGATGAGCACTGCACTTGTTCTAACTTATAAAACTCTAAATACTTTGCCAGAAAGAAATCACACTGTTATGGTACAATGCCTAAATATAAAAGCTTGTGAGACAGATAGCACCTGTGGACAGATGGGTGGATAGATAACAGGATTTTAGTGTATCGTCATCAATGCCTCCACCAAGGGAAGGATTCTTGTCCTCAGGGAAACTGCTAGAGGAGAAATATCGTCTCAAAATCTTTTACAAAAGAAATGCAGTAACATATTTTCTCCGACAAAATATAACTGAATTCGTGCATGAAGGTAATTTCTTAAAGCTTTCAAGGACAGTGTTTTAAGGGAATTTTCATGAAAATTCATTAAAGTTTTACAGTCACACAACCAACCTAGTTGTACCAAGCCCAGGCTAATAAAACATTCATTCCCACCACAGTCAGGCTCTCAGCACTCACGTAGCCAAGTCAGGTTTCTGTTTTGCCACTCGTTTGTAAGCACTTGGATTCTTTGAAATGCAGTATCTTATCTCTAGTAAAACAATGTCTCCTAAAAGAACAAAGGTCACATCTCACATTTCTGTGTATGAAACCCTTCTCATAAACCACCTGCTTTGCCTATCCAATCCTCTTTATGCATTCAGCTGCAGCCTGCTGGCATCCAGGTTTCTGTAAATTCCCATTAGTCAGCATGAATTTAGCAGGTTCCTCTGCCTGCATCACTGCTGACTCCCCTCAGATGGAAAATTCCCTGGTGTGACCCAGCAACAGCTGGGGACCAGTACAGTCACCGTGCTTACTTCAGGGGAACCACTGATTCCTTAGCCAAAGGCATGTTTCAAATCAATTCAAAAGCCATCTGAGACTCACTCAAAAAACTGTATGCCTGGAGAATCATTCTTCACCATCTAGACCAGGAATGCATGTCAATAAATTAGCCACGTGCTATCCTTTCAAGTGGGTATACTTTATGGCACTTCTGATGTCAGGAGCACTGCCGTTTGCAAGTGGATGAGTATAAACCTTACATTGGGGGTAATTCAGTGTTTACTCACAGATAGCAAGCTAGCCTAAGGAAACAAAGGCTGGCATAATACATAAGTGGAATGTGACAGAGGCAAAAAAAGAGCTTGGTTAGGTGAATTTTCTCAAACCCAAATCTTCATTCAAGGTTTATAGTATCCCACTTGATAATTCCGCTGCCCCACCCCACTCTGTTTTGCAGTCATTAACATTCCAGTGGATCATGCTAATTGAAAGTCATCATAACTTTGGGTCTAGCAACAAGAACAAAAGGCAACTCCTGGGTTAACAAAAGACTTCATGTCTTATATCCTTCCACTCCATACTTCTGCACTGGCTGCACAGATCTACGGGAGAGGATAATATTATCTGGCTGATCTGTGTATGTAATGGTTATCTGGCACTACCTTGTGAAAACCAGCAGTACCTTCTGTAAAACACTTAAATGCAGGAGTCTTAACTTGCAGACTTCAGAATGAAGCACTCATACCTGAGCTGACAAGGTAAAGTACTCAAAATCATCAAATAAAAAGTTGCAATTAGTGCTGAGGTTTCAGATTTTGAATTACTGAGCAGGATCTGAGAGAGCTTTCTTATTCAGTAATTAACAGGTAAATAAAGAAGAGACCATCCATGAGCCCTAAAATGCTTGCATAAGTGCTCATATGGAAACAGAAAAGGAGAGCTGGATGATTAAAAAGAAAAAGAAGAGCAGTAAGTTGTTAGGAGCCTTGATTCTACCATCAGTAATTTCATAGTCTCTATGTCGGGTAAAAAAACCCAACACACATGGATTCAAGAAACCAGATGGCTCTGAAGATGAAAGCAGAACTAACAGCTCAGGGTAATTTTTACTTTGTCCATTAGAGATCTTCTGAAAGTGAACAGGAGGAGGAAAGCAAGCTGGTCAAAATGTAGGACACCATATCAAAGTCATCCCAAATAATGACATTACTGTAGAGAAGCATAATACTGGACATGCTAATGCTGCCATTTGTTATCTATTTGTTCCTTTTGAAACTCTCACACATATGTCTCTACCCCTAAGAGAGGTCCTGAGAGCAGTTCTGATATTCATGTCACTTGCTGTCATTCTAGAATAATAATATATCTATTTAGGAATCTGGTGAAAGTTTGAGAGAGACTGGAGTCTCAAGAAAGACCTGTGGCTTCCAGCAGTGTCACACATAAAGCATTCAATCCTTATTTTCAATAGTGTTCAGCATACTGACCCTTTTTTTTAAAACCTCTTCAAGTAGGCCTCATGGTGTCACTTTCAGAAGTCAAATCCCCAGTGGAGCCACAGTGAGGACATAAAATTCAGCTTAGTTTCCAAACTGCATGCCAGATCCCATGCAAATGAAAGTAAGATCAGAGCACCATAGGAAAATTCTCTTTGGTGCTCATGCTTTGGTTGATTTGCATCTGGCACTTGTAAAGTGGAAGATAATAATCTGTGACCTTGCACAAGTACCAAAGATTTTTATTTAAGCATCTCCTTTAAAAGCACTTTATAAATAGTTAGCTTTGTACACCACTCCCACGAGGAAGTTGCCACAAGGGAGATTTCCACTCATTAGTGTGTCTGAGCAACATCAACCCCCCAGTGCCAGTGCTGGCTGCAGCACATGCTGGTAGCTTTAGGTGTGGATGGAAACAAGTCACACTGCGATGGAGCTTCCTTTAAGACACTTCACTCTTCGCCAGGAAAACAGATGCTCGTGTTTTTATGCTTATGTTAAAAAGTTCTTTCAAGTTTTGTCTTCAGTAACAAAGTTAAAAACACAGAAAAAACATTTCTTCCTGTTTTAAAAATAACACTAAAAGCTGAAATTTCTTTTGAAGAGAGTAGTCCAGGAATCAGAGAAGCAGGGAACAAAGAGTCTAAGTTACCATCAGAAGAAACCAAAGGAAATTTCTGCTTCCTAGAGTAGCACATCAAACATTTTGTAGGGTCATTCCAGCCATCCTGGAAGCCCTTCACCCTCAACAATGTTTCTGAAATGAATGATATGAATACCAATAAAAATACATAATTCCTTCCTGTTGATGGCAAAAGATGGAGTTTATCAGTCAGGCCCACTCAATTTGTCTGCAAAAGAAAAATATATTCCCACGTTTGTTCTTATATTTGTTCTGTAAACAGAAAATGACAGAGCAGAACAGCAGCTGTTGGAGATTACAGCTTCTTGAAGAACACAAGTACATGATATAGGAGTCCAGACAGATCATGTAAAAACAAACTTCTTTCTCTTTAGAGCATCTTATTTGCTCTTTACTAACAGCCAGGTTTTACCAAGGGAGTAAGAATTCTCCTCCTCTCTCCCTGTCATATATACGTAATATATATGAAAACGAAATATATATATACAAACACGCACACAGAGTCTGAATAAATGTAAATTATCTCAGTAGCAGCATTTAGGTACCCAGCCATCTCATATATTTTTCAAAAATCATCCACAAGGGCGGGCAGGAGCAAAGGACTGGCTCTGGAACATCAACATTTTATTTTAACACATCACACAAAATCAAACCTCAAAAGAAGAAACAGTTTGTGGACAAAATTTTGAATCGGAATTTTTTTCCACAGAATCTGTTCTGGACAATATTTAGAGAACCAAACAGAAAGTTATGAAGAAATCAGATGAGAAAATTGGCTGCACCTTCTCCAGATATTTCTGGCACACTTAAGCATCAAAAGAAATGTGTGGAGACTATGAAGGGCAACACACTGATCGTATTTTCTTATTTTAAAAATCAAACTATTTTTAAATTTTTTTATTAGTNTAAATATGCAGGATGCACTCCAAATGTGTTGGCTCTGGTCCAGAAGCCAATGACTAAAGCAAATTTGGATTACCCACATGCTTTAAATTAAGCACTTGCTTAAGTGTCTGGAGAATTGAAACCATAATTTTTTACTTTTCTCTCCACAAAGACTTTATAACATTGTCCTGGGATATTTAAAAATAAAGAAAAGATGAAGAGCAGTGATGTTAATATGGTTACGCACGGATGAGATAGTGAGAACAAGAAAAAAAATGTGAACTCTGTATCACTTGAGTATTTGAACTCTTTCTATCGTAGAAATCTACAGACTGTGAAAATCTTCACTGATAAGTTTGTATTCAACCATGGATTAAGGAAATACATTTTTCAGGATCTTACTATAGAGCCAAGAGACCGAAAGAAGCCTATATTCCAGCTCTCTAACAGAATCTTACAATGCTATGTTTCAAACCAAGCCAAATAAAATATTCATTATTATTTGCCAATGAATGTTTTATTCCCTTATAGTTCTGCTTTCTTTTTCCCCTCTTACTTTCCCCTTGTGCTTGAGGAGTTACAGTTCTATTTGGTATATTCTCATATGTACAGTGCAGCACTATATGTGACAGTAATTAAATAAAAATAAAGAGTAAGCAAACATTACTGTAAAAATGCAGAACCAAAACCAAAGCTTCAGTGATATTAGAGCTGGAAAAAACTACTTGCAATTCCCTAGCAGTGATATAACAATTCCCCAGCAACAATACAGCAGACAAACATTTGCCGGTAAAAGTGGGCAATAGCTGTGAAAATGCAACAATTAGAAAAATGTATTTCTTTACATATGTCAAATGTATGAACAAAAATCCCTATATCTTCCTCTGTTTGCATCTACAGTCAGTTCTGTTCTTTTTCCAGATAGATCTGCGTGCTTTTTTGGGATGTAGAAGTGAAGGAAAGTTATTATTCTAATTTAGTAATCTCTTGGAATTTAAGTTGATCTGATCTACTTTA
Source organism: Dryoscopus gambensis (assembly GCA_013389985.1). NCBI lineage: Eukaryota > Metazoa > Chordata > Aves > Passeriformes > Malaconotidae > Dryoscopus > Dryoscopus gambensis. The sequence continues at coordinate 35,414 of WEIT01007066.1, read as the reverse complement.
TCTTCAAGGAATTTAAGAGTTTGATGCACTGATCTGGCTCCAAATGTGGATGCAGAAGTCTGAAACAGTTTACTGACACAGTTACTTTTTAAAGAAATGAATAGTTGCTCCCATTCTAAAACAATTATTTAGATAGTTCTCCTTCATCTTTTATTTCTCTACATGTGGAATTTACCCTCTTTTGCACACAATGCAGAGCAGCATGACTAACTGATATAATGTATAGGAAATGACTTGTGGAGCTAAAGCAAACAGTTGATGTGCTTACAAGATAAGTGTCAGCTTTCGGAAATAGCAAATAACAATGACACAATTCCCTCCTCTCAGAGTATGTGCACAGTGCAAAGACCTGCTGCTAATTTTCACTCAGCAAGGGGGGATGCCATTGGCCTTTTGTTACACAGAGAAGCCGGTGATGTCATTTGGCTTTGTGCTGGAGAGTCTGCTGCCTACCGGCCTACGAGGAGATTTTTCCCAGCTAAAAGTAGCAGTCTGGCAGGCAGAATTAAATAATTCCCCATGAATCATTCTTCCAGGCTGTTATTTTGTTCATATGTATCAGAATCCATGGTTGAATGAAATATTTTATGGAGTAAAATATCATTGGCATCAACAGGAGTTTTGCACTCTTTGGACTAATTCTCTGGTTCCTTTACCAGTAAATGCCCTTATTAGGCATGGAAAAAGATGCCTTGGGTTTTACTTTTTAAAGCAATCCCAGGAATCTTGATAGTCCAATTTGCTTTATACAAGAATTTTAGATCAAAATATGGTTTGCATCAAAACCTAAAAGCATCGCTTCCAACAGAACAAAATTAGGTGTAGACAAAAAATGTTTTCCTAACTTTTATTTTTCTTTTCCTTTGAAAGCAATTTATTTTAACACTTCCTGCCAGGCAGCAAAGTGCAGACTTTGTAGCAAAGTCAAGGACAGAAAGGAAAGGCAAGGCTTTTTCTGTGCTAGTATTTGTTCTTTTTTAAAGGGGATCAGCATAAATTTTATTCATACTGGCTTTTTCTATTCCCAGAATTTCCAGTTCAGCTTTCATGGAGGTTGTCAGAGGGTCCCCCATTTCCAGGGAACAACAATGAAATACAGTAATTGGATGTGGCAGTGCTACTCTGTGAGTTTATCCCAACTTGTCACTGCTGGCTACTGCTTCCCCTCATTAATTCCATCACACTGGCTGGTGGCCACTGGTTTGACATGCCCTGTCTGAGCAGAAATTACTGCTCTCTCAGTGGCCAGTCCCTCATTCCTTACACACTTGGGCAGTTCTGCTGCAATCAGCAGGATTGCTCATATGCATTGGAGTTGGCAGGATCTGCCTGAGGATCCTTTAATAAGCCAACATGAAATAAGGGAGCGTGGGGTAACTGAGCTCATGTCATTAGTTTGCATTGTCAGCTCTGTACAGGGTAATAGCATGTGTGGAACTCCCTGTAGCCAGAAAATTGCATCCAGCCAAAAATGATCACAAAAAGAAGAGTTGTCATGGGAAGGTGACAAGCACATGGCCAAGAGAAGAAAAAGAATGACCAAAAAAGTACAGCAGAATCCATGCTAATTCCTCCTGTGCTGTTGACTACTGAATAGCAAAATACTTTTAAAATTACCATCAGAAGTTTCATTTGGAGAAATCAACTGAGATGACAGATCTGAAGAAATGCAGATTAGCAGAAAACAGAACAAAACAATTCAGGACTGTCAGATTGTAAAGCCTGTTAACATCCACTTGCCCAAAGACTCCCTGAACAGGACTAGTTCACATCATCTCACACCAAAAAAATCCCCAGGAGTAGGATTGTCTTAACATATAACCTTACACAGCATTCTTAGAAAAAAAGGAGGGCAGCATGATATAGACCATCCCTAAAGAGCAACAGCCTTTGGGGCGCAGTATGTTTGAATTAAGTTTTACTTTCAGATCCTTACCAACGATAATTGAGAAAACTGGTATCAAGCATATCAATATTAGTCATAATTTATGCATATATACACACACATAAACACTGATGTGTTAAATATTTAGGATGATTAGTAACTTTAGAAGGCTATTGTATGCATATGGATATTCTTTGATAAAATAAAATTTTAAATTCTCTTTGAAAAAAAAACCTGGAAGTTTAACTTACCATCTTAAAAAACAGGCAAGATTTTTTCCGGGCATTCAAATTATAAGGATTGTTTTCAATGATAAGATCTGTTAAGCTATAATTATCCATTCAAATAATATTCGAGCATGTGTGGTTAAATCACAGATTCCCCTGGTTCCTTTACTGAACAATATGTTCATCTTTGCTTTGCAATGTAAATGATCATATTTTTGTAAAGGTCTTTGTATTCACCTCTAGAGGAAACGGGATTTCAATGATGGGTGAAACAGTGATCCCTGTGTGGACTATAAAGTACCTAAAAAGCAATGAGCTGCAAAAGGGTTGCAGTTACTTGAAAATAGAAACTTTAGGGAAGAGATTTTCTCATCCCATAATCTCCAAGGTGCTTGTTGTTAGCACCTTTCTCTGGTTTTGAACCTGTAAGAAATACTGTATTTCTAAAACAGATTATGTTCCTTTTCTTCTCCGTATTTTATCTTTTTTTTTTTAACTGTCACCTTAAAAGTATATATAATATCTAAATATTAGCAGATTTCTGTCCAGCTGAGATTGTCAGTCATCTAAGAATAAACCCTTCGATGGGAATCACAAGTCCAAGGTTATTCACAGAAGTCTGCTTCTGCTGATAATCTGCTGCCTGCTTTTGTAAGAAATCCACTCCCTTTGACATCCCAGGTTCTAGGAATCTGCTAACCATCGAGGTTAACCTGCAAGGGTTCTTCAGGGCTGAAGGAAAACCTGCAAGCCATTTTCCTAACCTGGTGATCCAGGTCAGTGAGACAATAAGGGAAAAATGGAAGAAACTAAAATAAATAGTTTTTGACATCCAGTGCCATAAAAGTAAAATAGTTTAAAACTTGGCATCATATAGAAGTTAGCTAATTATAGTGGCGCCATTCATGACAAAATAATTAACTGTATGTCTGCATTTCTATTATAAACTCCTATTTTCAGAGGTTTATGATACAGCTTTAAAAATTCGCTATGGCCAGAGACTTGGCATGCTAAATCTCACCCTGGAAGCAACATTTTTCCCTCCAAAACTGAAGAAGAAAAACCTGCTAGGTTTTTGTGGTAGTTTTTTTCTTTTTTGGTGGTTATTGGGTTTTGTTTTAAAGCTTATAATAAGGTAATAAAATTAACCACTCAGAAATAGTGTCCTTCATGCTTTCAGAGACTTCGGGGTTTTAAAACACAAATTTTGACTTATGTTGTGTGATTTAGAGATAAAGCCCCTCCCACAGCTCATTTCTGGAAATGCTACTGTGCTGCACAAAGTCTAGGCCAGGGATATGTCCAAAAATTGCACACTTCTAACAAGGACCTGCTGTTAGAACAACTCCTGTACTTAAAACATCCTGACGTCTCCTCATTCCCAACTGGCTCTTCCTTTTTCCCTCCCTCTTTTCTCCTGAAAGCTGTATGGCTGCCAAAAAGTTGATCTTACAGGAGTGGAATTGAGGTCCCTTTCTTGCATTCAGCAAACCTCGCAGTGATTCCTTACAGAAAGGGAAGAAACACCCTGCAACACGCAAAAAACATGAGTTACCTGGAAGCGGGCAGGCCAAACAAAGCCACACATGCAGGGCTTAGGACTGTCTGCAGAACAGGAAAGCTTTCAGGGGCGGTGGTCACTGGGACAGCCCATCCCTGGGCTGATGAACTGCTCTGCAGTGGGGTGGTTCTCTGAGTGACTTTGGGGTGGTCATTTGGTGACTCTTCCAATGTACACATTGTCTCCCTGAGACAACCACACTGAAGCTGAGCTGTTATGGAATGGAAGTCCACAGAGACATACAGAAATTTCATGTTTACCCTGCAATGAATAATCAGAGATTTTACCATTATTAAAGGAAACATGACTCTGAGATTTGCAGTTAGAGCTAAGGAATAAAATACTCTATACATCTGCTCCACAGTACTTATTCAAAACTACATTTTAGTTTGGTTTTTTTTTTTACTCTACTTGAAATTTGAATTGGTTTTGTTTACTTATATACATTTCTAACAGAATCTTTTAGGCCGAAAATTGGCCTCATCACTAAAATCCTAATTGCCAACCGTGTACTGGAAACTTCCACGTGATCTAGAGAAAGTAGCTTCCTTTTCCTCTTGCCACTTTGGAATGTTCTGTTCTTACTACTCTGCTGCTTTCCTTCAGCCTGGAGAAGATACTGTTTATTCCCTTGACTCTCTCAGAATTCCTTTTGCAGATTTGTTTAGAGCCAAAATATTTGGAAATCAAAAGGAGAGTTTTAATTACCTTATCAGTCAGACTGATGGGCTCTTTGTTCCAGTGGTACACAAAAAGGTAGTTTCTTCCTTTGTCTGTTGAGTTGGTTTTTCTTCCCTCAAAGTTCTGTCTTTTGGGACATTGCTATTGATCCAAAATAATAGCAAGAGATCCTTTGCAACAAAACAGTGAATCATTACTTTTCCTCATCTTGCTTTCCCCCCAAATACCATAACCCCATTTTATTTAGACAGTGTTTCTGCAGCCTTTGTCTGCATAACTCTATTACACAGCTAAAACTTTCCTTCACAGAAAATACCCTTCAAATACTTTCCAGATTAAAAATTATACTGGCTCTCTCCAGGAGGCCAAACATTGTTTTTGAAATGCCACATGCACATTTTGTACTAACTCCAGTGGTGGTGGTCCCTCTACTGTGTCTCTCTGCTCTGTACCTCAGGATGTAAGGTCTTATGAAAAACAGGTAAAGACATCTCTATGGCATGAAAACACAGAAAACGCAAGAAGTCTGGAAGTAACACCATGCATATTTCATCCTTGACTAGAAAAGCTAGGGAGTAAATAAAATAAAAAAATAATTCACATGATATCTTACTGTTTATAGTAACTATAATGCAGCTGAGAGCACGTTCCTAAGAGCAAACATTTGGAAAAGTTATTGTGGCTAGAGCCCAGGTATCTGGTGACAACATTCGTGATGGAGTTGTTAGAATTCATAAACACACAAGTGCAGCCAAAGCTCTGACTACGCTGGGGACTCTTGCCAAGGCATAGAAGTTTTCCTTCCCTTGCTGGTAAGGCTATGGAGGGAGTATAAACTGAGTGTTTTTACATTAATCATTGTGATTTCTAAGGATATCAAGGGGGCCCACACCAGAGCTTTTCTCTCTCAGGCTACTAAGATTGCACATCCTTCCCAAGCCAGTCTCTGTAGAAGTTCACAGGCTGAAATAATCCCCACCACACTGGTGCAGCACAGCTTCCTAGACAGAAAAACATAGGCATGATGACCCAGATACCTAAAAAAGTTAAGGGATATGATGTCCTATAAGGTCATGGTCAAGTCCACAACGTAGATTTAATCCGTGGATGCTCCAGGTGTGGAACCTCTGTGGCAGTCAGAGGGAATTCCTGGGAGTGTCTGTGCTTGAGGCAGACCTGCTGCCCTGCTTCCAGCACCCAAGAGAACACCACACCTGGGTAAGTGCCAGGAGGATTTATCAAACACAAATGACTAAAAGAACGTGAATGCAAACTCTCCTCACAATTACCGTGGCCATAACTATCACCAACTGCTTCCCTGGCCGTGTATTCCAAGAGATAAATGAAAGAGGATGGTGAAGGATTAGACTCTGTTCTTAATTAAGAATGTATATTGGAGTAGCTTCTCTGAAGTGAATGTACTTATACTCTATTTATTTTGGTGTAAATAAAATCAGAATCCGACTATTTGCAATGCAACACAGTAAAAGACTAAATTAAGTCTTCAATAAGCCCCAAGCCTCCTAGAACTATTTCAGTCAGTGACTGTCTAACCGGTGAATGACCCAGCCAAGTACTATTTTTCAGACATTAATGCAAACACATAACAGGCAACAAAAAGCAGCCAACAGTAAAAATCTGTAGGGAAGATAACTATCTCCTCCTTTGTCTGAATTATTTTTCTTCTACTGTGATTTTATCTTTGCTGCATGCTACTTTTATAAAAAACATTTTGTAAACTATGAATTATAAAATGGAACAGACGAAAGGGTGTTTAAATGAATTGTATTTGCATTTCTGCATGAGTTTGATATGTAATTCCGAGCACACCCAAACTACTGATAATTATGTTTTAAATACAATTAGAGTTTAAGCAGAGAGGCCCAGGAATATTTTCACAATGTATTTTCAGATGAAAATATCAATACATTAAAAATTCAAAAGCCCAAAAATCAAATCTGGTCAAACAAGGAGGGAAAACAGAAGACAGGTAAGGAAATGAGAACAAAATATCTTCAAAAGAGAAAATTTCCTTTTTCATTGAGATTTTCAAAAAGGAAGATTAAACTGACTTTATAACATTGAAAGTCTTCAAATGAAACTGGAATGTCTCAATAGACTCAGTCCAAATTTCTAGGAGATTTTATATTTGAATAATATTTAAATTAGCTTTTCATCTAGGAAAATATTAAATCTTGAAAATTCTCCTGAGTTCAGGCAATCATAGTGTGCCCAGCAATACTGCTAATCAGCTGCTCAGAACATCAATGTCACCTTGCATTGCAGCACCAGCAGTGGTCCACGCCTGAAGGGTTTTCTCAATACTTGAACTATAGTTGGAATGCTTGGGTAGAATTTCTGTTTTAAAGAAAACAGGATGTTTTTTTTAAAAAAAAAAGGCAAGATGATATTTTGAATTTTTACAAATTTTTTACAAATCTAGACCTAACCTTTAATTTAAAATATTTTAATTGAAAGTATCACTATGATGTAGTCCTAATCTAGAACTTTCATCCTTTTTCTATGCCTCAGAAACTTTAGTAACTGCACTAATAAAAGAACGTAATGAATAGATTAATCTTAGCAAACTAGTTTAGTTCTTTGGAGTGAGATTTTCTTAAGTAGCATTCAAAATTAATATAGACACAAAATCAACAAAATTAGATAATTTTAAATTTATTTGTTTCTTTCCTAATGAGATTTTCACACAAAATATCAGAACTGGTATTTAAATGAATATCCAGGATACTTCCTATGGAGATTTCAGAAAGCAGATTTTTCAGATTTTCTATTCTGAGAAAATTCTCCTTTATTGCAAGTCCTATTGAAAAGTCACTTATTTCCCACAGGATGTAAAAATGAGTCTAGTTTTCCTTGAGAAAGGCTCTGTGATAAGCTGTTCTTCTCTGTGACCACTGGCGCTGCCCTGCCCCAGCACTGTTAAATTCTTTGTGTGGGGAGCTGTCAGGGTGTCTCCTCAGGGAAGTCAATAATTAGGGGTTTGTTTGTTTTTTTCCCTGAGCCCTTACTTCCATCTCCCACGGAAAGAAATAAGGAAATAACAAATTCCATAATTCCTTAAAATCCAGTGGCTTGGCTGCAGCGGGCATTACCTGAAGGCATTACCTTCTCACGCTTTAATTTAACAGCTACTCTATTTGATTTACATAATACTCAGTTAAAATGACAAGGAGAGCTTAGCGTTCCCGCCTGCAGCCTTCCAGCCGAGGCTGTCCCGAGCGCTGCCCTCCGAGACGGCTCTGCCCGAGCGCCTCCGCAGTCACACCCACGGGCAAGGGCAGCAGCTGCTCCCCGCCTGTCACCGCCGGCTGCCAAGGGACGCCCCCGGGGGCCGGGCGGGGCAGGGCAGCTCCCTCC
>WEIT01007066.1:0-27614 GCA_013389985.1 Dryoscopus gambensis | reverse complement strand
GGGCTGCTGGGGTGCCTGGGCACCTGGGCACCTGGGACCTGGGGCCTGCCCTGCCGGCACCGCGCCACCCCGCCAGTCCCGGCCTCGGCACAGCTGCTGCCGAGAGCGCTGCCGTGCTCCCATGTGCAGCCTGCTCGTCCTCCCTAGTGGCCATCTGCCATGGAAAGCAGCATTTGACACTAAAAAGATGTCATCTTGTCATCACGTCACCCCTGTAAGGCGGGTTCAGGCATCCAGCCTAGGCACGGGTCACAGGGGCAAACATCAGGAGCATAAATTTCCTACTTACTCAGAGAAGAGAGAGGTGTGTGCAGTTCAGAGCACCTAAATTTGAGGCCTGAAGTAGCACAACATACCAAAGGAGCACTTTGCCTCCCTACCTCTTGCTCTTTTCAGCCTCTGCAGTGTTTAAACTGCAGAGCTGGCTATTTCAAAAACAAATGCTGGGTTGAAAAGCTACATTACGGGCATTTAAGCTAATAATAAATGTTAGATAGTTGCATAGGTCTGGGCCAAGAATACACAAGTTAGTTTTCTTTGCATCATTACAAATCCTTTAAGAATATTTTTTGCCATAGCATTTAATTTTATTTTTAACCACAATTATTACGGCCTTACTCTAAAAAAACCACAGTGCACTCTGGGAAGCATATGATGATCTCCCGAATCAACATTCAAGCAATTTAGAAATTAAAACTTGTTTAAGAACCAGCATTTACAGTATTATTGAGGTGCTGTTCTTATTTCATACTACTTCAGCATCATGGCTTCGCAAAAGCATCTAGTCAGTTCAGTACAAATCAGAATAATGATTCCAATATTAACAAAAATAAACAACAGGGAATATGATTTAGAGATAGTACCTGTCAATTTTGAAATACCATCTTTTGGCTTATGTGCATTCCTGCTTGTGTGTATGTGAGAAAGAGCTTCTTTCATGTATTTCCAGATCAGTTAGAAGTATCTCCCAATATGGCTACAAGATAATGAGCCCAAGTCTGCTCTGACTGCCGTCTCACAGGCAGGACAGGTCATCTCTCTGCTCGCCATGGACTTTCTGGAGAATCCTCAGCTCTCAGGGGACAAACAGAAAAGCAGTCACAGCAAACAGCTTTACCTATAGGCCTAGAGCTAAGGCTGCAGTGTACTAATGGTTGCCACGGAAAATACAAAACTGATTATCTGCCATGAAATTAGAGGGCTGATTCTCCCCAGCTGTACACACTTCTGGCAGTGTAAAGAATGTGCCTCTTGCTTTACTGTCTGGTCTCATAGGGAAAATCTGCCTTACCTCTCTCTTCATCCTCTTCTTCACAGCCATGACTGAGATTGAGTATATGATCAAGGAAAAAAGATACAAACAGATTTATCACCTGGCTGACCTTGGCCATACTATCAGACATCAATATGACTGCACAAACAAGAGAATACTGTGCTCACTTCACTAATAAACAAATCACTTCTAGAAGCTACAATCCCACAGTACTGCTGGCAGGTAAATTTTTGTCCAGAGAAACTCTATAAAATATTCTCCCAATGACACACAACTGACTAAGACAACAGGGTTTTATAAGAATTACTGAGATAATCTCCTCCTTTTAGTGGCTGCAATGGGAAACGTTCACTTCTTCTAATTATCCTTTAGCATTCTACAACAGGAGTACAGGTTTTTGTAAAATTCCCTTCACCTTTGCCATAGGATTCAGAATATTTTAACTATGTCAAAAGTATTGCCACTCACGTCAAAATTTACAATTGCCTACACCATTCCTCACTTTATAGTACCTTTAATGACTGTGTTAGTCAGTAGCTGACATTTGGTCCAGTGTCTATGGTACCTCTGAGGTTCTGACACAGACTGCAGGTTACAGACAGCACACAAATGCACAAGTGTCACACAAATCACACCAACGACAAAACAGACATGTATATGATGGTTTTTAAATGTCTTACGTATTTTTAAAAGTTTTCCTCAACCGGCTCTATTTCAACCCTCCTCCCCATTCTTCATTCTGATCTTCTGATCCAGATAATCTATAGCTTTTAATCAGAAGTTTGGAAATGCAGAGATCATAGCAAAACCCAGCCATGTCCTGCCTTGCTTATGAGGAATGAGTGTTCTCTACTTAAAGACAACTTTCATTAGGCATACACTTAGAGCTTATTGTAGACAGGGAATATTAAATAGCCAGATATTAGACTCTGGTTTGTTTATAAGTGTTCATAAAGGGTAGAGGAAGAAAAAGTAACAGTTTAATATAATTCTACCATCAGTTATATGGATGCAAAGCTGAAGGAGCCCAAGCGAAATCAGCAGAGATCTCCAGATACAATGCCACGGCTGACAACTGCATTTGGCTCAGCTGCTTACAAAGCTCAGCAGTGGCTATCATCCTCATTCAGTCACACCAGCACAGCGAGCAGCACTTTGGAAAGAGGATAACTCCTTAGTGGCACATCTGTTAGGTATAGATGGCATTCATCTGAGTAGCTTTGCCAATGGATGACATGCCAAGTCCTTTATACTAAAAGGCTTGTGCTTGATGTTAATCATTCGCTCTCTGCCAGTTAACATGTTTATCCTTCTAGGAAATACTTTGATCTATACTGGCACTTGAAATATAGCAACCAATTTTACTAGACTGGAAATGAACAAACAAGATCTTGTGTGAATTGCCAAATGGCACAGCAAAATGCAGGATGCACGTTACAAAGGGTTGCTTAGCAACTAGAAAAGGCCATGCACTCCTTTTCACTATTTTGGTTTCAAATAGAAAATAAATGGCCTTATAATTGTTTGAAATACACGGAGAGCTAGAACATAATACTGCTCTGGAGAAATCTGTTTGTGAGGAGTGTGTGTCATGGGAGACAGAGAGACTCTGAACTCAACATTCAATAGGTAAGTGAAGGAGAAACTGCCTTTCAGACATTTTGCCTTAAAATGTAAATGTAACGGTAGTTTAAGTTCAGTGCATGTATTCTGCTATTCAACCAGGATTTGAAACAATTGTTTATTTTTACCTTTCATCTTCAAATGTTAAGAGAGTTTTTTTGCAAAGATGACTATTAGCTCATCCTCCATTTGCATGCAAGGAAGTGGAAGTTTAGAGCGGTTGGTACTTTACCCATGCAAGTTGCCAAACTGTGACTACATCACAGGCATCCTGAATCTAAGCAGTCTTAAAAAAAAACAAACCAACTTCTGCATGACATATCTTCCTTCCTCCCTCTTACACGGCTCCCCCCATGCCTGGCAGCTGGTCTTAAATAGACAGATATAAATAATTGCCGAGCAATTCTTCATCTTCATACAGGAAAAAGAGAGGTGTCTAAAAACTCCAAGTCTCCCATACATCAAAGAAGCTGCTGTCTTTATTTTCCAATATGAGAAACTGAGGCAGAGATTAAAATGATTCTTGAAAATCACGTGGGAAGACTCTTGGGATCTGAGAGCAGATCATGGACACCTGACATTTATCTTAGAGGTACAGTCATCGCCTCTTCCACCAGCATTCTTTTTATACTAAAGCAGTACCCCCCTAGGTACTCCCTGATATTCCTTGGCCAATAAAATCCCCTTGCAAACACCATCTCTGTGTTAGCTCCCAGCCCAGGCAATCCTGATGCAGAAGCCAACACACCAGCCCTTGCTGCAGCAGCAGGAACCTGCCTAACTCGGTGGGAGTTGAGCGGGAAGAGCTCCGGCCCAGACAGGGCTCAGACCTCTGCAAGAGCACGGTACAGCAGGGCAAGCTGAGCACAAAGGGGCAGCCACTGTCAGGAGTGTCAGCTCCTTAATCTATGTAACATGTAAGCTGCAGCCAACAGCCTTCTGCACAATACCCCATGTGTCCGCTGAAAACGACATTGCCCATAATTGCATTGTTTGCTTAGAAGGGACCCGAGATCCGGATCAAGTTCAACAAGATCTGTGTCATTCTAGTTAGTGCTGTTTTTCAAGCGCACGCCTTCAGTGAACAGAAAGCCCTCTGAATCCATGACCAGACTTTCAGGGCCAGATAACTGACTGTTTCGGTTTCTTTCAAGTTGTATCACAGTAGACACACACAGTATCCTGGATACTGGACAGATTTAAAAGTGGGAAGAAAAGGTTCCAGCACACTGGCTTTAAAAGAGAGAACAAAGTAAGTGAGGATCAGAGGGAGGAAGGCGATCGCTATGACACTAAGACAATTAATCACTGCCAGATGTTAAGGGTCACACAGCACTGCATGCTGGGAAGATCAGCAGGGGTTCTTGGACAGGGAATAGAGGGAAAAAATAACCTGTCATGTCAGTGAACTAGTCAGGGGTTTAGGGTTCCTGTCGTTTAACTATTAGTGCGCTCTTAATAAAATGACAATGCGTTGAAGAAGGGGAGGAAGATAGGGGAATCGGCAGAAAAGAGAGAGTGACAGCTTAATAATCCCTGTCTGTCAAAAGCACTAAAAATACCATCCCAAATTCAATGTTCTTACTTTTGTAATGAACGCGCCAGGGTTCCTGTTTGATTAATAGAACACTTGTTGACTGACAAGGACAAATGTGCACATGGTCCGAACAGAGCGCTGTGCATAAATAATTTAAATTGCACTATGGCCAGAGCTCAGCTTGCACTGGGGGTTCTGTGATAAACCCCTATGTTTCAGCAGTTCATAACTTGGCCCTAAAAGAAAAGCTCAGAAATCTTGCACCTAAAGTTGGACAGAGAAGGCTGGTTGGTTTCTTTGAAGTACGAAAAAGAAACCAACACCCTTTGGAAATCACAGACCTTTGTTGGTGCAGTGACGGTGGTGTCTCTATTGGCTCCAGTTGTACGTCTCTCACATTACAGCAAAAAAGAAGATGGCTTTACACTGAGTGATACAAATAAATTGTGTTCATGCTAATTCCCACTTATCTCCATTAACAGCATTGCTAATGACAGTGGCAAATACTCACCACAAAAATGGGCTAATGTTTGCTTTGAACTTTAGGAGTAATTTTCAAAGGGAAGAGTTCAGATGATTTTGTAAATGGACACTTAGTTGCAAATACTTCCTGCATTCCTTTGAGAGATGAATTTCATTTAGTTAAGCTGTTATCTGATTATACCTTTTTCCACAGAAAAATCTGCTTTTACCTCAGAAAGGAACATTTTCCACCAAAACTGACACATCTTTTCTTAAAACAATGCTAAAAAGCTCGTATATTTATGACGTAGTTATTTCACACCCCTGGGGCCCACACACAAACCTAACGGAAGGAACAAACAACTTGGACACTTGTAGATGTACTGAGTATCTCAGGTAAGACCTAACTTCAAAATTTGTATCAATCCCGTACAGGTATGACCGAATTCCCATATATCATATCTGTCAGAATTCATTATTCTGAACATTTTACTCAGCTGATGTGAACACACAAACATTTGGCTGTTTTGCCATCTTTTTCCCTGTCAAATCAGAGTACTTCGTTAAGTCATTATTCAGGCAGTAAAATAGCTATGCGTGTTTAAAGAGTTCATCACAATATGGTCAGAACAGAACAACAACCAAACTGAATATATTATCAGATTAAAAACTATAACAGAATTTCACCAAAGAGTCCACATACTTTGTCTAATACCTGCTCTTTTTTTTCAATTTGTTGGATCTTGTAATCTAGCAGATGATTTTGATGGCCTAAATTTGAACACAGAGAAGTGCTGCTGAGCACATTGAATTTTCTTAGAGCCACAAAAGCTGAGATTTCAAAGGTACTCTTGAGGAGGCTTTAGCTTTGCAGAATCAGGCTCTCAAGGCTTAAGAAAACAAGCATTATATTGTTGAATTTTTCTGAGTATTTTTTCCCCAGATGTTAAGGGATTTTTTTGCAATTTATAATAATGTGACTTGTATAAATAGCAAATTTGTATACATTACATTCCATAAATATATAGAACTGCTTATTTGCCCTCTTCCATATTAGATAATATTAAGAACTACATAGGTAGCCCTCAATATGTAACTATTTTTGACTTATTAAGTCTCCTTCAGTCATTGTAAGAAGCTACTGTTTATTCATTTCCTTGGCTCACTAGTTGGAGTTTCAAATTGTTCTTATAAATATCCATAGATTAGGCAAGACTTTATAGCAACCTCTATGTTGCAGTCAAATTGTACATGGAAAAGGGGTGTACAGCAGCAACTTTTGCAACTTGTTGCAATGACACAGTTAAGACTTATCATTCCTCTTCCTAGAATTGTCAATGAAGTACTGCAGGCAAAATTTGGCTTGTGCTTCAGTTGCCTCCTTTGTAAAACTGTACTGAGCTTTCCCTAGTCTTGTTAATCACACGTGCATTCCAGTATTAAAGGACACCACAGTATTGCACCATTATGGAACGTTTCAGGAAAAGGAGAGTCGACAGAGAAGTGTGTAACCAGCAACTCGCATCACGTGACTCCAGCAACACATCCTTCCTTAAAAACCTGCCAAGGCGGCACTCTGCAGAAGGCAAACATGGTTTAACACGCCCATCCATACAGCAGTTGTATCCCACTAAGCAACCTCCACTGAAGTTAATGTAAGAGTTTGAGTGATGCCACACATTAAGAGTTAATTTATAACAGCACTTCAGAGCATTAATGTCTCCTTTATATTCACATTGATAGATCACAGCGGACAGAGTAGCTCTGCTGTGCAGCACAGAAACAAGCCCAGGAACTTGCTGCTTAAGCTCTCCATCCCTCAGTTTAGTTTCCTCTTACCCTTTCTTGTTGCAGTTCACTGGTGTCAGAAACACAACAGGTGGTTGCTGCTACTTTGTAAGGCTTCTGTTTCCTGGTGGCCCATGATGCTGTGTCACTGCAAGGGTGCTTCAAGGTGCAATGAGGGTTGAGATGCTTTGAGAGACAAAGAAGCCACCCGAGGTACTGATGCACTGTCTGAATAAAAATAAACGAGCAGAACTGGTTACACAACTACAAGGCGCTTTCTTGCAGCATCTTCAACAAGCAGTTTCACCTTGAGGGACTGTTTTTCAAGAAGCTAAAAAAGGTAAAAGTAAATTAAGTGTTGTATAAATCCAAGACAGCTTTTGGGTATTTCATTTATCTCAAGAATTCCCAGCTTATAATGAAAGTCAGAAAAACTGAAGGTGATTAGACAGACAATACACCCCATTGCTACAGCTGTATGCAACCCAGTCCTGATGTTCCATCCACTTGGACTATATTGGCCACTTCATCACCCTGAGACGTCTGGCAAATGACCAATATACTTTTGTCTCTATGTTTTTATGGATATAACAACTTGAACAAGATTAAAAGCAAAATTTGCACCTTATAGAGATACACGCAATAGTCTGCATAATTGCACATGGGCTATGTTAGGAGGGCATTTTCATATATAAAACTTCCTTTGCCCCACAGCACTTTCACGCTTGAGTTTGTTTCATACTTTAGATTGTTCCCCTAAATGGCATACCACGATATACTGCTAAACATTCTGCTGGATCAGTCATACAATTACACATGTTTGTCCCACATATGCCTACCAAAAATATCCAGAGCCTCCATATATCTTCCTACTTTAAAGTAAATAGCAAGGAATAGACTGTTTTATTCCTCTCCAAAACTTTAGTCCCAGTAGGCAAAAAAGAGTCTTAGTGCATGTGAAAAGCATGGGCAACAAAAAGGTACAAAAGCTTTGTTGCTGTTTAGCTTTTGTCATTTAAGCTATCAAACAAATAAAAACAGACTGGCTAGCAGCCAACTCGAATTGTAGTTAAATAAACTTCTATTACACTTATTCACTTTGGACAATGCAAAATAACTGATCAAAAACAAAAAGCTCCCAGAATTTATTTTTAATTTAAAGCTTATCTTTAGAAATATATTAACAATCTACAACAAGCTTTTTGTTCTGCTGTTCTAGGCAGAACAAGTCATCATTTTAATTTGTGACAATAAATAAGCCTATTTTTTCCAAATGTGAGAAAAGTTTAAAAATTAATGTTAACAAAACATACCTCTTCTCTTCCAAAAGCAATGATAAGCATTTTAATTTTTCTTTGAAAATATACAAATAGGCAGATATAATTTCACCTAGAAAAGTATTAATTGTCAACTCTGCCCTCTATGTGAAGGCTGTATTCTCAAAACAATATCAGAAGATTGATTATTCAGCTAGCAAACACACAGGTGAGCTGTTTAAGAACATTTCATTAACCCAGTGGGGTCTTGGACTGAATGAAATGGCTTCGTTTTTCTTTGTGCATTGTAGTAGAATATGCACCTGAACTATCAGTTATATTTAACCTCCAGCCTCAACTAGAGTAATGTGGCTAACGGGAGGAGAGCTGACTTTTAAACCCAGCCAGATAAAGTGTTTTCTGACAGAGTCTCAACTGAACAACACACATGTAGACAATTAGCCAGGTTTTAGAGGCTGGCCAAACCCAGAGAAGAGCTGGAAGCATGTTCCTTAGTGTTTCTCATTAGAGACTGACTGAGAGGATTCCATGGGATAATGGCTGGTTCAGGGCTGGCCTTTCATCTCCGAGACCTGTGCATAATGTGCCCCAGATTCTGTGGGTGTGAGCTCGGTGGTGTGATGCAGTCTCCAGTGGAAGTGGATTTTCCCAGGGTGTGATTCCGGGGCAGTGAAGGTGGCAGCCCGTGTGCCGGGCAGGGCAGGGGTGGCCGGGGCTGGGGCAGGAGTGCCGGTCCTGGTGCTGCTGTTCCAGGCAGGGCTTTGCCCCACACAGCCCCTGCAGTGCTGTCTGCTCTGCACACTTTGCACACAAAGGTTACAGCACTTGGAAATGTGGGCCCGGATGCTTGGGGAGATTTCCAGACTCCCTGACAAGAAATATAGGCTTGCTCCCCTCACCAAAAAGAAAGAAAGAAAAAAAAATCTAAGCCTGAACCCAACCTGACAACACTGCTTTAATTCACTGCAATTCTGTTGTTTCTTATCAGTCTCTTCAAGTACAGCTACATTCGCACCTCCCTGAGCACTGGAAGGGATTTGCATTTGAGGTAGAGTTTACTTCAGCAGTTTGCATGGAATAATTGATACCCTGTTATTTTTCCAAATGCTTTAACAAGAGTTCCATGTGTGTTAGTCTGTGCACAAACATCTGTGTGGCAGTCAGATAAAACCCAGACATATTGATAAGATGGTCTAAAAGGAAGCATTAAATGTATAACTACAGTGTGTCTACCATGGCCTGGTATGTTGATTTCTTCATACTTTTCATATACTCTCTTGAATTTCACTGTTAAGCCAGGATTCCTCAGTCAGGGAAGCAAACCCAACTGCAACATCCAATTTCCCTGCAGTCTTTCTAAACCACAAATTAGTACAATTTATAGAGGAAAATATCTGCTGTGACACATTTTCTCAAAGGGAATATTTACTGGAGAATTCATCACTCTAATGACATCTTTTTTAACCTCTATATTTTAAACATTTTGCTACAAGTATGTCTCTTCACATGAATTAGTAGAGCCTGTATTAGTCAGTAGTAGACCACCACATGTGGTTTTGTACAGAGAAAACACCTCAGATCTCATGTAAAGAGCATGCAAAGTTTGAATCTGTTTTATATATGTGCAAATTATTCCAGAAACAACTTTCTCCTTTTCACGGTAAACTTTGGCCTCTCAAAGATGCAACCTGTAAGCACCTTTGCACACAATGCTGAAGCAGAAAAATAAGTGAGATACTTACTTTCCTTTTGCTCTTGTTTAATCTGATGACCCTTCTGTACTTAGTGGTCCCAGAGAAACCCAAAACTATCTTTTATTATTCTCAATGGCCACATTTTACTTCTCAAATATTTACTGCTCAGCTACACCTAATTGCCTTCAGTGTTGCCTCCTGGAGAAGGAATGACTATCAGCCTCTTCAGATTGCTCTTCCCAGTGTTGCTACATGAATGATATAGTTACAACTCTCCCAGTACTTATTTTCTTACAGTTAAAACATCTGGAGCCAGTTACTAACATGAGAATCACAAAAGAAGGAAAATTTCAAGCCTTTGTGGTTTCTGAGAAAAGTCACTCAAACATATGCTACAAGCCCACAAACCAGAAAATAAAGTTCTAATTTTATTTATTTAAAGTATCATTAATTTTCAGTACTTAGGGATGACAATACCATTTGGCTGATCCTCTCAGTGTGACCCTGATGCCCTGACTCCTATAATGGACAACCAGCGGGGTGTTTGGTCATGGGAGGAGCATTCTCCTGCGCTAGGGAGGAAGGACACTGCTGACCAGCTTGTGGCTATGCTGGAGCAGGAACGAGCAGTGCCACCCTGCTCATGAGCAAGTATGACTTGAAAAGTCTGTATTTATTTCCCACTGTAACACACCTATTGTTCCTACTTTCTAAGGCACCTGCCCAAATGATGACATACAATAATTAACAAATACAATAGTAGTACAAAAGCAAAATTCATGCTGCTGTCCAAGATTCACATGGTTTTGGAATTCACTCAAAGATAAATTAATTATGTTTTTATAATACACGAGAATTTCCAAGTAGTACACATCTACTTGTTTGTCAATCAATTTTACATTTTAAAGATACTTACAGATTTAAAATTTGGAGTTCGATATTTCTAGAAAGATGTATTAGAGAAAACTTTTGAGACTACAAGACATTTTGGTTTATGTGCAAGAATATACCTGATAGAAGAGGAGCTCTTGGAAATCTTCAGAAACCTTTAATGTGCCACCCTTGTCTTTCCCATTTTTGAAATCCTACTCACCTGAGTAAAATAACTGCCAGCTGATCCTTTGGATCTGACAGGCTGTAACTTTCCGAGCCTGCCTTGGTCACAAAGGGCCAAGAAAAGCTGCCTTACATTGTCCTTCCCCTCTTGTTCCTCTATTTCTCAACTTTTTCATCTTGTGAATTTAGAGAGCTTCCTACTTCTAAACTCTCGAGCTTTCAAAGTGTGACACATGAGTTTAACACACCTTGTTAATGTAATATTTCACAGAAAAGACTTTCCTTTGGAAATATTCTAGGTCAGCCTCACCACTACTAGGAGAAGCAATTTTTCTAAGGTCTTGATTCGTATAAGTACCAAATATCCTCAAATTGTGAGATCAGAATTAGACCCTTTATGGTTTCCAACTGAAAGCTGATAAAAAAAAAAAATCAAAGGAGCAGTTTTGGTCTACTGCCATCAATGGGAATTGTGAAGAGTTATAAAGGAGAAAATATTCCTAAAACAGTGATGGAAATAGAGAAGAAAACGCATGAAAGGGCTTCCAGTCATGCAGTGGATGTTGCTCCCTTGTGAACACACACTGACGTTTTCTTCTTAACAATGAACAAAAGCTATTTTCTCCCTCCTCTAAAGGAGAGGACAGGAAAAGGCTCAAGCTGAAGCTGGGTCAGGACTGGTTAGAACGGAGCTTCTGTGTCATCGATTATAGCAGTTAAAGTCCAGTAAAAAGTCTCTCTTGCAGGTCCCCAGTCTATGCTCTCCCTTTGAAGTTCATCTTGTCCCTCCAGAATGCTGCTCGCTGGGTGTCAGTCTTCTAGAAAGTTCCCTGTCCCAGTCATCTCCCTGTCCAGTCCAGCTTCTATCCACACGTCCCTATGGCTGTGTGGCTTTTCCTTTCCAAACCTTCAGTTGTAAAAGTGTCCCCCCTAAAACTGGACCATTTAGAAAGAAGTAGATGAGAATTTAATTTATAAACATTTTGTCCAGCAGTTAATAATAAAGCTGTATCTGAATGGATCTTGGTTCCTGCCACATTTGATGTCCCTGCTCTGAAGAAGTACTAGCACCCCTGCATCACACAACTTTTCATATATTTTGAGACTTTGCAGGGGTTTTAATTTTTTTTTCACTAACTTCTTCCTTTCAGACCTAGAGGTTGAAAAGAATTAAGGAAACACATATTTTTATATATATATATAGATATATATGTATGCACATATATGTTTATGTATATATAAATGTGTATATTAATTTTTTTTTCTTTGACTCTCAAAGCTGAGATATATTTATCCTTTAGTGAGCTCTGACAAATAATGGAACACTAAAGCCACATGTAAAGGTAATGCAGTCACAATCTACAGAAGTGAAAGTTAAGCACAGATAATTATTAAGATGCAGACTTTGCTGGCTTGATGACTGAACAATATTATTTCAGGAGCAGTGTGCCACAGAGCTCCCACTTCTTGTGTTGTTGTTACACTTGACATGTACAAGGACAGAAAAACTCACTTGTAAGCTGGAGAGAAAGCCAGAACTTTCAGAACTAGAGCAATCTGAAGATGCTCAGGATAAGATTTTCAAACAAACAGAAAAAGCAGTTTTTCCAGAAGAATGCTTCCTCCCCCTGTTCCCTGTCCCACTCTCCTCTGTCTCCAGCAGAGCCAGCACCAGATGTTTCAGAAACCACACACTGGGCACATACACAGGATCATCTGTCCCTTCTTCCATAAAGGTCTCATCCAATGGGAAAAATTTAGACAACCTAGTTCAAAGAGCACGCCAGTAGCAGCAAGTAGCAAGCCTTTCATTTTAAATAGCTCTCACCTTGAAAACAGAAACTTTAATGGAATAATTTATAAATTTCAAATCCAGAAAATTGGATCGCAACACTAGAATAGTTTACAGGATTTTTTTTTGTGATAAACACATTAATCTAAAACAATTCATGAGTATGTGATCTATGAACATGACTGTTCAAAGACTGTTTTCTCAGAATTAAGATTACTACAAAACTAAATAAAAACAAAATAAACAACAAACTAAACAAAACAAAATCCTGGCAGGGAAGTAACATTTTGTAGATTTAAGAAAAAAGTGAAACATTTTTACACCAAAATAGAAGTGTTTCACCCTAATCCAGGAAACTGTTATTCCTATATGCAAATGCTTTTAAAAATGTAAATTAATTTCCTCAAATATATGTAACGGTAAATAGAAACTCTAAAAATAAAATATTTATTCAGGATAAATAGTAACACTTAATACAATGGATTTAGGCATTGAAATCAAGATGAATTACTGAAAATGGGTTTGTTCCAAAATACGATTAATGTATTGGTTATAGAGATATTTCCTTCTATGTGTAAATGTAACAGGCAATATTTTTTGTCTGACTTTGACTGCTTTTTTACTTCTAAAAGCAGCAACTGTAAAGGATTCCTGGTGATGAGTGCTAGGGTCACAAGCAAGGCTGGGGAGCAGAGGAGAGCAGTGCCCAGGATGGCACTGAAGAGGGGCTGGGGTAGCTCTGGGAGTTTGCAGCCCCTACATCTCTGCTATAACTGCACCCTGTAAAACACCTCTTGGGTTGCTTTAAAGCACGCAGACAGCCAGGCCTGCCCTGCCTGGCCCAGGATCAAAGCACTGGAAAGGTGGCTCAGTGCCACTGCTCCCCCTGGCTCCTCTCAGCCTCACGAAGGCCAAACTCAGCACAGCTGAGAATCCATCCCAGCACGTTAATCACGGCTTGGGTGGAATTGCTGTCATACTGAAGCTTTCATTTCCTCCACCTTTTAAAGCCTGACTTTTTCAAAAGAAGACAAGAGATACTTCATCAATTTTGCAGTGAAGCACTTCAGATTGGAAATGTCCTTCAGTCTGCAATTCTAGAAAGCAAGTCAAATTTTAGAAGTCGAGCCCTACATAGAAAATATTCACGAGTGGAATTATTTCAGATGTCACTTGACAGTGATGTAAACACAGCACTGTGAAAGACAAAGTCCTAATCAAGCTGCTAAAAGCATTTCCTTATCAAGAAAAATGTACTGCAGTTAATATCAAATGTGATTTGCCAAAAGTGCAGGAAATTGAGTTAGGTGCTCACTCTGTCTGGTGCCAGTGGGGCTTCTGGCAGTACAGCCTGGCACCAGAGCCTTGGGGGTTTCTTTGTCCTCTTTTTTCCCTTCACATGGAGAGAGACAAAGGAGAAAAGAAATTACAGTCATTTCAATGTGATGAAACAAAGTCACAAGAAGAATTGTACATTCACAAGGAACAAGAGTAGACATGGTATTAGCAAAATTTCTTACACAGAACCAAATGCATTTCACCACAGTAGAGATATAATTCAAACCTTTATTGCAGTCCAGCTGCGGTATCGAGTTCAAGAGAATTATAAGTCCTTTTATATTAATTATATTTAAATGGCATACAGAGCAGAGACATACCACAGCTCTGGTGCTATCAGAGCCACAGCTCCATGTATTCTGGAAAACTCAAGATTCACTGGAAACAGATGCATATTTATAACAGTTATAACTGATATCAACATAGCATTATTTCACTCCAGAATTTGTTCCTAGGAATTAGAGTTAGGGGCTACTGTCTCCCGTGCACAGGATGGATTACGATTACTGCGCACACTGGGATGTGAGGAACCAAAAATGCATATGAGGTCACAAAGACCAAGGAGACAAATGAAAACTCCCTGTACAATGATAAAATATTTCAAACTAGAAAAAGTTTGCTGGATTATGGAAATACATTCTTTCTGAATTCTTCCCCTTCAAATCCTAGCCATCTTTAAAAGCCGGGTGACAGCTCTCACAAGAGAAGTTTTTCTTCTTCTCTGCTGTGATTTGATTTAGATCTCCTTTCCAGTGACAGACTGCCAGATTGTGTAAAGCCCAGAGATCTCTACAGCAGGCAGTCCACTAATGACTCAGAGTTTGTGGAAGATACAGAGAGAGGTATATACAGAGAGCAAGGAGAGGGAGAATTAAGAAGAAGAAAGAATTAAGCATCTGTCTCATTCACCCATCAGACAGGCCCCCCAAGCCCCCAGGCTCGAGCCCTGCTGGGCCAGTGGGGAGCAGCATTATTCCCACTGGGCTCCAGGCACCCCCAGTTGGTCAGTGCAGATTCTACTGCCCCTCCATCAATAAGTCACTATAAACTGCAGCTATTAAAAAAGTACAACATATGGAAATGTAGTAGTGTTTTCATTTGTTTAAATAGCTTATATTCTTGGTCTGCAAAGTTTGAAAACTTTTTTTTTAATAGCATGTTTCTTTTTTCCTTTTTTTTCTTCAGTATCAGTTGCAAAACTGCCTAAAGTCATAGGCACATATCGAAACCCTGACACCTACTTTTAATGATTTCCATTTCCATTCCAACCGTCTCCTCCACTTAACTTCCTCATTGCTTGGCTACACTGCTCCAGCATTCACGTCCACATTTTATCAGTGTTCCATGGCTTTCAATGGAATAACTCCGCAGTCACTCACATTCTGCAACGCAACTACTATCTTCATTATGATAAGTGGACTTTACTCCTTCAGCAGCAGTCAAAACAAAGAGGCAGTTATTTTTTTTATTATAGTTTTCCACTTCAAAATAATTTATCTTGATTCAAATCATGTGTAGAACTTAAAAATAAAATAATCCAGTTAATGGATCTTTGCTTTAACAAAAAATAAGGAACTCTCACTGTGTGGGTATCTTGGGAAAAATACTCTCCTGACATTCAGCTGAGTAGAACAGTCATAATTAATTTAAGTCAACTGTGCCAAAGCAATGTATTATTACTTCATAGCGGGTGTTTGCCATGGAGGATGAGTTAATGACTCAACAGGCCTAGCAGTCCTAACAGAGCTTGACCTGCATTTAGCCTGCACTATATACAGCCAAAAAAAATGAACTCTCATCCTGCAGTTCTCACAGTATCTAACCACTTCCAGGGAAAGATCTTTCCATTCCACTCTGTTGGTAAAATGCAAACTATTAAGTAATATCTTGCATTCATTATCATAATTAAAAATTGTTGTTGGCATCTAGGAGGCTTAACCAGGACTAGGATCCTACTGCAGGGCTTCAGGAATATCTTGGAACAGGCAGCTCTGCCTTCGTGACTCAGTTTCCAAACTAGACAGACATGGGCAAATGAAATTAGATCCTCTTGCCCAGCTGAAACACACAGCTCAGGCAGGGAAAGCCACCACCACAAAGGAATAGGCAAAAAACGTTTCCTCCAGATACTTACACCCACTCTTGGGAATAAATATAACTTCAGGCCTCAAACCCAGGGAATCACTTCAGGGATTTTAATGATGGTGTGAATTGCTTGCTCCCAGATTTTAACGTAGGTAAACAAAATATATTTCCTTTGCTACAAACAAAGACAGCTTTCAGCACTGCTTGCTGTAGGAAGGGGAAAATTAGATTAAAAATTTGTGTTTGTTTTGTTAAAGGATGCATGAACTCTTCTTTTGGGCCAAAGTATCTTTCAGGTCACTAGGACTGTGTGTTTCTGGAGGGAAGTCTGCTTTCTGATGTTTTATCCCAAGTGTAGCTTTGGTCAATATGATTCAGAACAAGGAAAGACACTGCACTCCTTTAAAGGAATGATGTACAAAACATTACCATTGAACTATCGTTGTTACATATATAGGTACAGCCAAGAACAAAGGGCATGCAGAAACAGAATCAATTGTTTCTTAGAGACTCCAATGGGTTTTAACATACAGACAAGGGAGCTGGCAAACAAGTTAAGGCCTTAGTCATAGGAGCAGATCACTGCCTGGAGAGCAGAAAGGACTGATTTTCTTTTTCCTGAAAATATACCTAAATCAACCTTACTGTGTGGAAACTGAATGCTGTAACCATATTCCACTAGGAAAATAAATCCTCACAGCATTTAGAAAAAGTGGTTTACAGACCATATTTTGAAATACTTAAAAATATGGCCACAGGACACCAGAAATATAGAACAGGTAAGATGGGTGCTGAAGAGAGCCAGGGGATGTACGGAAGAGCCATATTATCTTGCACATGAATTTCATGATTTCACAATTTCAAAAAGTATTTGTAACATGAAAAGCATGTGTGTGCGTGCGTGGAAAACCATGAAGGTATGGAAGGTTGTGGAAGTCTTAATTATCTGGGGTTAGTCTCAGAGGTCACCCAAAAGAGACAAAACTAGTTTATAAAAAACCTCAGTCAGAATAAAGAGCCCAAAGTTCCCATTAAAATAGTGTAGAGAAACATTTCTTATATCTGAAAGTAGCTCAAAGGGGTGACAGCTGGGCAAACATGGAGAAGCCTAAAGAGCAAGGAGGAGACACAAGTGACATCAGCTGGAGAGAGAAGAAAGAAAATATATCAAATCCTTGATATACTTTTGTGGCCCTGCCTTCCTTTTCACAAAAAAGGCATTTCTTCACAGTGAGAAGTTTAAAGAAATCTTTCAGAAATTCCACCTGGTCCTAAGGAGTCTGCTCCCTTGAAAACCCTCAAAGCCTGGCTATTTTTAATTTTCTTTCAGCTATTTCCATTTTTATCTGCCTTCTGGATGGGAACATGTACTTGGCACAATCTGTCGGTTCTTACAAACTCTGAGTCTTGGAACCACCTTGTCCTCTACCCTGGACAGATTTACCAAGGGCCACTGAACACCCACCTGTAGAGGATGGATGGCAGGAGAACTACAGTGAAATCTCAGATAATTTAAGCTAACTACAAAGATCTACCATGCATATCACCACTTCAGGAAATATTGTTGCCACATGGTCCCTGATGTCAAGTGATAACAAAGAATGTGTAAGAGAACTTTTATAAATGTTACGATACCTTCACGTCTTCTTTTCCTTGCCTTGGGAGACATGATCCCAATGGCTAAATAAAGACAGGAAAGATAACAACTCCTAACTGGAAGCTCCTGCTGGATCCTGCACTGTAGCTTTGCCCATTGTTTGTTATGGAGATGGGAACTGGGGCATCATACTGGCCATGGAATTCATCCAAGGAAATCCAAAGAGTGAAGGCACTAAATAACACAGAAAAAAAACTTAACTAACTTTTTCACCTCCGTTTAAATATTCCACATGCCCCAGAATGACATGGCTACTTTTACAGTTATTTTAAAAGGCCAAGTTTTACATTTCCTGAAGCTGATTTCTTTTTACTCATTCAGCTTCAGGTTAGTTTTTAACCATGCACTGTTTGTCAGCTCCTACAGCCATCAGATCCATGGTAAAAAGAAAAAAGATCCTCCTAAGATCCACTTATTGAGAAGAAAGCAAAGATTGTAGCAGGGCTGTTCTGGAGCAGATTTTAAAAAGAACAAATTTTGGTTGAGCACATTTTGATACCATCTCTACATCTGAAGAAAAAATCTCTTCCATCCTTTTGGAGTCTTCCTGATGGTGTCAGGATCAATTCTATCATGTTACAGAGCAATTATGCACCATCATCTCTCCTTAACTGACCACTGAAGAAAGACTTTAGTACTAACAGGATCTTATATAAGCCTTGTCTGAAGCATTGCAAAAGTGTGCTTCATGTGTATCTACAGCATAATGACGCTAAGAAGTTAATGTTAAAGAAGGAAATTAATAAGTTTAAAAGTGCTCAAATTAAAAATGCCTTTTAATTTTTTCCATTACTTTTCTTGGGAGTTCTCAGCTTCAAAGTAAAATTCAACAGTACTTTTAATTTCTTTGTATTAAAGTACATTTGTTACCTATTAAGAATGATTGATCTATTTTAATAATGAAATGAGAAATGTTGACACACTCCTGGCAAAGAAAAAGTGTGGAAAAAAATTTCTGGATTACTGGATATCCCTTAGAAATTTTCAGCCACATGTAAAATTAGAGAAAAAAGAAGAGTGAGGCCTGGTTTGGAAAAGGAACTTCCATCAAGAATTACAAGGACAATAAAATCTAATAAATTGGCTGATAAACAAATGTTTGAGTTTAAACTTAGTAACTGTTCATTTTTCCTAGAGCTGCAGTAAGGGCTAGATGCAGATGACTAGAATATGGGATTCATTTTAAGAATCATATCTATTTAATATATAGAATAATAAAAAAAGACAAGTCACATCTTTACCTCTCCAACAGAGTAAATAATCTTCACATACTCCTTTTTTCTGAGGCTGACATAAAGTCACCATATGGGTCATAATGGAAACAGTATCTTCCACCTCTTTGTACCTGAGCAAATGACCTCCTTTCAAGATGAATTTTCCAGAAAGCAGGTAATTGAATTATTTGAGTGCTGATCCACTTCAAAGGTTGTTCTTCATAGGAAGTATAATCAGATTCTGATGCTTTGATCAAGGCAACCTATGAACCTGTTACTCGATCACAAACTCTACTATTTGCCATGAAGAGATAACTAATCAATTACAGAAATACATCTGCTCTGAGTAATGTTATTGATGACTTGACAGAAGGATTTCATAATTCAAAGAGTAAAACCCTTGGGAAAGCTGGCAGCGGCTGTGGACCAAAGAATCCAAATGAGACAGAGGGTGTCCAATCCAGAGGTACGTTGCTAATGATTAAATGGGCGTAGCTCCTCTGGCTTCATTTGAAATGGAAGGTGCCAGTGAAAGGAAGGGTCTGCTGCTCAAAGCTGGTTAGAAATATGGTCTGTCAAATCCTGGCACCTTCCCCTTCCCTGAGCAAGCCTGGTCAGCTTCACAGCAGAACCTGATTATTTCAGCCATACCAGACTAAGGAAGCGCTGGTTCTCCTCCAGAGAAGTTTATGCAGGGGCAAGGTTCCTTCACCTGTCTTGTATGCCATGCACAAACCTGTGTTTCTGAAGCTTCTGTCACCTTTTCTCAAAGGGCCATGATCTTCCAGACTTTTTTTAAACACCTATATGAAGTGGATGCATTGCTGCTTCATGACACCAGCACTGGGATAATTAATATTTTAACTTTTCAGTGAGAAACAAACAAATAGATTTAAGAATATTAGAGAATGGACAGAAAATATTCCAGAAACTTGGCAGTAACAAAGAATATGGATAACAGACTTAATTTTCTTGTTTGCTGTCTTTTAAATTACTTAGGAGGGTAAAGTGAATTAAAAAGGAAATGCATAAATATAAAACCAGTGAAAGCAAACAGTCAACAGACCAGTTATTAAACATATGGAACTCACTGCAAAATTACAAACTTGAGTCAGCGATATGAATAAAAATGAAAAAGGAATTAGATATTTACAAGACCATCATTCTAAAATAAGAAGGGCAGTGTTAGAAAGTATCCAAGTCCTCATCAGCCTGTTTATATGGCAACCCCTGTTGAAGAAAGGGTTACAGAGGCAGTTTCCCAATAGGAACAGGTTGTTCTGCAAGGACTCAACCCTGTTCCATTAACATCAGTGGGATTTCCTATTGGGTTCAAATAATAGGAGTATGTCATGAGATTATTTCTTGCAAAATCCTGTAATGTCTCTGACGCTAAATTTGATTGATAGCATGTTTGATTTTGTCTGCCAATTTTTGTACCATGGTATGAGCCACACTGATGTTGAAATCAACCTCAGTTTATGTCTGACATCAATTGTTTGTAACATTTGCAAGATACATGTCTGTCTTATTTTCTCTTTGTCTCCACAAGATTTCACACAAACACCATAAAGTGTCTGATAGATGTAATTTCTCATAACCTGCCTTAAGTCCTTCCAAAAACATGTTACATTTCTTATGTTGGAGACATTTCAAGTGAGAAATTAAAACTAGTCCATATATTTAAAAATCCAACATAATAGCTCACATGACTAATTTTACTAGACTGTAGTCAAAAGAAAATTCAACTGTAATAATTACACCCATGCATTAAAGACTCACTATTTTACTATGTGAGCATGTCAGAGCAGCTTTACAATTCAGGCATACAGCAAGTAAGTGTCATTAGATAAATCCAAGTAATTAAAAACATCCTTGTTGAGTAGAGTGCCTTACAACTCTTGACTGAGTTGCACCCAGACACACAAGTGCCCTCCTTCTGTTCAGGAGCAGTGTGATTCACAAGAAGAAACATACATATTTTTAAGCACAAAACCCCCCACAGCCACAAACTACAAGTGGTCTTCAAATTCTAAAATCAGCTTGAGGACAACACAGGAAAAAATGTGAGGGGAATGTCTGAAGAGCTTAAGAGTACCAAAACAAAGCACTGCAAAGGAAGTAATCTTTGCAATTTTATCTACCCTAAACAATTCAAAGATCAAAATATCTGTCAGTTAAAAACTTAATTCTTCCCTATATCCATTTAAAATGCAAGCAGCTTTTTTTTTCTTCTTCACTAAACTCAGTTGAATTACGCCAAACTTTAAGATTATAATTCATTGCTTTGCTTTTGTTCAGTGCTTCAACAGCCAGTCAAAGCAGACTTTACCCACTGCAAGCAGGACCAGAGCTGACTGGGAAGAGATGAAGGTAGCCCTTAGAATGCAATCTCCTCCCATTTTGGCCTTGAATTGTAAGCATTCACAGAAGACAGAAGAATAAGTGTCTGAGGTCTGGAAAAAATTTTGCTGAATCACCCAGGTGAGCAGCTCAGCCAAATCTGGAACCTCCTGCTGCGAAAGGCTGCAAATCTTTAGTGGAGGGTAAACCTGACAGAGTGTGGTTACAGCAGCTGAAATTCAGTGGCAATAATTACTGTCTGCAGGCTTTTAAGCAATCTGGGGATGCATGGGCACCTCTTATTCTTTCTCACATTTTGCATCCATTTGAAGCTGTTTATTTTATTACCTTTTATTTCCAAGATGAAGGAAAAATGTAGTCCATGCACAGAATTAACAAAATTAAGAAAAGGGGGGGAAGCACAAGTCATTTGAATTCAGCTTTTATGCAGCATGCCAAAATAGGGTGAAGATAAAAGTGATAGCAGTGCACTGTATGAATTGTAAGGTTTGTTTTTATCTTTCTTATTGAACAGATTCCTGCAGTTTACTTTTTTGAGCATCTTACAGCATCTTTGGATCAACCAACAAAGAAATTCCTTTTGCACACAGCATGCGGTCAAATGAAGATTCTGTTCAAAGTGACATGAAATCAGAAATATTGGCTATATAACAGGTATTGTCTTTTTCTATACCTCTGTTCTTCATTGTCAGTAGTCGCCATAACTGAAGAGACACACTCACAAAGAAGTAAGAAATGTTCAAAGTGGGCAACAGATGCTTTATTAGAAGGCAAACCTCTCTCTTTTCTCAATTCATTTTATCCTAACACCAGCAGGTTTCCAAGGGGGAGAAAAAGCAGCTTTGAACTTTTTTCTCCTTCCAACTGCTGTATTTTTTAGAAAAGGTTCTAATTTCAAATGCTTTAGTGAAGTCTGACTTAGTGCTCTTATGCTACAAAACATTTAATGCTTTAATAGTAGGATCACTATGAGTTCCCCTTTATATTTGCATTTTTCTAGGATTATTAATTGGACAGACAAGTCCCAGTTATTGGTACTTCAGAATTCTGCTCCTCCAGGACCCAAACAATGTTCATCATGGGTGGTAGGGAACTATGGGGGACCTTTGACCTGAATAGCCTGGGAACACTTCATGGATTTGTTCCAGTGTCCTATGTGAAAACTGTTTTTACCTCCACATGCATACGAAACTTGTGATATTATCACCTTAAAAGGACTTACTACACTAGTGAAGAGTCAGGCCAACCACTTAATTGGAGCCAGTTGGAGTTTTGCTCAATCACTGGATGCCAAAGTGAACCCAAAGGAAAGCAGCAGCCAGACCCGAAGCAAGGGCAAACCAGCCTAGCTGCACAGAAACCCATCTGCATCCCGCCTCGGAGGTCCAAGGCCCGGTGTCACGTGGCTGACAGAACTGCATCCCTGGAGCCCTGCTCATCATGAACGCTTCATCACACTGTGTTCAAATTTGGAGTTGTTCACTGTAGATACAGCATGAAAAAATAGCAGGACTAGTATATTCCGTGTCAATGAACAGGGATGAATAGGCATAAATAGGGCTTAATGCCTCTTTATGAGACCGTGTAGGAGCCATGGGGACTGGATATACATCAGCATTGTGTACATTCTCTCCATGGAAGCACATTAACTGCCATTCAACACAAAAGTTTTGTTTAGACCAGCAAGAGTATCAAAGTAACAGTTGACTAACCAGGACCCAGGGACATGAAAAAAGATGAGATGTTAGTAAAAGACTGCAGTCAGCAGGGACAGTTACTAGAATATAATTTTGTGTAGCACATCACATTGATGTTACTCTAAAACTGCACTGTGAATGAACATTTTATTTAATTAATACTCGGTCAAATGATATATTCTGTTCAATTGCTGATCAACAACTCAACCTCAGATATTGTTCTCCATCTGAACAGCTTAACATGTTCAAATACATCAAAACAGGATGTTCTTGAGCTCTGGTTCTAAGATTAATGGACTCTACAGGGAACCAGAAGCAATGAGAAACCAGTCTGAGAAACCACTGAACTGTTTATCTTCCAAGAGGATTCAGTGATTCTTGATGTCTGGCTTCTGTCATTTTTTTAGCTCCTAACCTGTACCTCAAAAGGTAATGATCTGTTCAAATTCTCTTGGGCACCTCTCTTTTTCATTTCTTCTTTTATATTTTCAGAGAAATGAACAAAGCAACCCTTGGTGATTTTTTTAATGTGTTTTAGGTAAGAGCACAGTTAGGGACCAGCCTATCCTACGCTGTACTTAACATTCCCTTGCTTTCCAAAAGCACAACTAGTCAGAAGTTTTAATTACAAACTGCAGTTTCAACTACCAACTTCTGCCTGCAAAAGAACTAATTAGCAGTGGTAACTTTTAGAAATTTGCACTATGGTTATGTGCAGCAAATCTGTGACTCTTTGTAAAATAATCACCTGATGGTGATTATGACGGACTTTCAGTCCATTTGCATTGTTCTGTGTCTACTGAATTAAAGTAAAAGGGGGCACTGTAATACAATGCCTGTCCTATATGGTTGTTTTCTTACCCAAGAGCTGAATTTCTGTTCTGCAAAGAAGCTATAAGAGTGACAACTTAAAACTTACAACGTATAAAACGTAGAATTAATACTTTCACATGATCATCATTACATTTTTCCCAGAACACTGAACTATCTACCTCAGAGGAGCAGAATCTCTGTTTTATTCTATGTGTCTTAATTCGCATGAGAAAGAAACTAAGATGCCACTGTTTATGGCTGTTTATTCACATTTTGTGTATTAAACTTGGTACAAATATATCAGAAATAATACAACAACAACACAACATTAAGGAGGTGCATGAAAGAAAGAAAATTATTTCTAGAACAGGACCATGCCTTTTGCTACTGAAAGAACATATGCATTGAAAGGTATCTTTCCAAAGAAAGCAAATGAACTTATAAAATTAAAGTCAGGATTACATGAGGAAAACAATAGTGGGGAGAAGGTCAGGAAAGATTCAGAGAGTACATTACCAAAGAATAAAACTATTGTGTAGATGAACTGGATTAAATTAACCTCCAACACTAGGGCTCATTCAGAATAGAAAGTAAAAAGTAATAATTTTAAAAGGGTGGAAGTGACCTAAGTGTGCAGAAATTACAGACGTTACTTTATAAAATAGGATATTGTGGCTTGTATCTAAATATGTGAATGCAATCCAAGGTTCTGCTAAATGCTGAGCTTTGACCCTGTTTGCATGGCCAGGGTTGGCTCAAGAGGGAACACAAGGCAGTTGTAAGAGGAGGAGGCTCTTGCAGTCTCCAGTTCCTGTCTTTCTGAACATTAAGTTCTGTGTGCTTTCTAGTCCCTAAATCTCTACATTTCTACTGAAGGAAGCTTTATTTAGAGAAGATTTTTATTACAGCAGATTATCATAACTGGAGGGGGGAAAAAAAACAAAGGCCATTTTTACTCACCTGTCACCAGTAGGTTCAGAAATTAGTTGTTCCTATCACACTATTCAAAGCAGGCTTGACAAAAAGTAGCAGTAGCTGTTGTGGGATCAGTGGTCAGTGCTGGTCCTACCCCAGACGGCAGCGCAAAGGAAAACTCTGGCCATCACAGGCACATTAAGTGAGAGCTGGGGAGGAAAGAGAATATAACATAATGCAGTCATTATGCAACGCACTGTGAAACATAGTGAAATTGCTGAACTGCTCTAACAGTTCAATAATTCCTCCTGCTGAAGAGGAAATAACATGGAATAAATTTTAGAAAGCAAGTCTTGAATGACAACAAAGAAGGAAATGGTCAAGCTGCAAGATAAATATGCAACAAGCAGAAAAACTAATTTAGCTGGAATCTGAAAAAAAGAATCCATTATGGCAAATAAATTAAATCCTAGATCTAGTAAATGGAATGGTTTGGTTTGTTTGGGATTTTTGTTTGGGTTCTGTTTTGTAAGCCAACTTCAGAAAGACCAGCATTTGCCTAGTCTATTATTATTTACTCACATACAAGAAGCTACAAAATCTCTAATACATGGAAGTGATAGGGACCTTATGTTAAAGCGCAACTACAAGCCTTCTGCTTCCTGAATTGCTATGCTTTAGCACTGAGTGAGTTTCCAAAAGGCATGCACAGGGCAAGAATTTACTCAGACAATAGGACTGTTCACTTCGGAATTCGTCTTTCCCTAGAAGTCTCCCAGTTAAAGAATGTTTCTGTTCTCGTCTCTAAATGCACAGGCAAAAGCCACTCTCATATACAGATAGAGAGAAGGGACACAGACTACTACAGACATGATCACTGATGAAGTTCAGCCCCCAGGCAACTACTTCATACTGGCAGATGTCCTCTTAGGATTGCCCAGGGTACAGTACAACCTCTTACAGTTTTATCTGAAGGCAAGGGTTTGGAAGCACCCAAGTAGTAAAGCATTAGCCCTGAAATGCTAAAACTTCCAGGGGAATAACATTTGAAGAAGGACAGAGGCATTTTCATCTGGTATCCACTGCTGAGAGGAACCTTTTAGCTCAGTGCTGGGGTCTAAGACCCTGAGAAAGATAGGCCCTTGCACTTACATGATCATCACCTATATCAAACAACTCAAAGAAAAAAGAGCATCTCTCATGTAAATCTCTCCAGAAAATGAATAGAAAGACCTGAAAAGGTTAAAGGCTACAGCGTTTAGAGCTTTTATTCATACCAAGAAGAAAAAGGAGACAGTGTTCAAAAGTTTTATTCTTAGGCCATTTTCAACAATTTCCTTTTAAAAAATCCTACTTTTATGAGAACACTCTTACCTTATTCAGAAGGCTCACAAATAGTTTCTTTTTCTTTCCCTCTCTGTATGCCTGTGTGCGTCTGAGAATAACAGCAAGAGTGTAAATCTTTCACTTGTTCTTTATGTACTACCTCACGACAAATACCATCTGCAGAGCCAGGGGAGTCCATTTAAACTCTGTTATGTTTCCGATTTAAACATCCCCTGACATCCCCTCCCAATTAGATTGTCACTTCAAGTATTAGAATAATTGTTATAAGATACTCAGCACAGGCCACTCTGTGTGTGTTTAAATGTACAACAGAAATCCACACACATTTGTGTGTGTGTGTATCATACTTGCATATATATACAT
Organism: Dryoscopus gambensis; assembly: GCA_013389985.1. Lineage (NCBI taxonomy): Eukaryota > Metazoa > Chordata > Aves > Passeriformes > Malaconotidae > Dryoscopus > Dryoscopus gambensis. The sequence goes on along the minus strand of WEIT01007066.1, from coordinate 1,319 downwards.
ATTCCATGTAAATACATATAAACACCTAATCAAATAGTCCAGACAACTTTTCTACACTTAGGTGTATACCTACCTACACAAAACCATATTTTATTTAGTTGTATCCTGAATCATTTTCAGTGAGTTGCTGCTCTGGAAGTATATATTTCAATTGAGCCTCTTAAAAAAAACTAACCCAGATATCTCAAGACAAATGAAAAATATACCTCCAAGAACACCCATGGAGAAGTTGCTCATTTTTGTGGATTCCCCTTTTTCTGATATTATTGGCACTTTAGCATCCTTGCTACTACGAAGGCCCTTTGATCTCCACAACTTGGCGCCACAAGATTTGCCCTCTGTATGTTGTGAGAACTTAAAAAGGATTGTTTAAGGAGGGCAGCTTCTGTGTAATTGCACATTAGCCATACTTAGAATGATTATGGCTTTCCTGACATCAGAATGATGGGTTATTAGCAGTATTTTAAGGTTTCTGTGCTGGGAACATTGCAATTCCTCTCTGGATGGCCAAAAGAGTTAAGTCTGCAGTAAAGATCAGGAAAAAGTAGGTTTACTTCTGTATTACTTAAATCAAGACTATTGCTTAGGGAATTTGTGCAGGGGTGAAATGTTCACTCCCTTCTCTATGCTACACCTTCTTTTGTTGTATTGTACCAATACAGGTTCTGAGTCTTTCCTGTACTGAGGACTCAGTGACAGGAACATGGCAGAAAGCACAACACAAATGTTATCCAGGAAAGAATAATAATCCTGTCATTGTGATAAACCCTTCTATGAAATAAAAAGAAGCATTGACCATTACAGATGTCAATCTTGCTTATTCTTTTTCTAATATTTCAGTCCCTCTACTAAAGCTGAAATTTCACTGAAAACATAAAAATGAAAGATCATCTTTTTTCTTACTTCCTTTAAATTTTGGTAATTAGCAAGCTGTCTGCAAAGTAGTATTTCCAGAAACCACACGANCCAGAAACCACACGATAGTTTGGATCTTTAAAAATCACTTTTATTATTATTATGAGGCCTGAAAATTGAAGTTGTTTTACATACTTTCTCCATAATATCTCAGATAACATACCCACGTGCATGACACATGATGTATTACCCTTGTAGCAAACAACTGCTGCTATCAATATTCGAAATGCTATTCAGCCTCAAAGATAAATCATCCAAATTATGCACAACTTCACTGTGTTAACTACTGCATACATAGATGATTTCAGTCTGCCACGTTTTCAAAATGAAAAAAAAATTGTTTAAATTACTTTGTAGTACTCTAATGAATAAACATTATTCTTCTTATCCTAGACCTGGGTATT
>WEIT01007064.1:9829-21710 GCA_013389985.1 Dryoscopus gambensis | reverse complement strand
ATTAGTGCTTCAATAGTTCTTCGATAATAAAGTTTTTGTTCCCTAATAGGAGGCCCAGCAATACTCAGCATCTTCTTAAGGTAGTTAGTGCTATCCTACTGCCACTATCCCTGCACTATCCTGTGTCTCAGTGCTGTAGTACATGCATTGTCTTCCTAAAGCAGAATGAACTTCAGGCATGATTAATTTTTTAAGAATGTGATTAATTATGCAAGGTGCAGTAACAGTCATTATTGAAAAAGTAAGACAGTCTAGAAAGCTTTGAATTCTCATTTTTCTTTGACAGGTTTCCCTAACCTAGCGTTTAGTGTAGAAGAAAGAGAAAAGAAATCAGAATATGCCAAACATATCCCTTCAGATAATATGCCTGTTTTCTTAATTAGAAAAATAATTTTTTAAATTATCAGTAATGTAATAAAAAAGCCCTCCAATTAGACCTACATCCTCACCTCACTCTCCCGTTATTAGGGAAGCCAATTTATAACATAGGACTTTCCCATACATTAATTTCTTTAAGAGAAGGAGAAATAGTCACGCATAAATAAGGAAACAACCATTTTCCTGTCATGTGGTAAAGTCTATAACCATCCTTAGGACAAATAAGAAATCAGGTTTATTACACTTTGCCGATTACTACGTATCAAACTAATGAAAGCAAAGAGCTCACCCTTATCAGGCATAGATTTCCTGGGAGACCTTCTGTTACATAAACATAAAAATCATAATTATTACCTTTAGGTTAGCTCAATCAGTCAGCTAGCATTTTCACATATCTGCTGCACAAAGAAACTTTAACCTCAATTTTCATTCTGAAACAGGCTTTTTTCCCATTGTTTGAAGGAGGAGGAAGTAGAGGAGTGATTTTCACGGAGATACTCATTTTATCTTTAGTAATTATATCAGTATGAAAAGGTCTCTCACGTTCCTCACAGACAGGAATATCTGCAGCTCTCAGCAGACTGAACATTCACTAGCTACAACTGAGCTACCCTACTTCTTGATTTCAAAGTTGCATTTTAGTAATGTACTAATCAATATGTATTTGCAAAATTTTGTCATCATTACTCAGGAATCATTGCATCAGTGGCACCTCTTGAAAGCATCCCAGCCTTACAATAGCTTTGCAGCACAGAAATGATAGTAATCTGTCATCCATCACTGTATTTCCCTTAGCTAATTGTATTACAACACATAATATTTATATGTAATGCAACTTCTGTGCATACAAACCATATAAAAGGAAGCATTAACAATCTTAAAATCAATGTTCTCTTTTCCAGTTATCTTCTCCTTTTGTTTTTAACAGAACGAAAGCCTAAACTGCTGAGGCTATTTGAAGGTCTTTCCCTTACCCTTTTCACTGGGCTTTTTCCTCTGTTGGTTTTTTTTGTTGGTTTTTTTTTGTTTGTTTGTTTGTTTTGTTTTGTTTTAGTTTTTTTTTGTTTTGTGTTTTTTTTTCTTCTTCATCCTCTACAAAGGATACATCCATCAGCAGTATGCTTAATACATGTTCCTTTAGATCTGGAGGCATAAGACTGAGATTTTTCCCTGGTGACTGGCAGAAACTTTCACAGTATTGAAGTGTTCAGTATCTGTGTGGAGAATCTAAGTTAGTGAGATACAAATTCCCATTACGTAAAATATCCATATTCTATTTATTTAGCTAGACTAGTATTTATCTGGTCTATCTGGTTTTGATTGTGTGTGTAATGTACAGACAGAATCATAAACAGCCACTACAAATGAAGCCTGAAGTCCTGACTACAGTCAATAACTATCAATAGGTTGCTAGAATGACTTGATTTCACCTGTCCAGACCTTTTGATCTATCTGAACACTTATTAATGCAGCCAGGCAGAAATTTCTGATTCATTTGCTCTGTCAACTGGTGTAAAGGAATAAATTGTGTGAGATAAGTCACTTTCTCTTATATCCTTCCTCAGAAAAAATCCCCACATTTGAGTAGAAAAGTCATTTCAATACATTTTTCACTGTTTTTTAAATTAAAAGATTAATTTTAATTATGGAACTATTGCAAAAGTTTGCAAATATGTGAAATGAATAAAGGTGATGAGGGAAAGCAGGACAGAAGGAAAAATGAGATGATACAATAGACTGTTGGGTCCGTCACTTAATTTTTGAGCTGTGGTCTCGTGTATGCAAACAAGCATTATGTTCACTCCATTTTGCTGACAGATAACATAGTTGTTAGGATCTGATTACTAGAGAGAGATGTCCCTCCCAGAATTAAGGTGGAGATAAGACTATATGCTGAAGTCAATAGATTTTATTTAATTGTAAATGTAAGGTAGACAGAGATAGAAAGAAATAGAAAGAGGAGTGGGGTAAGAAAGAGAGTGAGAGAGAGGCAGATTAAGGGATTGCCGGAGTGGCGAACCGGCACTGGGGTAGGTGCATAACCGAAAGGGTATGGCACTCAGGTATGACCGTAAGGACATGTCACAAAGACGCAGCATTCATGTCGCTACAGGGCCACGTCACTGGTGATCATGGCTGTGCCTAACCCGTAGGCGGGACGGGGCCCCAGGTGCAGGCCGCGCGTCACGACCGGCTAAGACCTTCCTTGGTGGATGGGCCACCGTTACTTAACCCGGAAAAACGTTCAGACCGTCCGGTCTGTTCGAAACTAGAAAGATAAGCCCCACCCTGTGGATGCAGATGATGCTTTATTGGTCCTTTTCACCCTGGCTTCTCAGTGGTGGGGTTCCTGATGTAGCTCAAAAATTCTCACCACTGACAGATTTTAGCAAACAAAGTAATTGATGCACATTGGCTACACATTCTCTTCATCTATGGCTTAAATGGTTCTTTGCTTCCAAGTCAATTAGTCCCATGCTCCCTCCTTCTCTTCTTTGCTGTGGGTGAGTTCCCATCTTTATTGTGGGGGCTATGGCCTCCCTGCTCTGGACCCAGCCTAAACTGACCTTCAGCACAGCTCCTGAGGTGACTTTCCTTGTTCCCCAGCCTTATGTACTTCTCCCTAGATCCGAGATATTTAGATAATAATAACACTTTTATCTAATCTCAAGTTCCTATTAGGTAACTTACCTCACAGCCCAAATTTCCAGAATTCAGGAGCATGTTCTACAGTGTGGGTGAGCTTCAGTGGTACAGATGAGCAGTTGCCTCTTTGAACATTTTGCTACAGTGGCCAAAATCCATAGGTGATCTTAACGGTGTATGAGGTACTCTTCATCTTTAAGTCTCTTACAGTAGTGCCCCCCAGTTTGCAGGAAACCACTGTGTTGTCTTCATTTACGTTCTTTAGAGAGCTTGGGTTGAGACCTGTAACATCTGAATAGTCTCAGCAAGAATGCTGTGTAACATCTAGTACTTTTGAAAAAAAGTACATCTAAACCTAGGGAAGACTACTAAGAGTCTGATTCTCCATTCAAATTTATTTATTTATTTCTCATTCACAGATTAAAAGACTAGAAAATACTGTCCAAATCAGTATTTTTTATCAATAAGATTTTAATAATTCCAGGGCCTTCATTAAGAGATGATTGCAAAAAAAGCACTGCACTGTTAAAAAAAAAATTGAGATTTTTATGCTAGCTAGTGTTGCCTGTCATAATGCAAACATGCAACAGAGTTTGCCACAAAGTCTGCACAATAAATTATATAACTATATTTATTTATGTGATTATTTACTGCAAAATACCAACACATCATTGCTTATACTGTAAGATCACGGCCATGTCCTATCGTAATGTGCAAACATATAATCAATAAAAAGTACAGTCTCTCATCAAAATGTTTACAGTCTAATTTACCTGCTTAGTTAAATATTTCTGATTTATTCCATTTCAGTGATATGTTCTACTATCCCCTTTAAACAACTCTAAGTATGTGATTGATTGCTGTGAATAATGAATTATATAACTCAGTCAAACCCAAAGTTAGCCAAGGAATCTGAAATATTTCTGCTTCTTTTTGGACAAAAAGTGTTAAAAGGAAATATGTTTTATCCTATTTTATTTGAAAAGACAAATTCCAATATTTCCAAGAGTGTAATGCATGCAATTATTAAAGTCAAAATAAGCATAATCAATGCCCAGATATACTAATTCGAATCCTTTTACTTCCTTCCATAGTCATTGGATTTTGTCTCAAAGAAATTAATTTAATTTGAGAATATTTCTAGAAAAGAGACGGTTGTTAGGGATCAAGAGGCTGAGCAGAGGTAGAGTTCCATAAAATTTTCTCTATGGTTGGAAAAATTGGGAGGATCAGAGTGAGATTATTTTGCATAATCTTAAATCACAGGCATGGTGTCAGAGAAAAATAGGAACTGTCTGAAGGACTAAGCCTCATAGACGTTAGCTGCTCTGAAGGCATGTGGTAACTTGTGGAAGAAAATCGTAAACTATTGCCTGCCTTTCTAGGAACACGTAGCATATGCAGTCTAATATAACAAGTGAATTCAGAGAGCCATACTTGCTGATGTAAAACAAACAAACAAAAAAAATACACATATGTGACTATGTATTGCATGTTTTTGACAGCGTTTTATAAAAATATGAATCTTCCTGTCTTATTAATGTCTAAAGACATCATCTGTGAATTTTGGTGTTGTTAATAAAGAACTACATTTTTTAATTCTCAGAAAGAAATATTTCTGCAGAACTGCTCTTCAGAGGAAATTTATTGCATTTAACCACAGCTGCAAATTTTCTCCTCCAATACTATAAATTTCCTCTAAAAGTCTAATGGTTTATAACTGTAATTATTCTTGTGTGCCAACATTAAAGTTTTAAAAGTTTAATTTGGAGACTATTCGGAGAAACTAATCTTTTTTACAGCCTCATAAATAGTCCTTTGATGAAATGAACAGAGGATCACCATATGCCCGAAGTGAATACAAATGACACCACATAGTATCTCACTTTCAAAAAGGGGGAAAATGCTTTGATGTCTCAAGTGATCAGCTAATACCTAATGCAGCGGATAGATAAACATGGTTTCTCAAGGTTTTATCACCATTTACTATGAAAGACTTCAACTGGAGTGCCAAAGATTATGTAGAAAAGAAAAAGGTGAATACTCACACAACAGAGATACTGCACTGCAGAATAAAAAAGAATGTCAAGTCAGCAGATGCACTTCGGAAATAGCAAGTGCTTTTTAGCTAACTCATCTGAGTTATGGTTAAGAAAAAATATGTAACTAATAAATATACTATGTAGTCTGCAAATGTACATGGATCTGACACCATACCAAGTTTCAGGAAAATAAAAGGAGGATATTGCAATTAAAAATTCTAACACCAAAACAGTGGAGAAAGGCAAAGACAAGGAAAGTGTGATTGGAACCTGCAAAAATTTCTTTAGGATCTGACCTTGGCTCCCCTGAGCAGGCCTGACCCCAGCTGCTAACTGCAATCTGATGAAGGGTGCAGCTACTTGGAAGAACCAGCACAGAATTATCGTGGGGGCCAGGACAGCTTTGCACCAACTCTTCTCTATATTATTACAAAGTGATGTGGACATGCTTCCACATGGTCATGCAATGCTTTAGTGAAACTCACAGTATTTACAAAGCAGGACTTGCTATTCTCAAGGAAATCTGGAGAATTTTATATAGTTTTAACAGTTCAGATAGATTATTCCCATTGCATTATACGTACAGACAAATCCACATAATTCCTAAATGGTCCAGTTGTGTTAAATGCTGAACACGGCAATCAACTCTCAAAAAGTATTCATCACCTAAAAATATTCAAGGAATATGAGAAAAGAATAAATCTTAATGTGTTTAGAATTCACTTAGACAAATAATAATATCAGATGCTATTACTGCTATTTTTAATATACCATCTAATTTGAGACACAAGTTGTACAAAGAACCATGAAAAGCAGGTCTAAAATTTAATGACCCTGTAGTTTAAATCTTAAAAGATCTGAATTGACCAAAAGTATATTTTCCTGAGGATAGATAGAAATCTCTGTGGGTGCTGCTTTCTTATCTCTTCCTTAAAAAACAAGGAGAAAAATTTGGGTCTAGGTATAAGCATCTTTTCTTGCATTTCATTCTGCTTGGTGAATATATTTTAGCCTAGGCTGTGTAATAACCCAAACCTCTCCTTTTTATGTTTTACTTGTGAACATTATGGCCAAATAATCTAATTTCACTCACACATAAAACTTAAAGAAATAATTAGAAATAAAAAGCAGTCCACAAACAATATGCCCTAGTATCTTTACAGGATTAGAAATAAAAAAACCAGTCCACTAATAATATGTCCTATTATCTTTTCAGGATGGTTACAATTGATAGGTGAGGGAGAGCCATAACTGAAGAGCTAGATTAGAACTTCCTTGACCCCCATTCCTAATATTCAGCACAGGTATATCTACTGGTGTCACAGCAACTCAGAAACAACTTTAAAATAATGACCTGAGGCTGTTAGATAATAAATCTATTATGATTCACAGGTGCCTGTGTGAAAAACCAGGAGCTAAAACATCTCTCCACTGAAAGACAGCCTTATCACATATTAAGGTCCAATTATTTCAAAATCAATTTGANAAAATGAAATATACAGTAATTTTTATTCAGGGTGACATCCTGTGGGATTTAGCAATCCATAGAAGTGCCATGTACATTATTAGACGGAAGTAATTCACAAAAGGAATGAATACAACAACTTCCATAAATAATTATTTCCTTTTAAAATCTGCCCTTGACATGTTGATAGTGTCTTTTTTTGTGATGTAGTAGACAGGTAAAAAGATCAGAAAGAAAGAACAAGTGAGGGGAGAAAAAAGGCAGTACTTAGATTAGAAGTATTCTCTGTAAGTGCAAAGTATTTTTCCTCAATGGATTTTTTATTATTTATCGTAGGAATAAATAGAAATAAGAGAATTGAATGGAAAAGAAAAGGCAGAAAAAATTGTTTATTCCCTAAGCAAACTAATTAAATAAAAAAATTCTATAATTCATGCTCATTTTAACCCTTAACATGGGAACACTAGGAGCAGTCACTTATCCTTCTAGAGAAGCCTATCATTTGTGGAGCCCCTCCTCTCTTTCATATTTTGGAAATCTTACAGTGCTAAATTAGAGGCGGTTCTCCAACCTAATCCCTGCTATCTCGTAGCTCAGGGCCTTTCAGTTAAAATACTTGGCTCTTCGAAAGAGTAAGGATATCCTCAGAAAAAAGGATTGAGCAAAGAGGGAAGAATGGGAAAAATTGTCTTTACATGGTTGCTTACTTTCTTTCCCTCAGATGGAGCAAGTCCTCTTTTTTCACATAGCTCATACCTCTCATTCACAGAGTAGCTACCATAAAAAGGAGTTTAATAATGAAAACCAAACAAAAATTAATTGAATGTGAGAACCTGCCCGATCCTAGGTAAGTTCATTCTTTTTACATGTTCAATCTGTACAAAACAAATTTCTATCTCAGAAGCCATTTTTGCAACCCTGATAACAATGAACGAAGCCTGCCACTCTGCAAAAACAATGCTCATGGCCTAGCAATATATATGATTTTATTAAAAGCTGTTCTCAAGCCACAAAAAGACAAGAAGTGTCACAGTTAACTCTTTGGAGCAGTAGGTCATGCCCCATCTCCAAAGTAGAATGAAAACAAAGATAAAATCCTTATTCCCAGGGTCCTGGGCTCCAACTGACAGAATAAACTGAAAACCAATACACCACAATATTATAAATGCAAATGAAATTTCAAACACAAAGTAGCCTAATACTAAGGAATGGGTTTCAAAGATGGAGAAGTAAATGAACAAGAATGCATGCTTAGGCAGGAAAACAGGCATCTTGGGAGAGCTGCTTGGTTACTGAGAAGCTCATAACAGAGCTCTAACACAAAACGGCAGCATACGAGTGGTGAAAGGGAAAGGAATCAAGGGAAGAACTTAGAAATACTGTCCAAGCATGCAGAGATGGTATGAGGAAAGTTAAAGCTCAAGTGGAGCTGAAACTGGTGGGACAGATCAAGAACAACAAGAGCTTCTACCTCAACAGTCCAACTGGATTGTACTCCACTGATCACAACCCTCTGAGGCCTGCCATTCAGCCAATTTTTGACCCACCCCACCTTTGTCCATTCATCTAAATCACACTTTGTAAGCTCACCTATGAAGATGTGGAGACAGAGACAAAAGCCTTGCTGAAGTCAAGGTGGGCAACAACCGCCACTCTTTTTTTGCTGACCCATGCTGCCATGTCATCATGGAAGGCTATCAGATTGATCAGAGAGGTGGTGCTGTTTCCCAGACTGAGACATAAAAGACAATGCTCTAAGATCTATAATGCAGGTCTGACCATGTAACTGAGTTTGCTCTAGGTAAAAATGGAGACTTCCCTGCTGATCTGAATTGTCTTGTGACACTGTAATGTCAATTTTAAAAAATTATTATAAAAGTGAGAGTTATACTCTAAAACCATTCATATTAAAATGGAAATCTACTCTTAACTGACTAATCATCATAAAGTTACAGAAATTTCAATACATGCATTCAGTTCTTGATATTCTGAAACACAAGCCTGTTTGTAAAGATAGGGCCCAGAAACATCCATTATGCTGTGTTTCTATTTTAATTTACCCCTCAGGTCTGTGCTTAAAATCCCTTCATCCTTTCTTCCAGACCAAAACAATCTTCTCATAAACCTCTCCTCTCCTTTCTCTCTCTATAACTTTCTCACCTATCTTCCTCCTCGTTTAATACATACCTATCTCTATCCCTCCAATTTGATCAACAGAGCTTTTTTGAAAGCCTTTTCTATGATGTTTTCTCATAGAAGAGTATTTTAGTGTATTTGCCTATCTTATTATGCCTCCTTTTATTGCTTCAGAATACCTGTGTTTTCCCAGTTTCCAGTATGTTAATTTATTTCTTACTCCTTGTACTGGTTTTGCATGGCCTGGTTTCTGGTAGCGGCAGGGCCACGGAGATGGCTCCTGGGAGAAGCTGCTGGAAGCTTCCACCATGTCCAGCAGAGCCAACCCCTGATGGCTCTGAAGATGGACATGCTGCTGGCCAAAACTGGGCCAATGAAAGAAGTTAATAACACCACTGTGCTAACATATTTAAGAGAAAATCAAAACAAAGGACACACAGTTTTTCTTCTAGCCAGAGAAGAGGAGGAGGTAAGGACATGTGAGGGAAAACAATATGGAGACACCAAGGTCAGCGGAGAAGGAGGGGAAAGAGGAGCTCCAGGCACCGGAGCTGAGATTCCTCTGCAGGCCATGGTGAAGACCATGTCCCCTGTGGGAAGAGATGTCATGCAGTTGAGCTGTGGTGGGCTGTGGGACATGCCTGCAGAAGGACATGGCAGCACAAAGAAGCAGATGGTAGCACAGAGCAGCTTGTGTCTGCCTGACCCTGGGGGGAGGAGATGCCACACTGCAGAGCCCTGCGGAGAGGAGCCCCCTGGAAGCTGCCGGACACCTGGGCAGCGGGTGATCACCCTATTGAAGGACATTAAGATGGTGCGTTGCTGACAGGGCAATGTGTGACAGGTCGCTAGGTAAAAATACCATATAAGGAAATACTATGTCTTGAAGAAGTGTATAAAAACAGCTTGTTTCTTTGACTAAATAGTTCAGGTTCCCTGCTGATCTGGGTCCGTGTCTCAATTGGTACAGTCCCCCTGCAGCCCATAGAGATCCACGGGGGACGCAGAGATCCACCCGCAGCCCGTGGGGGAGGTGCCCGTGCCAGAGTGGGTGGGTGCCTGGAGGAGGCTGTGATCCAGTGGAAGACCTGGTGGCGAGAGAGAGGGCCCTGCTTCCAGGCTGTAGCAGCCTGTCCTTGGAGGACTGCACCCCGTGGGGAGAGACCCACGGCGCAGCAGTTTTGGGAGGACTGTGTGCCCGTGGGGGGAATCCACTTTGCAGCAGGTGTGGCAAGGTTGTTGCTCATGAGATTTGGAGCCATGCTGGAGAAGTTCATGGAGAATTCAGGGACCCCATGGCCTCACAGAGGAAGGCTCCTCTCCTGGAGCAGCAGAAGAAAATCTCTGTGATGAACTGACCAAACCCCTGTACCCTGTCTCCCTGTGCTGTTGGTGGGAAGGAGAGAGGGGCTGGGAGGAAAAAAGTGTTTTAAGGGCTTGTTTTAATTCTCATTATCCTCCTCTGATTCTGTTAGTAATAAATTCACTTTGCAACTTGAATTGAGCCTGTTTTGCCCTTGGAAGTGTTTTCTTCTGGTCCTTATCTCAACTCATGAACCCTTTGTTAATTTTTTTTTCTCTCCTGTGACCAACTGTGGCAGGAGAGGGTGAGCAAGCAGCTTTCGTGGGTGCCTGGCACTGGTCCAGTGTCAAACCGTGACACTCCTACTGCCATGTTTTTTGGGGGATTTTTGCAGTTCACTTATTCAACAGATTTGGTGAGTTTGTGTAAAAATGTCTGTATAAAGGTACATTGCACAGTTTCACTTATTCAGCTTTCTGAAAACTGTAGTAAACTGTTGCAGTTTGTGGTTTCTTGCGATGGTATGGCAAGCTGCAAACCTTCTCAGAGAGCCCAGTGGGGCTGTCTGCCCTGCACGGCGCTCCAGCTGGCTGTCAGCTCCACAACACGGTGGCGATAAAGGAGGCAAGAAGACTCCCCGCATGGGGACCTCAGAGGAACTTTATTGACATGGTGACCCCAAGGTAGAGAGGACCAGCACAGGCTGATACCTCAAGGCAGAGAGGAAGTCTCATAGCATGGCATTGGGTTTTCTGTGGGGATGGGGGGCAGAGAGAGCACATCGACTTATGGTTTCAGGGCACAGGGCAGTCCATGGGCGGGACCTTGACATAAAAGGGGAAAAGGGGCAGGGAAATCAACGGGCCAGTCAGGGAAACAGAACTGGGGTACCTGTTCTTTCAGGGGATTCTCTGTTCCCTAATTGGCATCCCACAATAAACCACTTGGATCCTGTGGCTAAATGNGCTGATACCTCAAGGCAGAGAGGAAGTCTCATAGCATGGCATTGGGTTTTCTGTGGGGATGGGGGGCAGAGAGAGCACATCGACTTATGGTTTCAGGGCACAGGGCAGTCCATGGGCGGGACCTTGACATAAAAGGGGAAAAGGGGCAGGGAAATCAACGGGCCAGTCAGGGAAACAGAACTGGGGTACCTGTTCTTTCAGGGGATTCTCTGTTCCCTAATTGGCATCCCACAATAAACCACTTGGATCCTGTGGCTAAATGTTGCCTTAAACAAGCTGTTTTCAAACTAAATGGGAAACCACCATTAAGCAATAGATCCTGTGGAGGCAGGGTAGTGCATTTTTTTATGCCAGTCTCTTTATCATAGCCTGAGCCACCACAGTGGAGACACAAAATTGAGAACATTCACTCAGAAAGTTTGTCCAGGCATACCCAAACACACAGACACAGACACACACACACACACTCATCCCCTGCTCTTGCTGCCACCAGACTTCCAGAATTTTTCAGGAAGAAAACTGCGCATGTCCAGGACTCATCACAGAGGAGGTACTGGGGTGTTCACTAGAAGAACCAGGATTTTAATAAGCCCAGGTTTTGATGGGACCCTGTTGCAGTGCACGTGGCTCTGGCCACAGCCTCCGCACCTAACAGTTCCTGGTTGTGAAAAACGAAGTTCACTTTCCTGTGAGAATTTAAAAGTTTTAATAAAAGTACAATAAGAGACATGAACAATAAAGCAAAAGTCACAGCGCTGGGTACTCTTGGCGCCCAGCCAAGAGCACACCTGAGACCTGGGGTAGTGTCCTTTTATACAGTTCTTACTGTCTATTCTTTATGCATGTTTAAACTTTTCTAGGAACTGTTCTGCATAGCCACTCCTTGGGCCTGCCTTTTTAGAGCATGCACATTTCCTGGCCTTGTGGTTTTATTTCTCTTGATCTC
>WEIT01007057.1:40500-60023 GCA_013389985.1 Dryoscopus gambensis | reverse complement strand
TGCTCCTAAAACCTGGTTTATGATTTTTGGGTACTATCTGCAGAAATGCAATGGCATATGGTCCAGCCAGGGAGCTGCAGCCGGCAGTCTGCATTAATTGTTCAACTATGACTTCTACTTCCTTGATTCTCTGAGGGAGAGGAGATTGTTGGTTGTAAAACAGTTTCTGCAATCACTTCCTGCACCACAGGCTGCATCTTCATGTTCAGTGCTTGTAGTCGCAGTGTCACTGCTCAGTCCATCCAGAATTAAGGGGTTGCTTTTCGTAGCAGTTTTCCAGCAAGAACTTTGATCTGCAACTTATTTTCAATGTTTGGACCACCAGGATCCTTTGTTCCGGTTCTTTGAGAGAGAGGTGAAAATGGGAGCTAAGCTGCTCCAGGATGTTCGTCAGGACCTGGCAGACGTGGTTCAAGTGTGTGAAGGGAAAAAGAAACAAACCAACTATTTGCGTACACTGATAAATGAGCTGGTGAAAGGTATGGCAATTCCAATTGGCATCTCCCAGTGCTCTCTTTGCTCCTTGAACTCTGTAAGAGGCTGTTGTGGTCAGCAGCTTAAAAAAAAAAACCAAAAATGGTAGAAAAATGTGGATAGGCTTTGCCATTTGACACAAGCAATACTTAAAGTTGAGCATAAAATTCCCATTGGTTTGGTTTGAGATTTCAAGTTGAGGTTGATAATAGCCTAATAATTAGGCTATAGTAATAGTATAATAGTTAGGCTACAGTAGTAATGTTATTAGGCTTTTTTGTACAATTTATATTAGTAGCTTAATTTTTAAGCTGAAATCTTACTAAATTCTCTCAATTTCTAACTTGTGACAGAACGAAGTTATTTATACCACCAAGTGAGTCGTATTGGTCCTGTAAAATCTCCTAGGAAATATTCAAGTTCTCTGGATTTCTATTTAAAGATTGTACATATGTGTGGAGTTTTCACCAACATCCTGCATGTTGTAATATGTGGTGATTTGAACAAAAGCATTTTCTGATATTTGAAAACTTTCAAGTATCATATTCAAAGATACTTGACCTCTTCAGTGTTTTCTAAAGAACTCAAATCCTGGTGCAGAGTTGAAGATAGGTCTTGAAGTAAATAGCTGTGTATAACGGCAGCTGCTCTTGAAGTCTGTAACTGTGGGTGGCATTTTAAATACAAAGTAGACCTGGAGCCCATTTGCTCTGTAATCTTCGAAAGTGCTTTCACTTACTGAGGGGCCTTTTAAAATAAAGGTTGATATTCTAGTCCAAGTATTCAAAGTTTCGATAAAGTGTGTAATTTCAACCTGTATATGAACTAAACTTAATTCTGATCACATTTTTTGTAGGTATTTTGCCTCGTAGCTGGTCTCATTACACAGTGCCAGCTGGTATGACTGTTATCCAGTGGGTGTCTGACTTCAGTGAGCGCATTAAACAGCTCCAGAATATTTCCCAGGCAGCTGCATCTGGTGGAGCAAAAGAACTGAAGGTACCTTGTGCAGACTTCTCGGGGTTACTGGTGGATCTGTGCAACTGCTTCCTGGAGTCTTCACATCAGGACTTCTAAATAGCTCCTCAGTCAGTGAACTTGAGTCAATGTTCTCTGAGATGTCTGTAAATACTGCTGAGTGTCTCCTGATCACAGCGTGATGAGGCTTAGCAGGCTAACTGTGTACTGAGATCAGAGGGAGCATTAGTATTGTAGAGCAACAGGAGACAATGTCTTAGAGCAAAAAGCATCTTAGCAGTTACACGGTGTTCCAGTAGCAGCAGCAGCATTTTAATGTAAATTGCTGAAGTATTTATAATAGTCATTAACTAATACTGCAGCTGAAATACTTTTTTCCCTATCTTTTCCCCCTTAAATAGAATATCCATGTGTGCCTTGGTGGCCTGTTTGTACCAGAGGCATATATTACTGCTACAAGACAATATGTTGCCCAAGCAAACAGTTGGTCCCTTGAAGAACTCTGTCTTGAGGTCAATGTTACAACTACCCAGAACGCAGTCCTGGATGCCTGCAGCTTCGGAGTCACAGGTAAACTTAGCTGAAGGAAGGGACCTTGCTCTGAAATGTTTTCAGAAGCTTCTGGTATTAAATGGGCTTGGTCAAATGAAAAGGATGCTGTCGTTGCAAAAGTTAATACACACTTCCTGAAAATGTTTACAGATTCGTTATTAGGGAAGTACTTACAATGCTAATAAATCTCAAGACCAGGGTTGGTATATATTGAAGTGGTATTGCATAGTGTATCACCTACAACCTCTTCATTTTGCAGTATGAAATACTTCTCATTTAGTGGACTTTGCCCTTGAAAGATACTGGGGGAGACAGCCTTTGGATGTATGAAAGCTCTTAGAACTCTAAACTGTATTGCAATTTGCAGGCCTGAAGCTTCAGGGAGCTACATGCAGTAACAACAAGCTGTCACTTTCGAATGCTATTTCAACTGTCCTGCCCATTACACAGCTTCGCTGGATCAAGCAGACAAATGCTGATAAAAAAGCAAATGTTGTAAGTGTTGATGAAAATATTTAGATATGCCTAGCAATTTTTTTCCTAAGGCTTTATGGATACTTGCACGGGGCACACAAATCAAATTGGTGTTCTCTAATCACTCTCGGTGTCAGTTGGCATCTGATTTCGGGGCTAGCAGCAAACTGATGTAGTGCTGATTATGTCTTTCCTTTGTAGACAGATAAAAAGGAGAGGCATCCAAAAATGCCATCAAGTGCTGTTTAGTTCAAAACTCAAATTTATACCTGTAACAGCATCTGTGACTTTATTAAGCCTTTGGGTTTTTCCTCATATTTTGAGTACTGAGTTATCTGAGAGTAAATTCCCATCTCATTAGTACCATATAGTGTTACAGAAACCTGTTACACTCTTCAGCTGTCTTACACAACTCTTTCATATTCATGTTTTTCCCCAGGTTACTTTACCAGTTTATCTGAACTTCACCCGTGCTGATCTGATTTTCACCGTTGACTTTGAAATAGCCACCAAGGAAGATCCCCGCAGCTTCTATGAGCGTGGCGTTGCAGTTCTCTGCACTGAGTAAACAAATTTATTGTCACTGGTTAATGCTATATTAAGTGTCAGTCTTCTATGTAGTGCTCACCTGTACTTTTGTAATCAGGGTAGGTTAACAGATGGATTTGTGTCAAGTTGGCTGGAAAGGCGACAGTGCACTGGGAAGCTGATAGGCCAGAGAGATTTCTTTGAAGGAAAATTGAATGAGATTTTTAGATGGTTATTGGTAGATGTGATTTTTGATGGATTATGTTATATTAAATAAAATGTATAGCAAAAATGTTGACTGTTTATTTCTGTTAATATAATTCTTAGTGGTGTTTTTGGTTTGGAAAACCTATACCCATGATCTTTTCAGAGAATAAATAAGAGTTGCTCTTCAAGCTAACCTCCAGTAACAGGAACCTTGGAGTGTAAGTCTGTAATGCAGCAAGACACAAAGCCTGGCATCTGCTGTGATAATTCAGGCCATTGCATTAATTACTTGCAATGGACTGGTTGTTAACTTAAAGTAACCTGCCACAATGCATTGAGAAGCTGGAGCATCCTGAACTAAACTTCCTTGCCCTATGGACCATAGAGTTTCCTCTTCCTAAAACTGCTTTTGTGGTGAAATAGGCCTCCAGATTCATGTCTCAGTAACCCAAGAGGGGGCTATTAAATGCTTACACAAGGAGTTACAGTATTATTTCAGGCTCTCATACGTGACCAACTGTTACTAAATCAGGGAAGCTGAGAGTTCCTGCTAATTCCTTGGGTTCCTGTAATGGTTTGGGCACTTGCTTGCTTTTTCCAATCCTGAATTCACTGGCTAAGCATTTCTACCTTTCTGACCATCCTCTCACAGCTGTCATCTCTGACAGTGGCCAAAGTCAAGTGTTCAAAGACATGTATGAAGAATGCAGGTGCACAGCTTTCCAATCTCGAAACAGAAATCTTGGGAGCTCCTTCCCTTCAGTGATTGCTCCTATGAAAGCAGCGACTTTCATCAGCTCTAGTATTTTTCTGTGATAAGGGGTTCTATAGTACAAGCCTGTGCTGGGAGGAAAAATTGCTATCTCAGCCTGCCTCACATACTTGTTTTGGTCAATGCTTGCTGGTTACTAAAACAGAATCCTACTTTCTGCCCTCTTGCTTCTGTTTTGCAAAGTTTATCACTGAGATTGGACTGGTCTGGCTGCTTTTGTTACCTTACAAAGCGTGAATCCCAGACCAGCGAATCATATAATCTTTGTGCTTGTAGTTCTCTTACCCAGGTGTGAGGAACAGAGATGAGAACTACATGCATCATGATCCAAGATGCATTATAACTATAATGCCTTTGCTTTGTTTCAGCCTCAATGAGAGACTTTGCTTTCCAGCACCAGAATATGTCTGGATCTGGTCTCACTGCCTCCAGCATTGTTTCAATTACATGCTGCACAAAAAAGCAGAGCTGCTGCTAGCAGCATGCTCTGGGTACCAGCTGCAGTGTGCAGTATTAGCTTAAATCAAGATCTGGCTGGTGGCAGCTCAGCTGCACATGCACTTTCCTTTCAGCAACTGCTGTTTGTGCACAGCTCATTGATCTGGGCTCTGGTACCACTTACAGCTACTGTTAGAACACTACCTAAACCAGTTCCATCTCTTGGCAAATGCTGATGGGGACATCAAGAGAGTCTCAAGTATCCTAGAGCTTGAGCTTCCCAACCTCCTCAGGTCTTTTATATTAACTTCTACATTAGGCCTGAATTAACAAAAGGTGTGATTTCAGTTCACAAGTTAATCCACAGCTGGATTCTCATACTGAATGAACATATTGCAGTGAGTATATACTGTCCCCTGTTGCTTGCCTTTCCACTTAACTTCCCTCCTCTCCTGTTGTATTTTTTCCATGCTGTGGGAAACAGCCAGTTTAAGTGAAATCTTCTTTAGATGAGTTAGGGTTCTTGGCTGCAGTGTGAAAGTCAGGGGCTGAGTTTTATTTAGCCTCAGCTGATGGGGCTGAGAGCTAGGGTGGCTAATAGCTGGGACTTAAAATGAAGGGCTGGGCTGCATGACAATGTCATATTTTTAAATTTTCACAAGTCTTCATTCCAAAGAGGACTGTAGCCTAGTTGCAGGACACACAAATCAAGAGCTGCAAGTGGTTGGTTGTTTTTGTTTGGGGATTTTTTAAGTTAACTTCACAGTTTTCACTGCAGCAATCTTTGCTTCTGGGACAAGTCAGGGGGCAACCACAGTAGCTTCTGTCCAGGGGCAGAGGCCTCTGAAACTTACTGTTTGACTACATATGTTCCACGCTGATTGAAAACATTTCGAGCTGGGGGCATAAGGGTGAAAGAAAGGTTGCTTTATTAAAATAAATGTACAGGTGGAAGGGTGCAAAGCTAGCAGTTAAATATTATTTTGAGTGGCTTTCCATCTTATGAAAGAAACTGGAAATTAAACATCTTTGCCAGTTGTACAAAACAAATCCCTTCACAAGTTGTTGGTACTAACATCTTTCAAGCCATCGTTATACTTTCATAGTTAGATCCCCTCCCACACAAATAGACTACCCAGATTCTAAAGATATAAAAGAAATTACCATACAGGAGAGGGAGATAAGAGATACAGTTTTTGCTCCCTAACTGGCCTCCCATCTGTGGGCACCACTCCTGCAGCTCCTGAGTGCTCTCACTAAGAAGCTCTGAGCTGTGTTCCACATCACCTTGAAAACGCCGATCTGGCAGCTGCACAGAAACTGCCCAAAACATTGGTCAAACCAGGTAGGAGCAGCTATGTTAACAGCAACTTCTCCCCCTTTGAAGGGGAAAATAAATGCTGGATTGCCAGTAGCTGCAGTCAGTTCAGCGTGATGCAACTCAGCTGTTGGTAGTCAAACATGTATCGTTCACCACTCGAGGGAGGTCAGACACTGCAAGGGCCAAACATGACATAAAGCATGTGCCAGACAAGCCATAGCTATTGGAAGCTATTTGCATCCAAGGGGTCATTCTTTCCCTCCTCAAAAAACTCTTGTCAGTGTTGGTGAAATGACACTGAAACTGAGCAGGTTCCTCCAGGTACTGCACACAGGAGTTGGGGCTGGTGCTTCCAGAGGACCTGGGCGCCGAACTTGGCTGCCATGCTGTGGCTATACCTTTGCTAGTTTTCACTGGAATTGCCACACAACTTGTTTGATTCCACTTTTCAGGTGGATTTTAGAGCTTACTGCACAGTGCATTTGTAACAGGCTTGAGGCAGCCTGTTTAGTTCAGGTACACTCTGCAAAAGAAATCTCTACCAGAATGATGCTTCAGAACAATTTGTCCAATGGCGTAGTCATTAGGTTGCACGGAATTTCTTTCTGCTTAGTTTTTCACTAGCACCCTCTGGTGCAGGAATCCCTTGTTTTCTTTTAATTATGGGCTGCTTGGCCATTGTGCCATCACAGTGAGCTGCGAGCAGGGGCTGTGGAGCAGCATCAGCTGGGCTTGCAGGGAGATCCGCGGAGGCTGAAGGGTCAATGCCCATCGGTAAGGAGTGGGCAGGTGTCAGCCCCGTGGGGGTAAATGCTTCTGTGGCTGGAGGCAGCTCGGGTGATTGCAACAGACCCTTCTCAAGGCTGGGAAGCTCAAGGGCTGTTCTACGGTCATTCACTGCCTGAATTTCACTGACATTTGGAGGATTAGGGAAGGATTCTTCATCTTCTGAAGTATCAGCATCCTCCAAAGGCATTGCTTTTGGGACATTGTTTGTCCATGGTGCATCTTTTATACCACAGTCAGTGTGAACAGATGCATCTTCTGAATCACCATCATAAGGATCTAAAAACTAAAACAAATATCTCTAAACATAGTGGATGCTTATTTATCCTTAAAAAAAAATAAGCCAAACAAGATGCAATGTACAATGGACTTTAAAATACCTTTCAACAGACTTACTGTGGAAGTTTTTCTGTTTATCCACACATTCCTACCTCTATTTTAGTTTTTGGATGCTACACCAAGAACTGTGTAATACCCAAAACCTACTTGTAGTCCCTTGGATTCCTTTGCTTTCTTGAGTCCTCCAGCAAGTAGGCTAGGCATGACCTATTTAAGAGAAGTTAACATAGGTTTATAAGGCACTCTCCCATAAATTATCAAAAGAAAACCAGAGTAGGTGGAAATCCTAGAGAAGAGGAAGCCAGATTGCCACCTTGCTAAAAGACAATTAAAAGTGTGTCTCAGTCTAACTTTTAAAGGTCTGGTAAAGTTAACCTAAATAGAGCTATGATAAGTCTTAGTGCACTTAAAGCATTGCACTAAAGAGAACAATGAGTAATTACATACCACTAGAAAAATAAACCAAATCAGCACTTAAATAGAGTTTAGAGAGCTTCCCTCCCACCACTCAGGCCCTTTTTTGTTCTTTCACGTAAGGATGATTTGAAATTCTGAAATAGTGCTTAGAGTAGACCCCCTTTAGAAAACCAACTCCAGGTACAAAAGTCTCAGAAAGGGAAGGAAGTTAACAGCAAGGAAAGTGGGAAAGTGCTTCTTGAGAAGGATCCACCTCAGGTGCTCGGAGAACGCACTGCCAGTCAGTGCCGTGCTGCTTCCAGTGGGAAGGGGGAGAACTGAGCACAGGTGAGACAAACAGGGCTCAGGAATCTGGACTCAACAGGAAACGAAAGGCTTTAGCAGAGAGGCTGAAGTCCAAGCCCATTTGTGACCACATATTCTTGTGCTGGTTCAAGGACAGAGACATCCCAACAAAGCCCTTCTGCTTCTCCAAGGAGCCCAGAAATCCCCCAGTCCTGCCCTGCCACCTGCCTCAGCACCCTCGGTGAGAGCAGCCAGCTCTTTGTTCAGGCTGGGGCCTGTGCAAGTCCCTCTTCCCCCCTGCCCAGCCATCACACAGCTGGACTTCCAGCCTGGTTTCTCCCAGGAGAACACAGACAACTCCAGCCTTGCCCTGACCTTTCTGGAAGGTGAAGTGGTGGCAGCTTCTCCAAATCACAGAGCACAGTGATTCACACAGACCAACAGCGAGCATCAATTCCAAAGACTTTTCCCCACAAATTAAGTATTTTGTTCTCCACACTAGCATCAGGTCTTTTTTCATCAGCACTGAACACACTGGTTTGACAGAACAGTGTTCAAGAAGTTACCAATATCCATAACTAACTGCCACAGCAACAGAACTGCTCTTAATCTCCTCCAAAATGGACAGTCAGGAGGTAGAGGTTCTCCACCCAAAGCTGTAGAAATCCCACTGGACCAGAGCTGCTGAAAGTTAACCACCAGGAACAGCCCAGGTCAGCATTTTTTTAGTATTTATCTGCCTAAAACTGTCTCTTTGCTGCCTCATCCCCCTAGAATCAACTTTAGGTAAGTTAGTAACCGTTGTAAGGAAGAGCCTGATAAAAAGGGTTGGGTTTGTTTTGGGGTTTTTTCCAGTCACAAAATCAACAACCCCACAACATGCCTTAGATGCTCCCTGTTGAGGCTGAAGGAAGAGTTGGATACACATCAGGGAATCACATCACCATCAGAACACTTCAGAGTCAGTCCTTACCTCGGCCCTGGATTCAGACTCGGACTCTGTGCTTGACTCCACTGTGCACTTCTGCTGCAGAGGACGAAGGGAAAGAAATGCCACTCAAAGCAGAAGTTACTGCAGCTTCAGGCTGAAGCTGAAGCTCTTGTACCAACTGTAGGTGCTGAGTTTCTCCAAAGCTTCCCCATCTAAAGCCAGCTTGTCTTTCCAAATATCCCACAGTTGTGGTGCTCGTTGGGTTGTGCAATTGAGGCATAAGGGGAAAATAGAAGTCTCTCTCATCACTCCTCACCCCCAAAAACACAAAGGGAAGCAGTCCAGGACATGCCTTGCACTTACTGAGAACTGTTATTCCAGGCTTGTGAGTAACTTTACAAAACGATTTTTAGTTTGCACTGTGGTTCTGTTTGCTTCTTTGCATTTTGTGGCCCTACAGCTCAGAAATGTAGTGGCAGATAAATTACTCAAAGCACACCCATTTTTTCTAAATCTTTCTTGCTTAGAAAGAGACCTTAAAAAGAAACAGCTCCCCTAGTCCCCAGAGGGTAGCACAGAAGGGGAGGATTTTCCTCCATCCCTCCCATTTAAATTAATTCGTCCACACCTGTTCTTCATGCCCTCTTTTCCAACCCAGCCAGCTGCACCATCAGGCCAAGGGAAAACCAACACTTTCTGAATTATATTTTCACAGGGAGGTAGAGAGGCAGCAATCAGAAAAGTTACCATGTATTTTCGTGCCAGTCTTTCTACGTAGTCTGGGCTTTTAACAGAATCCTCCTTTTCCTGAGCATCTACTTAAACAGGCAGAGGGTAGGAGAACACATTAGAAAAAACCTTCTCAGAGATAAATTGCCCAGAAATGGCTACTCCCTTTATGCTAGAAAAGTTGATCAGTCTGTGTTAAGCTCTCAATCAAAGGCAGCTTCTGTTTAAAACAATAAGAAGCAGCTACTGTCTTCTACCCCAAGACTTCACACACAAGTCCTTCATGCAGCGTGAGGAAAATATAATGCTTTTTAAAAGAAGCTTATACCAGCAACATGGACTTTTATTTTCCTTTAGGCACGACAAGTTTTCTGAATTCTAAAAGAGATATTTGTACTCAAGATATCCAATCAGACTAGACAGGGATAAATGCAAAGCTGTGCCATAACCCAGTCCTCCAGTCCAGTTCCCCACTCCCAAAATTCAGTCCCCATACACTCACCCCGCCCTCCCCTCACCCCCGGGCTCTGTTACAGGGGTTCCCTCTCTTCCATACCCTCCAGAGGCCGCCCAGCCGCCCTCTTCTTCCTCCGCCACTGCCTCTTCCCAGCCGAGGCCATCCTGACCCCGGCACCTCCTGCCTCTCCAGCTTTATGGGCTGGGCCCTGCTGCCCCCACCTCCACCCTCACACCGGCCCTGCTCAACCTCCTCCACCTGGAGAGCTTCTCCTTCAAAAAAAGAGGGAGTGAAGGAAGAAAACCCAAGCGTGAAGCCCTCCCGTGAAAGAAAGCCCTTTGTACCACTGCAAGCCTCCAGGCTGCTCTGCAGCAGAGCCAACTGTGTGGGGCCGGCACTCCTTCAGTCGCTACATTTCCCAAGGGTGTATATAAAATATACACACACAGAGAGATACAAAAGCACAAGGCCTGGGATGTGACACTTCCCCTCTGCTCTCACCAGTTTATTTTCTGGGAGCCCCATTTCCTTCACACCACCCTCAGGCTGACAGAAGAGTTAACAATCAAAGGCACCCCCCTCTTCCCTCCAGAGGCAGACGGAGTGTTAAAAGATGTTTCTTCCTGCGATTTGCCGGAAAAGATGATCTCCCCTGTAGCAGAGGGACAGTTCCAGCTGGACACACAAAGCTTTCTGAGCATCCTTCTTAAAGACTTACAACCCAGCACAACAATTTTACTGTTTACAAATTCCAGGACCAGTATTTTTTTCAGAGTTACTGGAGAACTATAAATCAGGTCTGTTTTTTAACAAAGAAGCAGATCTGATTTGACCCTTTAAAAGCCACATCTCCTTTCCCTATCTTCTTGTTCTTTTTATAGGAAATAAGGAACTATTCTTATTTTTTTTCCAAGTCAAATTCCTTTTTCCCCCCATTATCTCTTTCCTACTACTGTATGAAAATCTCAGCAAAACAAACAGCTCACTCTAAAGCCAGCAGTGCCTCTGAAAAGGCACCAGGGACAAGTCCCAGTAGAGGTGACAGTGACAGCAGCTGTACAGGAGCAGCTCACAAGCCTTCACCCCACTTCTGCCTCCAGCTGAGCTAGACCCTGTTGCTTACACCTCTTTTCTTCCCAGACACCTGCCTTTCCATCTCCTTACCTTCCCTACCCAGACCAAAATCATCTGATGATTACTCCCTTTCTTCAGAATCTCCAACCATTTTCAAAACACAGTAGCCAAAAATCTCACTCAACACTCCATAGCACCTCTCACCACCGAGGTGGGAGCTAAGGAGCTGCTGCCTGCATCACCAGCTGAGCTAAATGAGCACAAATGACCATCGTGCTTCACCCAAATACACGGCTGGGAGTCATTACTCCCACAAAAGCCAAAATTAGCTACAGATACTTTACAGGCTGCAGCTGTTAGCAGCAAGGCCCCAGGCTCCGTGGATTGGTCTGCGAGGGGGTGCAGATGAAATGGTGGCTGCGAGGGTGAGCACAGCCCAAGGCTCCCACACCAGACCTGCTCCCTGTGCTCTTCTGGGCAGGGCCAGGCAGCAGTTACAGTCACACAGCAGAATTCCAAGGAGATCTCGGGTGTCCGCTTCCCAGAGCACACGGGATGCCACCACTGAGCCCTGCAGTGGCAATGAGGAGGTGGGCCAGAGGGTCACAGGGGTGCAGCAACGCTCGCTCCAGGGTTCAATCCCATCATTTCCCACTGCTCAGTGCTCTGCCTCTCCTCGTCACTCTTGGCCCTGCACAGAACTTGTGCCAGCCCCAGCAAGCTCTGATTCCCCTTGAGTCCAGGCTTTCTTACGATCTGACTGTTCAGTGTAACGTAGGGAACGACTCTGAACACCCAATACGCTCTCAGGGCAAGAAATACTGGAGATAACCTGCAAGTTTCACCTGAATTATTCTCTAAGAGATAATTAGTTTTCAAGGGAGGTTAAGACTTGGGCCATCCCTGACCCAGTGGAAAAATTTTTAGCATTTTTTGTCATCAGTAAATTTTAAATCCCAGTGTTACTAATTGGAAGGTATTTTCACTACTTTTTACACATTATGGAAGAGCTTGTAAAATAGACTTTAGTCACAAGTCACACATACCTTAAAATCTACCTTAGTTTTGATACAATACTATTCAATCAGAATTTTTTACAGGGGCCTTGAAGCAATAACCTAAAGCTTGCTCAGCTCTGCTCGCCTGATAACTTCCAACACTGAGCATCACAAAAGGAAGCCTTTTCCTCCTGATCACTGCTTCTATCACGCACACCAAACTGGGAGTCAATACTGGTGTACACATTAGAAACTGTAACTCCCTTCCTGCATCTGGGTGGATGCCATGTTTTCTACAGCAACAGGACATCCATCACTACGAGGGATGGTGATGGAACACACAGACATTGCACCCTGGCTGCGCTGTGCAGGACAGGGAGAGCAAACAGCTCCTGCCGAGGCACAGGGACACTTGAGTTGGAGCACATCCCACATGGTCCCCAGGCAGGGCTGGGGGGGAACCACAGCTCCTGCCTCACTCTCCGAGTTATGTCCTTGCTTTGCCAATGCTTCTTCCACTGACATGCAGGCACCAGTCTCTTCTGCAGTTATCTCTTTATGAGATAACCATAATTTCCAATGACTTTGAACATTTCATGTCATGATACAGAATGTGATGTGTGGAAGACAAATAGCCCACTTGTTACATGCATTCAGCCTTCAGCAATTGTGTTAACAGTATTGAAGCAGTTGATTTTCATATCCCATCTCTTGTTTCTCAAGTTTCATGTTGGAGAAGAAATTCAGATTTGCAACCATGTGATCACCTCAGGCTAGTGAACTG
Source organism: Dryoscopus gambensis (assembly GCA_013389985.1). Lineage (NCBI taxonomy): Eukaryota > Metazoa > Chordata > Aves > Passeriformes > Malaconotidae > Dryoscopus > Dryoscopus gambensis. Next base: position 47,479 of record WEIT01007057.1, on the reverse strand, counting down.
ACATACAGGAACAGCAGCGTGAAGCAAGCAGCCCAAGGCCAGTGAGCTCCTCAGCTTGCAGTGTATCCCGTGCCCCATCCTATGTATAAAACAGGGATTGGCCTCTTCCCACCCCCAGAGTGCTGCTTTGACGTAAAGATCTCCTAACAAAGCCACAATTTATGCAAGTTACTTTGAATTAGCTGCAGGAAACTGACTTTAGGTACCTTTGAAATAGTTATAACCAGAAACTCCCATCTTTTCACCTTACTACAGAAACAACACCAGCACAACGTCAGTGTACGTGAATTATTTTACACTGGGAGCTCCTGTATCACGGAGCAGAACAGATGCTCCCCACCGCCTCCCCTCTGATCAGCTCATTGAACTCAAGCTGGTGTGAACACCAAACACAATGGGAGTGAAGTCAACAAAGGGCACCCAAGAGGCACCAAGGGCAAGTTGCTGCACAGACCTGAGGACCAAGAACTTGAATTATTTTTGCTACTCAAATACCAAGGAATACAAAATGCAGCACAAGCACGTAGGTCCATGGCAGGCTGTGTGATGTGTAACTGATGCTCAGGCAAAAGCACTTGATAGACCTCCCTGCAGGACCAGGGAGCAGGGCTCCAGCTCCATTCACCCAGACTTCAAAACAATTGCTGAACCCTCAATGTGCATTAAACCCAACTTGGACCAAATCACTTTTTCAGAGACCGTTCCTGCTCTGGTGTGGCACTGGTTTGTAGTAGGAGCACCAAGCACAGCCAATTAATTATACATGGAATATGACAGCAGCTGGAGCTCAGGATCCAGAGCTGCAACTCATGTGGGCATGAGCAGAGCAGTTTTGTTTCAGTGTGAACACAAGTCCAGTGACACAGCTCAATTCTTAACACTTTTATTCTTACAGTTCTAGGTTTGAACTGTACATGCAGAGTTGCATAAGTCACAATAGAGATTTACAGTGGATTCTATTCTATGGTAGAGTGCAATCCAGAATCCTTGAACAGTATAAAAAACAACTTTAAACATCAAGAACTTGTTAGGAGCAGAAGGATTAAAGCTTCCCCAAGAGATTCAGCTCTCCTAGATACCTAGTTACTAGGTACGGTATGTTAGACACTTAAGAGTTGAAGAGCTGTGGAACACTAAACAAACTTGAACATCCAGGTGTCTTCCCACCTTCTTCTTTCCACATTTCTGGCAATTAAGAATAAGTCAAAAAACCCTGCCACCTGCAACCAGCTAATACAGACAAAAATAACTACTCCTTACTTGCCTGTTTAGGGTTGTACAGTGTAAAGAAAATATTCCCTCAATGGCATTTGTATCTCACATCAGCTGAAAAAGCAATGTAACAAAAATAAAGGTATAACATCTTTGAAAATAAATATAAAGAGGGAATGCAGACAAAGTGTCAAAGATTTTTTTTGGCAGGTAACATTCATAATATACAAAATATAACTTATTCATATTAGCCAAGGAAACATTCATGAGTTTCTGTAAACGCGTTTAATCCACCTCCTCCATGCGTGATGTGTCATCATCTCCTTCCAGAGGAGGCATCTCCTCAGTGACTGCTGGACTGGCTTCTTCTGCAGCAGTGTCATCCTCATCAATGCCTGTGCAGGAAACACACACATCATTAATGCTCACAGCATAACTTAAACCTTCCATCTCCACAGCGCTTCAACCACCTGACGGGTCCATTTCCCACACTATCAAGCAGGACCAAGGTGATCTCAAGACAATATACCCCGAGCTCACTGGAGCCAGGACAGATGTGGTAACTTACCCAGCCCAAGTTTGATCATTCTGTAGATGCGGTTGGCATGTGTCTGAGGGTCTTCTAAGCTGAAGCCAGAGGACAGGAGTGCTGTCTCGTACAGCAAGATGACAAGATCCTTCACAGACTTGTCATTCTTATCAGCCTCTGCTTTCTGCCTCAGTGTTTCGATGATGGAATGATCAGGATTGATCTCCAGGTGTTTCTTTGCTGCCATGTATCCCATTGTGGAGTTGTCCCTTAATGCCTGCGCTTTCATGATCCTCTCCATGTTGGCAGTCCAGCCATATGTACTTGTTACAATGCAGCATGGGGAAGTAACTAAACGATTGGACACAACAACCTGCAGAGGGAATACAAAGCAGAAGTTTGCAATTTAAGCATTTCAACAAGTACAAATGATTTACCACCCTAAATTCATTTTTGATTGCAGAACTTGCTACCTACAGGTAAACTAAGTAATACTACTATTACCTTTTCTACTTTCTTTTCAAGGATATCTTTCATTATCTTGCAAAGATTTTCAAACTTTGCTTTCTTCTCCTCCTGTTTCTTTTTCTCTTCCTCATCTTCTGGAAGCTCCAGACCCTCCTTTGTTACAGAAACCAGGGTCTTGCCTTCAAACTCCTTCAGCTGCTGCACACAGTATTCATCAATGGGCTCAATCATGTAGATCACTTCCAGCCCGTGTTTGCGAAGACGCTCCACAAACGCGGAGTTGGCCACCTGATCCTTTGTTTCACCTGCAACAAACAACAATGCCAGGGATGAGCCTCAGCACTACCAGCAGCTTGTTCATGTTCTGCAGGGCCTTTGCAACATCTGTGGTGCTTCACATCCCAACCACAGGAAAAAAAAAAGGACACCAACAGCCTGAAGGCATTCAAGCTGTTTAAAGTCATCCTTCAGCATCTAACACTCTTAACTGAGTTGGAAGCCAATTTGCATTTCCTGGAATCCCAGGTAAAAAAATGTTTCCCATTCCTGCCAAGCAAGGAACTGGGAACCTTATGAGAGCATTTGTACATCCCCCAGAAGGCATCCCTACATATGGGCATTTACAGACAATTTCAGTTCCCAACTCACCAGTAATGTAGTAGACATGTTTCTGGTTTTCCTTCATCCGAGTGCAGTAATCCTTCAGAGAAACCATTTCATCACCAGATGCAGATGTGTAATACCTCAGTAATTCTGAGAGCTTCTTGCGGTTCTGCGAGTCCTCATGGATGCCAAGCTACAAAAGTAGAAAGAAAAATCACTAAGTGATTCCTGTAGGTAAACACTCAACTGTGGTATTTTAGTAGCTCAGGCACAACGTGTGACTGCAAAGATCAGCACTGTTCAGCAGAAAGACTACAAACCTTAATGTTCTTGGAGAACTGCTCATAGAACTTTTTGTAGTTCTCCTTGTCTTCAGCCAGCTCAGTGAAAAGTTCCAAGCACTTCTTCACCAAGTTCTTCCGGATCACTTTCAGGATCTTGCTTTGCTGCAGCATCTCACGAGAAATATTCAGAGGTAAATCCTCAGAGTCTACCACACCTCTCATGAAATCTGTAGTATGACAGAATTACCTTTGTTAGTCTCAATAAATATTACCAATCACTCTACCTACATGTGGCTCTGCCCATTAAAAATTATGAATTAGTTTCCATTGAACTCTGGGAAACATGAACTGAGCAGGACTTCTAACTGCTCAGATACCTCATCATCAGCTGTTTAGAACTGAACTCTTCCCGGTTCCAAATTTCTTTAAAGACAAAAGGAAATCACAAAATAGCTAAGCAGTTCCTCTAACGTTTTAGGGAAGACTATCCCCAAATTATACTCACTCAGGTATTCAGGGATCAGCTCCTCACAGTTGTCCATGATGAAAACTCTGCGCACATACAGTTTGATATTGTTCTTCTTCTTCCTGTTTTCAAACAGATCAAAGGGTGCACGCCGTGGGACAAACAGGAGAGCCCTGAATTCCAACTGCCCTTCCACAGAGAAGTGCTGTGAGAAAGCAAGATGATAATTTTAGTCTATTTGCACGGTTCCCACTGTGATAGCTGTTTAACAGCTCTTCAAATGCAGAACACGAACTGACCACTGGAGAGCAGATTAGCACAGCAGCTGAGAGACACTGGTCAGGAACAAGCAGTTTCCTCAGGCAGACACACTGAATTAGTGTTTGGTTACCAGGCCAGCAAAGCAATTGAGAACGCATTCAGTTCCTTACACAGCATACTGAGATTTAGAAAGCAAATGTATTCTTAATACACTTCCCACTATCAGACAACGAAAGGCACAAAACCTTTTAAAGGAGGAATTATAAACGTAGTTTATCTGTAACCTAGTTTTCAACCTAGACATGGCAACTGCACTATAAACTTGGAAGGCACCTGCACTTCCTGACTGCAGGTTCAGTACAGATGATCAACACCAATGCACAATAGATCAGAGCTCAGCAGCATGTTTAGCAAGCTTCCAGCTTCAGTGCTGTGTATTACAGTTTACATGTCTACATATAACAACAACTATAATTGTGTTCTAAGAAAAACTTACTTTGACAGCCAGGTGGTCTTCCCAGTCATTAGTCAGACTCTTGTAGAATTCTCCATATTCCTCATTGGTTATGTCGTCTGGGTTCCTGGTCCAAATGGGCTTGGTCTTGTTGAGCTCTTCATGATCAATGTACTTCTCCTTGATCTTCTTCTTCTTCTTCTTATCTCCATCCTTCTTCTCTTCTTCTTCATCAGAACCAACATCTTCAATCTCTGGTTTATCTTCTGTCTTTTCCTCCTTCTCTTCTTTTTCCTCTTCCTTTTCCTCAGCCTCATCATCACTCACCTCCTTATCTCGCTCCTTCTCCACCTACAGAAAAGACAACAGTACTTGAAATTCAAAAGCTCTAAGCTTATTAAGTCACAGTTCTAAGATAGCCCTTGCAGTCTCACAAAGCCAGAAAACTCCACAAACATGGTGTCAAGCTTTCCCTCCTACACTCCAAGGACTCTCATTCTGTGTGCTGACACAAGTGGAGTTTTGTTTTCACGTACTATGAGCCAAGTTCTTACTATTCAGTTTCATTACACTGAATGACTCATAACAATACCCCTAGATGTAGTCAATGGCTTGGAGACAGACACTATGGGCTTGGAAAACACCCTGGGTTTTTGATCTAGTAATCTGAAATACCATTTTAAGTAACAAATACATTTCCCAAGAGCTTCCTCCGTAACATCTGAAAGAAGAAACACTAACCAAATAAAAGTTAACTGCTCCTTCTTACACAAACTCTCATATGTGAAAGTAGCAATACTTATTTAGAGTTTCAAAAAAGGTACATACAAAGAGTGTGATCGGGTAGCCGATGAACTGAGAGTGCTTCTTCACGATCTCCTTGATTCTACGCTCTTCCAGGTATTCAGTTTGATCTTCTTTAAGATGCAGGATGACTTTTGTTCCACGGCCCAGAGGTTCACCTAGAATGGAGTTTACACATTTTACTTTGCTGCAGCAGAGCAAACCTTGATTAATCCTTTGAAACAACATTGCTCTATCACAGCAATTTTTCCACCACTAAGGAAATGAAGCTTCTATGTACAGAAACAGCCTGGGTTATACTTTCTCAAGTTTCCCTACACGTACTTCAAGCAAGTTTCAGGAAATGTTTACTAGACTGCTCAGCATCTTTAGACTACATACAAAGTTGTTGAAGTCTACAAATATTTTTCCACGTGTAAACTTTGAAAGCTTAAGTCTTAATGCACCATTTACCTGGGCATTCCATATATATCAAATTAGGCCAACTTAAATGGCCAGAGATGACCTGGACCCATATCTGATGTGACACATTACTTGTACCAATTCCTTTTACCTAGTGTCTTTTCCAAGGCAGAGTATGTGCTATTGCCAAATGTATTTAAAAAGCATCACTGAGCAGAACACTGAACACTCACCATTATCCAGTCTGACAGTGAAAGACCCGCCAGCTGAGGACTCCCAAGCATACTGCTCATCATCGTTGTGCTTGGTGATCACTGTCACTTTTTCAGCAACCAGGTAGGCAGAGTAGAAGCCAACACCGAACTGACCAATCATGGAGATATCGGCCCCTGCCTGCAGGGCTTCCATGAAAGCCTTGGTGCCAGACTTGGCAATAGTGCCAAGGTTGTTGACCAGGTCGGCTTTGGTCATCCCAATGCCAGTATCTACAATGGTTAGAGTGCGATCATGCTTGTTTGGAATCAGGTTAATTTTCAGCTCTTTTCCAGAATCCAGCTTGCTTGGGTCAGTCAAACTTTCATATCTTATCTTATCCAGAGCCTGTAAAAGAAGAAACAAGTTTTAACATTCCCTAAAAATTCATAGAAATTTCAGTAATTGTCATAATTAACTAGATTAGTCCTGGTACTCACATCTGAGGAATTGGAGATCAGCTCACGGAGGAAGATTTCTTTATTGGAGTAGAATGTGTTGATGATCAGAGACATCAACTGAGCAATCTCAGCCTGAAAGGCGAAGGTCTCCACCTCCTCCTCCATTGGTTGGTCCTGAGTTTGCACAGCTTCCGGCATCTGTGAATAGAGAGGGAGGAGTTGAAATTCCACCCGGAACAGCCTAACATATCCCTCTTGCACGCAATGACAACGGCGTTCTGAAAGGATGTCTTTTAACCACATGGGTTCAGCACCAGAGGAACACACATAAAAAAAGCTCTTCTCAGATCTTATTTCCAGCCAGCAACCATTCAGGAATTTTAAGGAATGCAGAAAATAGAAGACAAGTCTTTAACTACAGGCTTACCTTACACTCACTTTACTTTGCAGCACTTAGGGTAAGACAGGACTTTACCTCTTCTTCCTTAATTTATGAATTGATACGAGACCTGTATTTTCCCTCTTCACAGAGCTACCTGACATCTTTATTTGGTTTATTTCTCTCTTACTCGCGTTCACCTATTACTTTGCATACACAGCCACCTCCTCCAACAGCAAGCACTATGCCCAACTCTCATTTATGCACCAGCACTGTTCAGCCGGACCCATTTCTCTGGACAAATATTCAGCCTTCACCGGGTACCTGCTGCCCGTGCTCCTCCCCTGCGGGAGCCAAACCTGAGGGGCGGCAGATTTGTCCAACCACAGCGATGGTACAGGATGAAGGGCACGGAGCGCAGGGGCGCCGCTGGGCGCAGGCCCGGCCGCAGCCGAGGGGCGGCC
>WEIT01007057.1:19265-38904 GCA_013389985.1 Dryoscopus gambensis | reverse complement strand
TGTGTGCGCAGGTGGAGGTGTGCAGGCGCTGCCGTCCCCTCGGGTGGGCCGAGGGGCTGCGGGAGGGCGGTCCCGCTCCCCTTGCCCTGCTCGCCGGGCAGGATCCGGCCGCGCTGCCGGGCGTAGCCGGGTGAATCACAGCTTAGGGATGCCGTGGTAACGCGTTTCGCCTGCTCAGGGAAAACGACATCGGTTCTCACGCAGCAGGTATCAGTCTGCCAGTTAACAAAACTCTGCCTCTCCGTCTGTGCACTTCCACAGGGAAAAAAGAGCCATGGGACCGAATCCAAGCGGCTCAGCAGACCTACATAGCTATGCAGTTACTTAAGGATTTAAGTGCTAATAGTAGACATGAGACGTAGGTCAGTGCTGTTGGGTTTCTAACAGCCTTAAGCCTGGAACCTGCTGGGTTTCTCAGCCCGAACGCGGCCTTTGCCAGTTCATCTGGGAAATCTCGATTGATGTTCAAAGGACACCGCAAGAGACACCTTTATACATACGTTTACACATCCTGCATAAAGGCTTTGATATGTACACGTCTCATTATATCCAGCAGCTTTGTGATTGCAGCATTTAGCAGGGCGGGTATTTTTATATCCTGAATGACCTGATTGGGAGCAGGGAGTTAAATGCAGATCTTCCACATCTCAGGAGAATGATCTGCATCCCATGTGTTCCAGACCAGACTTCTAAAACTTTCTTCTTGGAGCTGATCCACCTTTGAGGATATAAATACCAAGAGAAACTACAAGTTAAAATTGTGCACTGATGTAAGCATGAATCTAGACAAATCTTGCTCTAAAGAACAGCTATTTATTTGAGGAATAAAAAGAATGTTGTTTCTGTTGCAAAAATGCATCCTAGGTGCAACTTCTTTCCGTTTTCTTTTGGCTCTTAAATGTACCCCAGACTTTTATCTAGTTCAACATCTGTCTGACTTTGGGGAATTGAATTTTAAGGTGCGTAACGTGCCCTTCTCCAAGTTAAGCATCTGAAACAGACTGGCTAGCATGAACTAGATATTCCAATACTTATATCCATTAACGTATTTAATCAAAAATCCTCATGCTGAACGTAATATCCTTTGCATTCATTATCCTGCAATTTAACCTAGACAAGCGAATCTGATTGAATTGGGATCCACTGGCTTGATTTTGTTGTAGCATTATGTTTTCAGGGAGTTTTCAGTATTCTGACAAGAAGGTACATTAAGTACACGTGTAAAACATGTAGGAACACCAAGGAATTAAAATTACAGTTTGTCTTGCTGCAGTTTCTGCAGTGTCTGGATCAGTACATGCATTGGTGCAATGTCTTAAAGCACTTTGCCCTTCTAAATCCTGGTGCTCCAGCTCTGACCCAAGCAATTGGCCAAAATACAGGATCCTGCAGATTATTCTGATCATATGGAAAAATTAATCGTGGTGTCAACAACATCAAAGGGTGTATAGATGAGCTGCTGTTCAGCTCACAGAAGAAATCAGACTGTAAGGGTGAGGTTATTAGCTCACTGTTCTAAGCCACTGAAAAAGCTGGATTTCAGCCAACGCTCAGCCTCAGAAGTTTTGCACTAACGTCTGGGTCACCTTCTTGGTACTTACTTTGGCTGGTTGTTTTCTGTACTGTCTTCAAGTTTGATTTTGAGGTGTTCTCAATAAATTTCTTTTCCTTTCTCTCAAACACGTATGCCTGTATGAAATAATGCGTACCAAAATGTTTTCTTGAGTACGACAAGTTCCTTTCTTTGCACAGTGACTGTGATTTCAGTGATCTGACAGCTGCTTTGGTTGTCTGCTTCCATAAAGCAGCTTCATGGCTCTTCACTACTGTCCTAATAAAGTGTGGCAGTTACGCTCAAGCATAATGATGTAACTTCCATGTTTTTTCTTAGATTAAAAATAGTCATGGTATAGAATAAATTCTATAGGATGTGCCTTTTAGGCTGAAACCCTCCTACGTTCAGATTCCATTGACTGAAATGCTTCCTAACATGTATTTGCATCAAAGTAGCTTCTCTACTTCAGAAAATGGCTAAACTATTTGCAATATATGGAAATCTGTCCAAGCATTTTATCCAGCAGTATCCTACTAAATTTGCTTGTGTGGTGTCCTTTTGAGGTGTCCAGAATTTTAAGGGTGCCACTTTTATAAAAATATTCAAGATGTTTAAGAAGGTATTTTCCTTTCTAATCTCAATTAATGTGGGTCCAGTGAGTCAGACTTAGGGATATATGTCATTTCAAGCATGTGAAGACCTATGGAAGGTTTTGCATATGTCTGCAGGATCACATGCCTTTATACTGTCTAATCTCCAGCCACACCATTCTGTTTTCTCTTTTGTAGTTGTGTTATTCAGCTTTCAGAGCAGACTGATTTCTTTTGTCAAAGTTGTTTGACAAGTGCACTGGGAGAATGTAATCTCATACCAAACCATCTAAATTTTCCCAGCTCTGCTTAATCTGAGTTTCTCTGTGCCTGTGTAAAATACATATTTTCTTCATGACTTGTGAATAACCTATATTCTTTTTGCTCTGTGATGCAGTCAGGGCTAGCAAATATAGACACCTTGTTCCTATGGTTACTCTATTTTAACTGATCCCAGTTCTGAATTGCTTTACTTTTAGGCAAGGAAAAAAAAAAAAAGACTGGTTCCAAACTTGGTTCGTGTCAGAGTTAATTTTGGAGGAAACTCTGAGCAAGACAGATCCATTTTTCAAACAAGAGATTGTGCTGGTTTTCATTGGGGTAGACTTGATTTTCTTCACAGCAGCCAGCATGGAGTTATATTTTGAATTTGTGCTGAAAACAGGGTTGATAACACCGAGTTGTTTTTGTTACTCCTGAGCAGTGTTTGCACATCGTCAAGGCCTTTTCTGCTCCTCACACTGACCCCGAGCAAGAAGGCTGGGGGGGCACAAGGAGCTGTGAGGGGACGCAGCTGGGACAGCTGACCCCAACTCACCAACAGGACACTCCTTACCAGAAAGCCTCCATCTTGCATTTCCTGGTTTCCTAAGGATTAGCCCCATGCTTGTTCTCGGTATACATTTGCATCCTAATAGAATGTTTAATTAGATAATTTCATGGAACTCCTTGCTATGTGAAAGCTATAATATTTAAAAAGAACAAAGTAAGAGTTGGCTGCAAGAAAGTTATTTAATGTTCAAAGTGTTGAAATAACACCCAGGAAAACTGGGGTTTATTCTCAGTTAAATCAAAGGCTTCTTCTGTGTTGCTGAAGAAGATTTTTTTGGTTTTTATAAGCCACAAAGAAATTAAAAAACATTTGCATAGAGAATTCAAATTCCAGCATTTAACTTATGTTTGGTGTTGTAGCCTTAATGGTTTTATAACATTGCTTTAAAATTAATTTTAAGTTCTGACACAGTTTTGCCATGTTATCTCAGTGCTTCAGGGTTTACTGAAAGAAAACAGAACAGCAGCAACTGAAACTGCTTAACAGTAGATTTCAGAAGAATGATGTAAGTAGAAAGATGAGGTAATATATGTCTAGTATGCTTTAACACATGGAATTATGCATGTAAAATCTGTGTTATCATAATGAAATGTAAAGCTGGGAATGGGTATCTGTCTGAGCAAAGCTTCATGCTTTCTTAAAACTATTTCCCAGGCTCTCTTCTTTTGTGCTTTCTCATTGCTTGCTGGAAGCTAAAGTGATCATAAAATCTGTAGGTCACAAAAAAAGGTGATTCATACTATAAATAGGATCGATAGTCACTTAGAAGAAATATTTTTGTGGTGAAAAAGCTGCTTAAGAGGCAGAGAACAAAATCGATTTCATACAATGTAGTTGTACTGTAGAACTGCAGGTGGCAGCAGTAATTGCATGGATCATGGGCTGCGTGTACATACTCTTTTTTTCCTAAAAAATTACGGTTCTTGAAGTATGTGTCAGGGACTGTGAAAACTGTCAGTCATTTCTCTCAGAAGGAATTCTAAAGGGAATTACTGTTGAACAAGAATATATTTGTTATAGCAAAAGTCAACAATTCCACTACTAACAAGTGTCAATTACAATTTATATTATATATATAGTATAACATATGTATAATGTTTATATAGATATAGATATGTAAAGCTCAGTGGCACAGGAAAGAACGAGCATGGAAAGGCCTGGATTAATGGAATGTTAACAAGCCCCCCGAATAATCGTTCAGTCTTATGATAAATTACTTTATGTGGTGTTTGTTACAAAATTAATAGATTAATTTGTAACAACTCCGGTTTGATATTTTAAATTGTTCCTCATCTTAATATTTCCTTACGACTGGAACAAAAGATATTGTCTTTATAGTTTTAGACCTTGTATAATGTTTTACACTTTCCCAGAATAAATGAATAATTATGCACTTAGCTGAAATGATACGTACAAATCAAGCACTATACCTATGCAAACTGAGCAGTACAAGACACTTTGTCTTCCACCAAGTTAAAAGTGCTTCTTTCACTCTCTGGTTCTGCTCTTTGTTTTAAGAGCATTGTAAGATGACTGCAGTACCTGTTTGTGGAAATGTGTGTGGTCGCTGTCTAGCATAAGACCAAGAAACCAGGACACACAGTTACATGGCTTGGAGAGTGACAGGAGAATGTCATGCCCATCAGAGCTCCCCTAAATCAGGAACAGTTACATAAAACTGTTAACTTTGGAGGGAGAACAAGAGGTATGGTGGCAGCTGTAACTTTTATTTAAGAGCTTTGTTCTATTAATAGGCATAAGTTTCAATAGATCCTAATTCAGAAGGACAAGAATCTTGGAGAAAAAGCCCTTCCAGACAGCAGAAGGTTTGACTAAAAAGTCCCTAAACAAACAAAACCCTAGACTTCCCATGAAGATTTTAAAAAATGATAGTGATTGTAAAGTTACATTATTAGAAAATAATAATAATAACTTAAATAATAAAATAATAAAAATTAAAATAATAACTTAATAGAGCCCCACCATCAGCAAGCGTGGAAATAAACCTGACACTTTTTTCCCTGTCAAGTTCTAGGAGTTGCATTCAGTATAAGAGTAAGGGTTGGGGGTTTAGCACCCGTAACAGCTAAGCACTGTTGCACACTGTTTACTAGCAAGTGTGGGTGTGCATGGAGCAGTTACATACCTTATTTTGCAGGCAGCGTAGATTTGGAGACAAAACTATCCTTCAAGCCATCTTCTAAATGTTGGATGCTATTGGTAATTATGTCACAAAGCATGTGTTCTGTACTTCACTAACATTCTTGATGCAATAGTATTGATTTTTCAAATTACTGAACACAGATGACTTTTCAGAGTTGAGTTAGGTGATTATGACGTGACAGAAAAGTTGATAGTAGAAAATAAGTTTTCAATTAATTTTAAATAGAGGCACAGAAGGTAAGTTCTAGTCCTGGGTTTTAAGCAGATAAGAAGAAAGATCAGGTATATTTGCATTAGGAAGATTTTTTTATTAAGAAAATATCTTTGGGATCAAATTGCTCTAGTGACTTCAGCAAAAGCAAGAAGAAAATTTTTGGAAAGGCCTTCATTGTTCAGGAACATTTCCAAAGGATCTACTTCTTTATAAGCACATCTGCTAGAAACAAAGAGAAAAAGAAAACCCCTTCATAGAAAGGTTTACCCTCGAAATCAGAGGGAAAGAGAGAGAGCAATCTGGTGTGGAGATCACACTTTCAGAGTTAGCTGGGAATGGAATTTTAGTTGTGTAAAGAGCTGAGAAAGTAGATTTACTAAGCAGTGATAGCTGGAATCAGGGTGAACTAGGTTAAAGAAAACCAATTACACATTTTTATTGAGGATACTGAGTATGCAGTAACCTCAACCATTCTGGCTTTAAAGAGGGCACAGAAATTGAAAGAACTGAAGAATCTTGCACAACTGCTTAAATTGGTGCTAATCTGATAAACCTCATTCTAGAAAGTATTTTCAGGGAGTACTTTTAGCTTTTATTAAGTTCGAATTATAGCTGTGGTGTCAGGCAGCCAAGTTATCTTGGATCTGACCAGTATGAAAGGAATTCTGTGAAAAAGATCTGTAAGAAGCCTTGGCCAAGACTGACTCTTTTCACTCCTTCAAAGAGGTGTCCAGGAAGAACACCTCACAGTCCAGAAAACTGCTTACAAACTTGCTGTCTTCTTTCCTTCTGAAGGTCAAGGAAAACTTGGAAGAATTTTATTATTTTCACCTTTGTAATTGTGTTCTGCTGCAATATCTGTGGAAAAAAAACAACTTGAAGTCAGCTCTTCAGAATTCAATATATGCTGGGCTATGCTGTGAGTCTGCTACACACCCAGAAGTTTCAAATTTCATCATGAAGCACGTTTCAACAAAGGTCTTAGAAGTCGCAGAAATTTTAAAAATCTGCAAGCTCGGGATCCACATTTTTCAGGATGGGAGATTGTGAGCATTTAAAACAGATGTCCATGAAGCTGATTCTTTCTAGTGTTTCAAACAGGATATGATCCTTGATTTGACACTCTGTACTTGTAAAAAAAAGGCAAGAAATTTATATTTGTCCATGTATTCTGAGTAGACTCTCTTTTTTTTCATATTCCAGATAGTACTTCCATTTTATTAGCAAGATATTGATGGGATAAAAAACAAGGTACTAAAATTATGGAGTGCTTTCAGGTAATCACAGATTAGGGTTTAACAGCTATCTGTGATGAACACTGCTTAGGCACAGTTTAATGTTATTTTCTTGCTGTGTCAGACAGCTCAAAAGATTTCTTTCTTGTGAAAAACTGGGAGAACTCTGAATCCCAGCTTCCTCTCCACAAAAGAATGCTGAAAAAAAAAGAATAGTAACAGGAAGATATTCTGATTAAAGCTGCCTGTGAGTAGGTACTTTGAGAAATTTTGTCAAGAGCTGTGTAAGTGCTTGATTAATCATTACAAATTTATCTGTGGGCTACAGGAACCAGGCATCGTGAATTAGAGGGAAAATCGGTTTTCATCTCTTTCAAGGAGATGCTTCCTGCCATACTGAGGCAAATCTTCTGATGTAACTTGGCTCTTTATGCTGAAATCCTGCTTTGCAGTCAGCTGAGCCGAGGGTATTCTTAGCCAGTTAATATGCAGGTCAGTATAATGCAGCTGCTCTGCACTGTGAAAGTAGGACAGACCACAGCTACTAGAAGTCACCAGGTTATTTCTTCACCAGAGAGGTGCTGGTTAACGCTTGCCAGGAGATGCCTCTGCCTTTTTTCCCTCATCACTGACAAAACAAAACAAGGAAGAAAACCCCTCCAGAATGGGTCTTTCAGTGCTGTGGGAGTTGCAATGACTTGTGATTGATAAACTTAAAACTGTTTTAGATGCTGACAGCCCAGGATTTCTTCTCTGCTTTATTTGGATTAGATATATCTGGAAGAGAGAAAGCACTTTTATTTTGTCAAATTCAAGTTACTTTTAAAATGTCTAGTTATTAAAATAAAATCAGCAAGTTCACTCTAGCTAGTAAAGTTAATTATAAAATTAAACTACTAAAAATTATGACAGAATGCATTTTCTCTTTCTTATTTTGGCTGCCCTTCACAGTAGATCTACAAAGCTAAGTTGGAGGAAAGGGCATTAAAGGATTGGGATAGTAAAAGAAGGGATTTTTCAGCTTTTCTTCCTCAGGGCATAGCTGCTCTTTCTAATGACTTACCTACAACTGTGTTTCCTCAGACCATTTGTTAAAAATGAAATATCTCTTTTAGCTTTGGTTCTATAGAACTGTTCAAGTTTGTTTCATCTGACACAAATACAGTTCTGAATTTATACCAAAAATAACCATGATGGCTTGGCTTCCTTCTCCTTAGTAGTTCAAGACAGAAAATTACAGGCCATTCTTTTTCTAGAAACCTCTGCAGTCACATTCCTATTACATTATTTAATTTGCATGTTATTTCCATCTTGATGAACTTCCCTGCATGTCCCTGGGTTTGTATGAATAAACATAATTACAGGTCATATGAGAAGTATTTCCAACTCTGCTTTGCAGTTTTGTAGAATTAATTCGTTAAATAATACTGATGCACCTGCCATTCAAAGTACCTTTCTAAGGTGCCTTCTGCTCATCTGTTCTCACTTTTGGAACTGGAGCCATAATACGTCTGGCTTAAAAACCAGAATTAGTAGTTAGTCACTATCAACCAGACCTCTTTCAGAAGCGCATCTAAATATGTCAGGAGATTTCTCTGGCCCCAAAAGTCAGAATATATCAATATAAAATGCATAATTAGAGTTTATTGCTTCACCTGCGTAATTAAGATCTTCAGCTACAAGCACATATTTTCACTGCCAAGTAGTCCAGATTTTAACAAAAGCATGAACTGTGTCTTACTAAATTCACTAAGATAAATGTTATCTTTTTAAGATTTCCTCTGGTTGGTGTATCTAGACTGATACATGGTGTAACTCTGTCCTACACAGGCAGGACTCTTTCAGAGCTCATTAGGAAAGCAAACCAAGAAATTATCACACAATACAGAGTCCTTCTTGCAAATGTTAATTCTGGCAGTATAGAGACAGCTTAGTTAATGTTGTACTAGTAGCATCTGGGAATGATGCAAGGACATTAGGTATGCAACTAGTGTTTCAAAGCATGTACAATTAGCATCTCAAACAAGGCACTTATAAAGAGTGTAATTGGATAGCTGATGAATTGAGAATGCTTCTTCACAATTTCTTTGATTTGCCTTTTCCCCAAGTATTCTCTTTGGTCTTCCTTCAGATATAGGATAATCTTTGTTTCACAATCATGTGGTTCCCCGTGAATGAAATATGTGAGTTTGAGCGACAGCACAAATGGACGAATAGCAACCATTTTCCTGAAATTAAGAGTTAATACAATTGTAATAAAAAATTCTTAATCATCACTGACTACCTAATAATGCTGAGCTGGTGTTTTATACCAGTTCAGTGCTCCAACAAATGCAACAACTAAAGCAATTATATCATTTCAGTGTGTATTTCTCCCAACTTTCATAGCCCTCATGAAGCACAGCATAACAACATATGAACTGCAAGAGGGAGTCTATAATGCAGAAATTCATTAAGTTTGACCTTTCTCTTTAAATGTTACACATACTAGAAAAGAAGCACAGCAGTGGTGCTGTACTGTGTGATGCACATTCATTCTCTGCTGCACAAAGTTCAGCCAATGGTTATTACCGAGTGTTAGGATCCAATTATTACTATTATTAAGGTTCTTTGCACCCAAATTAAGGTGCAAACAAGACCATAGGCCAGTGACAATAATACGGGTTTTATTTGATGGTAGATATGAGAGAGAGAGAAAGGGAGAAAAAGAAAGAAAGAAAGGAGCAGAAAATTGGTGAGGGGGACAGAAAGAAAGTGACAGGGACAGAATAAGGAAAACATCACCACTCCATGGATCCCAACCATGTTCTGTAGACTCTCTGCAGCTGGTCTTCTTGGTGGTGAAGGTCCCCCCAAGAAAGCATAGAATCCGATGGGTGTATATGCTCAGGCTAGGTAGGCATGTCCAGGCATGTGCCCCCTGGGGACATGAGACTGAGTCTCTTACAGCAGACCCTGGATCTGTTGCATCACCTGCAGTCCTGTGGGGCAAAGCCTCTCCCGCGAATGTCCTGTGGATGCGCCCTGTGGGGTTGGAGGTTCCACAGTTGGGCCAGTTTGTGTAATCGGAGGATGGGTATTTATTGCCTCTCTACAGAGGTTACACCATGCAACCAAAACTTCCTCCTCCCCCCTCGCTTGGCAGGGAGCCTGTGTAACCCTGGCTTCTGTGAGCTGTGCTCTCCCCACGCCCCCACCCCAAACTCAGCTGGGAAGGCAGCTGGAGGCTTTGGCCTATTGTGGATACATACCTTTCCCTCAGCCGGAGGTGACTGAACAATAGCTTTCCTTTTATTTAATCAGCAGTTTGACTTACAGTCCAAAGTTCTTCAGGGAGGTTTCTGTGGTTGTAGCTTCTTTAAAACTTTATATCAATGTTTGAGGCATAAACTATTCTCAGTCTCTGACACCAAGCCAGGCAAATTTGCTGCTAAAGGTAGAGATCCTGTGCCATCAGGCTGTGCACCTGTGCTCCCACTCTGTTCTGCAGAACGTTCACTTGATTCTCACCAGCCACGAGACAGAGAACAGCGAATTCTGTTGACAAACATTTACCATAATCAATGACAGCAAGAGGCCTGGAATGAAGGTGACTTTCCTACTGCCTGTCTTTGCTTTGTAACCACAGCCACTTTGGCAACCAAAGAAGAAGCTGACCTCCAACTGACCATTCCCAGAGACACCAGCACAAGCGATGTTTCTGGGGAAGCCCCACTGCTGGACCTCGCAGTAGTCATGGGATCAGCTTTGGTCACCCTGTGGTCAGGATGAATTCATGATGGTCAGAATGCAATTGTATTTGTCAGGTCCATGATTCCCAGAATCCAGCTTGTTTGGATCAGTCATGGCCTCAAGTCTCATTCTGTTCAGGGATCACAACAGAAGGCTTGAGCATTCTCAGGCTACACTTAAGGATCCAGGCAGTGCTTTAGCGGCTGAGTCACATTAATAGCCAGATTACTTGCAGCTGATGATTTGCTAACTGCCTCCCTCAGAAAGTTTTTCTTGCTGGAATAGAAAGTGTTGATAAGCAGTTAGTTCAGCCTGGAAGGCAAGAGTCTTCTTCTCTTCATCCATGGGCTGATCTGCACTTTGCACAGACTCAGTGTTAATAAGGATGCACAGAGTTGAAACCTCACTGCATGTACACCCGCACATACAGACAACAGACAGTGGCACATGTGTTTTTAAACTGAAAAAATACAACTAATTTGTCTTGAGAGCATATGGCAGAGAAATTTAATTTTTGTTTCAGATGTATCATTAATAATCCAGTATACATTTTAGATTTTTTGCTTTTCTCTGATTTCTCACTTAAGATTAAGATAACATAGGACGAATAATTGTTTAATCAAGAGGGAATCAGTATGCTTTTTAATATAGTCATGCTAGATTGTATTATAAAGTAAGAAAAGTCATCACAGGATTTATTATCACAAATTAATTTCGCTTGTACATTCTGGGCCATCCCAGAGACAAAATTTTGCAGTTATGATAAAATAAGAAACACGAGATTTCCACTCTCCTTTAACTGAAACACTACCTCAACAGGAATATTCTGAGGTAACTCTTTAATTTTAAAAATAAGCTTGAAATTTCTCTGAGGGGATGAGAGACATTGGCTTAGTTGGTATAATGATGAGACTAATATAGATTTGTTTATAGTCCCTTCAAGTCAGAATAACACTGCAAGGAAACACATTTTATTGAAGGGACATGTTATAGTGCAAAGTCCCTTTTCTTATCATTTAACAGAAACCAAGTCTGCAACGACCTAAAGATGTAGATTTCCTCCTTAAGATAGCCTCTTATTTCATGTTCCTATTTAAGTTATGCCTAAACACCCCCCTTTATTCACCTCTTATGAAAAAAGACCACAAGACCCTTGTGTCTGGCTACTAGCTGTTTTTATTTTGCCCCCAATTCTCTCCTGTCACAGCTGTGGGAAGGAAAGTAGACAAGAAACAGAATAATTTATAATTTAAACTGACTAGAAATATTATGATGAGATTATGTTTGAATCTTCCAAAGGGAAGTGATGGAAAGAAACATACTGTAACCACATTTCAGCTTACATTAGAAGAGCAACTAATCTTCATCAGCTAAGTCTGGCAGTAAAAGAATCACTCATCACTCATCTTTCTGCAGAATTTATGTAGGTAACCTTCAAGCCACCACAAAAAACAAAACACACCAAACAAAACCCCACACAACAAAACAAACAGAAACCAAACCCAACCCAAACCAACCAAACAAAAACCCCCAAAACCAAAGGAAAAAAAAAATCAGCCTATCCTTTGGTTTAGACTTGCCGCAGGAAGAGAGTAGAGAGAAACTGAACAAGACTCCTTAGGCATGGAGCAAATCAAGGCAGCTGCGGAGAGTGTCTTATTCTGATGTACCATGTATCAAAGGCTGACAGGGTTTGCTAACCCATGTACTAGAGGCAAGCAGCCTCCCTGTCTCTTGTTTAGAAACTAACATCGTGATCCTGCCCTTCAAAAGAGCTTTAATAAAAATTTATTCTTACAGAAGGTAAGTAAAATACTACCTGCTCAAAACAGTGTTGATTTATATTGATATGGCACAAATGTAAACAATAATGTTAAGGGCAAACGTACAGAATGACAGAGTGTTTGAGGTTGGGAAGAACCTCTGGAGGTTGTCTCATTTCTCCCTGCTCAAGCAGGGCTGCCTGGAGCAGGTTGCCCACTACTGTGTCCACAAACAGCTGCTCTGAAATGAACTAATTAATGGGTGACATCCCTTTGCAATTACAGAAGGTGGACCACAGCCCTCCCAGAAAAACACTGACAGGTAACGTCTCTGTAGGAGCAGCTGTTTCAGCCCTGGCACACATGGCCTCAGCTCAAACCAAGGAACAGAAATGGAAAATATCTCTGCTTGTGAATGGGAGTGACTGAAGTGCACTGATGGGCTGTGCATGCTTCTGGATGCAAACGAAGAGAGCAGCACTCTGACTTGTGAGATTAATCCATTAAAGCAAAAGAGAAGCTTATGAACCATGTTACTGCCATGCTAATGAGGTTTCCTCCTGGGTGTTTGTGCTGTTGCTGCAGAGGGCAAAGGGAGGAATATGGGTCTCTGTGCAAGGCCTGCCACCCATCTAAGAGCGGGGACATGAGTGCAGCATCAGGTCTGTCCAGTTTGCAGTGCTGTTAGAATTCACCAGATGGGGCTAATACAGCAAATATAAATATTCTCTATAGGAGTCATACTGAACAAATAGATTGAGCTGGGTAGAGAGAGCAATATATATTTGTGTCTATGGCATAGAAGTTTTAATCTTAAAAAAGTTGTTTGGTTTTTTTTTTTGAGTTAACCCCTTCAAGGAGTCCATTTTAAAAAATAGATACTTTGTTACATTAATTTTCCGTGAATCAAATGTTTAACTATTCAACCATTTTCTCCCATCCCATAAACGAACAGCTGTCTCAGGAAATCTATAGGTTGGATGAGGCTTACTTATTTTAAAATTGTTTAAAACTCTAAACAACTATAAAACCATCTATATAAAAATTGAAGGTTTATGTTGAGATCAATTCCTAATTATTGTGCTTTTATCTGTGTTTATCTAAAAATACAAATGAAAGTTGTAAAAAATCAGTTTGTTTATAAATGTGCACAGCTTTCCCTTTTCCTGTGGTATACTGATGCAGAGACTGATCCTGTCACATAAGTCCATCCCCCAGATTTATTTTCCTGTAGAGACTAAACATATTTAGACATCACAGTCAAGTTTTATTTAACTGATTAAAAAAAAAGGAAATATCTGTATGCCAGTGCATCTATCGAATGTCCTCATCTGTGTCAAATCACTGAATCAGGAAGTTAGTACTTGAAAATTGAAAGTAATTGTCTGTGAAAGATGTCAGACTGGTGCATTCTGTATTTTACCATGTCTAGAAGAAGCAATTCTATCATTTTTACTATCGAAAATGATGAGAATACATGAAGATTTAGTATGCATCTACCCCATATTTGATTTTAGCTTGTTATACATACTCATGGAAAGAAAAATGTCAGTGAACAAATAGAATTCAGATGGGATTTAGCTCAACCAACAGAGCAGCTATTGGAAAATGACATAAATCTTGTTATATGTAGCACTCGGCCTTAGAAAGATGGAGGCTAAAAACAAGGAATGTCACAGGAATGTGCATACTTGATTATATGATTACTGGTAAGTGCTTGTTACATAGGAACAATATTGTATGAGCTGCATAGCGATGATAGTTTCAGATAAACCAGAAAAGCAGGGACCGTAGAGCCTACTGTACACAGGTAATCTTTTAAGCCACACTTTTCTTTAGTAATACCATCCCTTGCTTTATGTACGTAGCAAGAGAGAAGCGAGAGAAACTGAACAAGTGTCATTAGGCATGGAGAAAGTCAGACTTCCATTTAGACATGCACTTAGGCTGCTTAAAGTCTGAGTAACGATAATTTTTTATGATTAATTAAATTTTGTGTGTGATTAAATTATAAGGTACATATGGTAATGATGTAAGAATACATATGTCATAATAATAAATACCCTTTCTCCTCAGCCAACCTGTCTGGTAGATGACAAAACCCCAATTTTAGAAAACTATCCCACTTTGATGGAAAAAACTGTATTAGGAAGTTTTGTCTGAAAAGTTACACATAATCTTCCTATATATGAGTAAGTTTTGGACATCAGATGGACGGCAAAGCCTTGTGAGTTTAACTTATGCCCTTCTTGATTTGCAAATGAAAAACAGTGGCCTCATAACCATAATGAAGCCAGCACATAATGTTGACCAGAATGGACCCAGCACATAATTCAGGGAAATAAGTTCTCCTTTCTTTAAATGTGCAATGATTCAACCAGCACTGAATGAACAGCCAGTGCTATGCAGTATCCAGAGCGCCCATGCTTCAGTGAGCTTATGGAAAAACTCATAAAAATTCCCATTAGAAGATCATTTATCTAAAGCTTCAATGCTTCATCTAAAACAATTTGGAGACAGTCATTCCAGCCATGGAAATGGAATTATGCTTATGACACTGATGGAGAATCTCCTCCTATGACTGGACAGAAAGCAGATAGCCATGCTTTTTCTGAAGCTCCCTGCAATCTTTGAGATGTGAGAAAGGTGATAAGGGAATGAAGAATGTGCTAACAAGTTTTCAGTTCCTCTTTGAGTAATACGCCAAAGCAACAGAGAAAGATCTCACCATCAGCTAGGTACATGACCTGGGGGAGACTGAAGAACCTGGTATAAATTTAAGATATACATGCACATACCTGTCCTAAGTGCAAAATGTTCAATGGCTTCTGAATCTGGTCACCTTCAAAACTCAGTCACTTTTTTTTTTTCCTTTTTCTTTTCCTTTCTATTTTATTTTTTTTTATGTTGGTAATGCTTCCCTCTCCTTGCTGCTAAAGTCTATTCTTTCCAAGGACACTTTTCTCAGCTTTCCTTATTTCTTATTCTGCTTAGGGACTCCTGAATCACACACTGGAAGCCACTTTTCTTGCATGGATGGCTGTTAACTCACTGTTGCTCACACCAAAGGCAGGTTGCTTGGCTGACCTGCAACACCCATCAATAACCAACCATGGATTACCATAACTTGATAACCACAAGCTTCCCAGTGAAAACCAGCTGAGTGAAATAGCCAGTTCTGATGAAACAGAAAATAATTTTGAAACACATATTTGCTGAATCTATTGTTTCTTAAGTTACAAGTATGCAAGAGTCTATTGCAGACTGCACTTTAGGAGGGTTCTCGGCTTTCTCAATGGCACTGCATTCTCATACTGCAACACTGTCTAGAAATTCCAGTTTTGTGAGAAACTGTGTTGCTGCTGCTGGCCAATAATCAGACCTTATTTATTCACAGGTTGTCATTCCCCAGCTGATTACAGCAGTACTGTATATATGGATAATATGTCTTCCCTACTTAGGGAGTTTTGAGAAGTACATAACGCTGTAGCACATCTTAGAAACACAAGCTATTTGTAGGTATATCAAACCAATCTCTCTGGCTTTCCATAGAATTTAAATTAAATTCATTATCTCAGTGTTATCTTCAGAGAATATAATTTCCAGGACAACTACAGCCTCAAGATAATAACTGTTGTTGACAAGAACAGCACTCCTGGCTATGGAGGCAAGGTAGTCTTTTCAGGAGACAACTCACAGAGAGCTGATTGAGAACAGCAGAATGAAGTTTTCCAAAGACACAAAAGAGTTCACCCATCGTCCTATCCCAACTGCAAAGCNATGTGTTCTAGGAGAGCATAAACTTCCTTGGTAACACCCTTTCACTTTGTAATACATAATGCATTACGTCATGTATTTAATATTAAATGTATGCACTGGTTAAGAAGACATACCTAATGCAAATAAGAAACTATGAAACTATGCCAGAAATTATATTTTCTCATGATGAAAGCAAGTTAAATGTACTTTAAAGACCATGTAAGTACTTGGAAACATATTTCCAACATTGCCATCCTTTTTCTTCTCCCCATATTAAGTGGAACTTGCATGCCATTGTCTCAGCAGCACCAATCTTGCCTAGTTCAGATGTGTCGCTTACGTCTGTGTATCTGTTAGTAACACACACACATTCAAAAGTTGTTAAAATTTGACACACTGCAGAGCTTTTGACTCTCTTGACTCTGAAGCCAGTCACATTAAATGCCTAAATTTGTTTGGGCATCAGAAGTCCGGAAAGACTTGACAGACCTGCTATAGTTGACAGACACTGCAGAGATGGTCTCCTGATTTCTGCAGCATAATCTGCAGGCAGTGCATGCTAGAATAGGTAGTTTGCCTGATGCAGTATGGGTACAATCACCTCCTCTTTTTTTTTTGTCTCAGAAAAGCTGGTAAAAGCATCACTAATACCAGTTGTTGCACTTTCTGGGAAGTAACAGATGGCATTCAAATTCAAGCACAGGAAAGTTTTGTTCATAACTGTACTTGGACTGCAGTTTCCTCATGTCCAGTAAAAGCACTATTAATATTACATTCTGAAAAGCTGCAGGACCAATTTATGCCCTGCATAAAGCAATCTCAAAGGACCACACTATTTTATTACTGTTAGTGAATTTTGCTCATGTCTGCTTTCCAATTTGCCAAAACAATTTGCAAGAAGTAAAGGCATGATACTGCAGTGATTGTGACTGACTTCAGTTTATTGGTTGTGTGGTGCATACAAAACAACTCATCTGGGGTGTCCTCATGGGATCATTTTAGAACTATCATTCTTGAGTAGCTTGAAACAGAAGAATTTACAAGTGGTACAGGGAATTTTTCATAATACTTATCTCTGTAATCTCTGTTTCCCCTAGTATTTTGATGAGCATTGTGATGGGGCTGTACAATAGTGTTCTTGTGACTTGCAGCTGTGTTTTTCAAATGAATATTTGTCTTGGATTCTCCGTGGAATCTCTCAGCAGCTTTTATTGATGTTTCTTGTAAATGTTAAACACTACATCAATTCTTTGACTTTCTGCACCATCATGTACTGCTGATAACCAGGTACTCGTTAACTTTGTTTATTCTTTGGATCACGCTCATTCCATCAGTGACAGATGGCCTGCTGTGGTTTCAGTACCATTTGCATTCCACACAGTCCCTCTACCAAAGTTGCCTACTTTCTTCTTCAAAGTGATCTATTCAATGTTGTCAGTGGGTAATGAATAAGACATACCGAGTATGCCTGCTTGAAGAAACACTTTGAAAAAAAAATTTGTCATTGTTGTTGCATCCTTATCTGTTTTGAATATTACTATTTAGAGATCCATGCTCATCCTGCTCTTCTTTGTTAACCTTGTTGACAGAAAATATTCTGACTTTCTCTCTGGAAGTCTAATAATGAAATTTCTGTATGAAACAATCACTCTTAAGACGATTTTTTAAAAAAATTGCAGGTCTGCTTACTTTATGTGCTTTTAGGAGGCTGTCAATACCATCTGGCAGGGCTGGCTGATAAGCTGACAAGATCTATTGGTCATTATTGATTGGCTTTATCTTAAGAATTTCAAGCAAGTCTTCAATATCTGGCCTTTTAGAAGTCTAATTATCCGTACTTGTTCAGATATTCACTCAGATACATACTCTTTTCTGGAGATCTTTGGCTGTTTCATGTCTCTTAGCTACCTTGTACTAATATTTTGATGGTCAGCAGCAAGACAGTCTTCAGCTACAAACAAAATCTCTTTGAACAAAATTGACTTGAAACTAAATCCCTTTAACCCCCTGCAATCTGAGTGGACTTCTTCAGCTGAGCTGATCTAATGGAAAGAAGGAAGGTCCTGCTTCCCTCTGGCTCTGCTGTCCATTCCTGTCCCCTCCCTTAAGCAGTCGGTGTTTTTTGTTTAACCCAAGTCATTTCACATTTGTAAGGAGTTTAATTCTCTATCCATTTATCTTTCAGAAACGGCTCCTCACGAGGTCAGGAGAGTACTGCTGCTGGTAAAGGAAGGAGTAGCAGCAGATAGTCATAGCCCAGAAACAAGAGAGCAGTACCATGCCTTTGGTAGCAGTCACATTAGAGCCACACAGCTACAGCAGGAAACTATACCTTGAAAGTGTGTTTTTTATTGTTAACATAAGAAGATCTAACTCTGTGCTGCTTATCTTCCCCTAGTCGCACATTCCCAACTCCTACCTTATTTTGGCTCCAGCAACTCTGTGGTGAGTTGGATCAACCTGGTTGCTGATCAACACTTTGCTTACCTGAGAACTCATAATATCTGTGTGTGTGTGATAATTTTCAGGTGGATCTGACTCACCCTTTGGTTGCATGATTACTAGAACTGATGCAAGGCAGGTAACAGAAATACCTGTCAAGGAGGGGTCAAAGCCTTTTTTACAGCTGGAGATAGTCTTAGATCAGTTTGAGTCAGTCAGGAGGTTGTAGTGAGAAAGACCCTTAAAGCTGAAACTGTTGTCAGAAGGAACAGTCCTGCCTCCCTGCCCAGTGAATACAATCTGTCCCAACCCTGTGCCACCTCCACCTGGCATTGATCTGGTTCACCATGCAACACAGCTGGCTGTACGGTTGCAGGATGATCAGAACAAGGAGGTGAGTGATCTGATAACCAGTTTTTCAGGTTCACACCTCAGGGCAACTCCCAGGCCTGGCTCTGCCTGCAGCAGGTTGGAGGCTGGTGCAGAGCTGGAGGGATGGAGGTACCATCTCCATTGGGGCAGCGTGAGCTTGGCATGAAGTGGCAAAGTACAGCTGCACACCTGGACTTGCTGTCCCTAAACTGGTGGACACTCACAGCAGGGGGCACAGCCCCACATCACCAGGTTTGCAGGTGCTGGCAGTTCTCTGCGGGCAAAGCTGGCCGGGGTCATGGCAAACGAGCCAATGGAGGTGGCCAGGGTGGTGACACCTCACTGTGATGGCCCCATGGTGAGTGGATGCTCTCACCTGGGAGCCACTGCCCCAAAACCAGTGTTGCATATGGACCCCTCCAGCAGCGGGGACCACCTCAGCCCACGCCGTGCCTGGGCAGACAACCGCATCTTGAGGCGGCAGGTCCCTGTGGGCACACAAACCCCCTGCTCACAACCCCCTTCTCCCTCATCCCCCAGAGCAGTGACCCTGCTGAGGCCACATCTGCAGCGCTGTGTCCAGTTCTGGGCTCGGCAGTACGAGAGAGAGATGGAGCTCCTGGAGTGGGTCCAGTGGAGAGCTACAAAAATGATTAAAGGACTGGAGCATCTCTCTTATGAGGAAAGGCTGAGGGAGCTGGGCCTGTCCAGAGAAAAGCTGACTGAGAGGGGACCTCACCAAAGTGTATAAATATCTAAAGGGGGGGTGTCAGAGGATGGAGCCAGGCTTTTCTCGGTGGTGCCACGGGCAGAAAGTGATGCCCACGAAGTTCCACCCGGACAGGAGGAAGAATTTCTTTACTGTGCAGTGACCACACTGTGGAACAGGTTGCCCAGAGAGGGTGCGGAGATATCCAAGAGCCCTGTGGGTGCAGTCCTGTGATCCGCGATGACCCTGCTGGACTCACGGTGTCCCACCGCG
>WEIT01007057.1:2943-18783 GCA_013389985.1 Dryoscopus gambensis | reverse complement strand
CGGGGGCGGGGGGCAGAGGCCGCCCCGCCGGGCCGCCCCTCCCTCGCTGTCCTCCCTCCCCGCGGCCGTGGGGCTGGCGGCTCCTCGGCTCCAGCCAATCTCCCGATTAACAAGGTAGCGGCTGGGGAGGGGGAGAGCAGGCCTGGGCCGAGGGCGGTGTGAGGGCATCGGCGCTGGGTCGGTGCTTGGGGCTGCTCCAGATACGGTGTCACCGACGGCAGTTATGTGTGCGGGCCCTGTGCAGGGATGCGATCGCTTGGGCCCTCCTTCGTGTGGGAATGAGGATTGGCTTTCCCTCCCTGGGCCTCCTTCACCTGCTGCTTCAGGTCAGAATTTGCTGGACACGCTAATGCCTGTTGTGATTATGATGGTGTCAAATCCCTGCTTCCAGGATCTTTGTAGCTTTGGCTGCATGGCTAAAGCATTCACTGCAGTTTTAGGCCTTTGTTGTGACTTAGAAGTGTGGGTTGATTTTAGGATTGTTTCTAAATGGGAGTGGTGCAATGAGATGAATCTTAAATATCACATAATTGACAGAGAGAAAGTTGCTTTTGTAGGAAAGAAAGATTTATGTACTTGAGAGAGAGAGACTCCTTACCTGTCGTTATTGGATGCAGGACAGTGCACGCATTTGCTCTCTCAGGTCACCATATTTATGAACAAATCCTTGATTTTATGGGATTTAGAGAACAACTCGGAATTTGTCATCCTAGGTGAACGGATGTCACTCCCAATAGACGTAAACACAGATCTAATGAATATCAGCTTTGTGTTTTGTTTCAAATAGTGGGCGTTTGTTATTTACATGCTTGGGTCTCAGCTGCCATCATGTGAATACCTTGAAATCTTCCTGCTCTTAGCCAACCATTCCACATGGGATGAGTGCACGGAGAGCTTGAGACTCACACAAGGCTGTGCAGGAAGCTCGTGGATGAACAAGGAATTATACTTGAATCTGCTGTGTCCTAGGGTAGTGCCCCTAGCACTCCTCCTTTATAGAAAATGTCAGCACCAGCAGGAGTTTAAAGTCTCCATGGTTATTTGTTGAATGTGACCTAACAGATCTGATATGTCCTGTATAATTATATCGAAAAGTGTGTCTGTGTATATTTTAATTTCACCCTTTAATGAATTTTAATAATCTAGTTATGTTTGAGATAGTGCTTGGACAATGGCTACTTTAAGCATACAAGGAGTATTTAGTGTTAAACAGTATTTGCTGTTTGCAAGCAGTTGCTATCTTTACGAGGTATCCTGAGGAGCAATATCTCTGAATATCCTATATCGTAAATTGTTGGTATGTTTGGGTTCTGCTGTGTTTGTTTTTCCCATGCAAAGTAGCTGCAGAGCTCTCTTACTTAGCTCACAGAACAGGCCTGTATGTAGTTTAGTAATGGTACATGTGATTCTTGCAAGTTCTCTTAGTCATCTCTTGCCACACTTCTGAAAAATAAACATCTAGACCCTGGAACTTTGTTGAAAATAAGGAATGGAATAATTATATCAAATTACAAAAATCTCCTTGAGCTGGGTATTTGGGTATTTTTTCAGATGCTAAAAGCATCTGGTATCTGGTATGATGTACAGTAACTGAGAAATTTGAGTTTGTGAACTCATGAGCTCTGAGGCATTTATACCTGTTACAGTGGGAAATACTTTTTTCTCTGAATAGAGTAAAACATACACGTTATGACAGAATTCATCTCAATAACCTTTTACAGTATTAACTATCTAAAATAATACTGTGTATTCTATATATATAATACATTAGTAAAGTGAACTTAAAGAAGGAGCTGAAATAGATTGACTCACACAAAAGGAAGTGCTGTAAATGGGAATGGGAAGATGGTCTGTCTAAAATCTGTAATACTTGCTGCTTTGGAATTTATTTTGAAACTTCACTTGGAAGCAACTGTTTTGTCTGTGTATGAAAGTGAAACAGGAACAGGCTGGCAGTCTTGTCAACTGATCGTGTGAACTTTTCAGAATCAAAAGTTCTATCTTGTGGTTATCATAAAGGGGAGAGAGCTATTGTTACCTAAATGGACAGGGTGTAATTCTGCCTTAAACTGGACAGACTATCACATTCTGTGTTCCTTCCTGTTCCTGGGAGCGGGATGGGGAGAGGGACTTGATCTAAGACCAACCTATTTGTGCTCCTCTGCTTAATACAGATGCTGATAACTTCAGTTTTAGCTGTTAGTTCATAATTATTTAAGTAGCCCTTAAAAAAATTTCCCTGATTCCTTTAAGATTATGATTTTCATTCTGGCTAAGTCATATTACAGTATTGAGTTGAATTTAATGAAGCTGTGCTGTGCGAATATATCAGCTAACTGTGATTTTTATCTTTCTTTTTTTTTTTTTTTCATTTTTTTCCAGTTTTTTAGAAATACTTTTTTTAGGACTTCTTTTCTGGATGGAAAAATGCTATATTTTTCCTAAAATGAGTGAAAGACCCACCAGGACTGTATTTTAAGTGACCATGTCTGTTAGGTACTGAGATAATTCTTGCATCAGTAATCCATTGCAGATCAGTACACATTAAGGAAGAGTAACACTTAAGCCATGAATGACACTTAAGAATAGATAATGTAATATTGAGTCAAAGATACCACTTGGAAGGATATTTCTTGACATCAATCATGCTAATCCTTCTTCTTTTAGTTTCTCTTAAATCCTAAATGCATTGTGAATGCTATGTCTGATTTGTAAGTCACCTTTTTAAGTGAACTGCTGATGTCTGTGTTGTGTTGAGGAAATTTAATTTATGTAAAGAAAAATGTTTTCAGGTAACCTTGATCCTTCGTCCAAGGCACTTGGTGGAGAAGGTAGATCTGGCATCCAGGACAAGGGTGTGGAGATTGTCTATTTGTACTCCAATCATAATGGTTTGGTAGAGAGACAAGAGTTTTGGATAGCATTTCAAGCGGTCTCGAGACTTTTCAAAGCAAAAAGGTATTTTCTCCCAACTTTGTTCTTCAACTCTTTAAGAAGGAAGCTGAGTTTTTACTGTTTAAGGTTTCCATGTCACTACTAAATTTTACTGTTGTCGTGAAATGTTTTACCATGTTTTGTGTTTTCTGTGTCATAGAAAGCACATCAATTATGAACCAGTGCATTGTTATTATAATGAAACTTTGCAAGTCTCTTTGTGTTCATAAAACAGTGCGGACTTCCAGAAAACTACTGTTTTCTGATTTGGATCCACTGGAAAGAAAGAGACATGGACCTGTAGTTTAGTAAGAAATTAAACTGTGATGGAATGAGATGTGATTGCTTTACTTAGATAAGGATGTAATTGTTCTTAACTGCACTGAGTGTCAGTGGGCTTTCCCTTTCAGTCCTCCTTTACTTTGGCTTTAAGGCTGGATGTGTGTAGTGATCTCTTATTAGCCAGAAGGGGTAAGTTTTCATGAACTCACCTGGTCTAGTGACAGCTGTAAATGATGGACCGGCAGTATAGGATCCTCTCGGCAGTGTGCTCCTGTCTCCTTGTCTTCAGCAGTGCTCAGCCTCTGCTTGAGCTAGTTCAGCTTGCTAAACCAGCAGCAAAGTACCTGCAGTTTTTCTGGGCAGGTTTTCTCTTGATTTGGTGAATTGAACGGTGTCATCTTGGGGTTGATTATTAGCAGGTACAGTGACGGCAGGGACAGGGCTGGAGGGGCGCTGCCCCCTTCAGTGGCCTGGACTGTCTGCTTGGATCTGCTGCCTTTCAAGGTCTCTCCTGAGTAAAGCCTCTGCTTCAGCCTTTAGTCAGTTTTGGAATGATCTGTTCTAAGGGATTGTTGACTTAATTTCGATTAAGAGAGTTATAGGTGTTAAAAGAAGCTTTTCCTGTTATTTTAGGCATTTCCCTCTTCATGGAGTGAAAAGACTAAAAATTATAATAATTCAAAAATTGTTCAAATTATGATGCTCTGATGCTCTGGGTGGGTTGTTTTTTCCTACAGCCCCTAATCAGGAGTGAAGGCTGTTACTTGATTTTTTTAATGAGACAGTCTTGAAGTACTTAAATATGGTTTGTGGCTAGCTTTGCAAAATGATTTATTAGTTGATTCATTAGGCTGGAAAAGGAGAGTGCTATATCATCTTCCTTGCCTTAGGAATGACTGACAAGACAAGGCTTTCCAGATTGCTGCTGACATTAACTATCAAGTCCTTTTCCCTTCCTACTAGGAAGCTTGTGCATTTTCCTTATAGAAGTTGTGTGTGTGATGATGTGTTATTCTCTATATGTTGTAAAAGTTTCTGGGCAAATTAATCTGCAGCTGTCATTGCAATACAAGTACATATTAGCAATAGCGTTGCATGGTGCACAGTCCTAATTTTTATGTAATATATTGCAAGTTATGAAATTTGAATGTACAGTTTAGCTTATTACATGACATAAACCCTTTTGCATTGTAGTTAAATTCTGGCTACGTACTCTTTGGTAATGTGTGGCAGACTTTCTTAACATTGGTTGTTTCATTTTTTGAAATCACCTTGTTTCAAGAAGAGGCTTTGTCTTTAGTTTGACTTTTTTCTTGCAGCTACGTAAAGCAGCAGTCTGTTAATAACTATGTAATATTATAGTATGTTGCAGTAGTGTTGGATTAGAAACATCCATAGGTGATAAGCACAGGTTGATGGAGGCATGGAGGGCAGAATTCGTTGACTGTCTTTTTAAGCTTATGTTGAGTAAGCGTCTTGGAAATTATATTTGTACTAGGATGAAAATAATCTTATATCTCGACTTCTTTTATTGAGAGTTGGCATATTAGTAGTCCCTGCTTATCAGTAAAAAGACTGATGTATAGGATTCCTTCCTCTGCAGTTCTCAAAATCACCTTTTTTATATCTGGCTTGATTTGTTGTGCAGTTGAATGTTATCCTTGGTGGTGACTTTCATTCTATAGACTGTTCACCTGGGAACTTGTTGCAGTGACAGAATGATAATGGGTGACATTTGTCACTGTGCTTAATATATTGCTCTGAGAAGAGCAGTGCGAGGCAGTTCTAGGCTGGAAGCTGGGATGTGTGGAGAAAGCCATCATGTTTTCTCAGGATGTGGTGGGAATGTGAGTTTATATTACTGTACACTTAGAGATCACTAAGCTGTGTCAGGCCCCTGAAAACTATGTACATTTCAATAGCATACATGAGCTATAAAAATGCTGAGGTTTGTAAGGATGTTGGAAGATACCGTGGCTCTGAAGCAGAGGGAAGTATACCTTAGTGACCAGTTCTTACACTTGCAGTAATGGGAATTCCACAGTTTCCTTCAATAACTTTTTTTGGTGTTGCTTCTCTTTCTTCTTCCTCCAATATCTGACTAAACTTCTTGTTGAGGGAAAAAAATTGTGAAAGCAAACCAGGCTGAATGGAGTTATTTACTGTGGACATAGAGGACAGTTGACTATTGCCTTTGGCTTTTTTATATTTAAAAACTTGTTAATTTGTCCTTTCAGTTTTCCTAAGGTAAATAAATGCAGCTCTTTAAACCATTCTTCTTGGATCATGAGTTCCAGATGTTTGATTGCCCTCCTCTGTTGGCTTCTGTTGTCTTGTATTTGTGGTACTTAAACTAGACCCAGTGCTTGCACTGTGACTTCAGTACAGAGCAAGGCAGAATTGTTGCTTGCTGTGTCTGTCTTCTAATATTCTCGCTAACATATTGAACAGTGTTGACATTTTTGAATTCTGCTTATAGTGATGACTCACTTGGATTGTTTCTTATCATATTGCTGCTTTTCTCCATTTTTATCCATGCCTTGATTTTTGTTGATGTTTATAAATGCCATGTAGCATTTTCATTGAATTTTGTTCTATTAAGATCATTAGAGAGTGGTTTTATGTCCAATTCTGTGCTGCATAATGCAAAAAATCCTTCCAGTCTTGATGTTATTCACAAATTTGATGTGTACTCTCATCCATTAATGAAAATCTCACATAGAAGAGAAATCCAACCGTGTGTTGAATTTGCTGCTGACGTTTCACATTTCTCAGGTGTGTTGGATGTGGCTCTATTCTGTCCCTCTGTAAAAGGGTGTTGTAGATTTATTTTTTTCAAGAAATCCCTTAATTTCTTGCTGAGTTTTTTTTCTTCTCTTTGTAGTGGATAATAGTTGTTATATTGGGACTGAACTAGCCAGTCTCATGGAGGTATTGTGGCTAGATCAGTAATACTTTACCTGTTGATCTGTGGTTGTGAAGGTATTTGAGAGCCTCTTGGACGTTTGTTTCAGGTGTTTAATGGATGGATGTATTTACCACTTTGAGTTTTGTGATGTAGATAGATAATTTCTTTCTTAATTCTAGCTGGGCTGTACTAGGGACTGACAGACAGGTTACAAAATACTCCTGTAGACTTTTCTGAAGGGTAGAATTTTTAGTAATGCTTTTTTTCCCAACAGCTCTGCTGAAGGAAACAGTGAAGAGTTAATGTAGATTACAGATGTGTAGGTAGCTTTCAGAGTTTAATTTTCTTATGAGGCTTATATAGAGCAACTAGGACTGGCTTGCGTGTGATAAAAAGACTAAAAAGCTGCTTTTAAATGACAGTTACACAGTTAAATGTTTCTTGCTCTGGAGGAAAATGAAATGTCTATGGTTGACAGAGCTTGCAAGATGATTTTTCTGTAGGAAGTGGTATTAGTCTGTAGTGCTTTTTCTTGTCCTAGTCTGTGCTTCAAGCCCATATCAGAGCCGTTTGACTTCAGTGAGCTCTTGCTCTGTGTTCGCTGAAGGATTGCTCTCTGAGGTAACAGTTCATTTGTCTATGATTGCTTGTTTGGTTGGCATGTTTGACAGTGAATGCTGGGCTAGGCTGGCCAAACCCCCACGTTGGGATGCGATATTTTATAGGCAGGAAACTTTTGTGTGTGTCTTTGGTTGGGGTTTTTTTGCCACAGGAGTTATAATTTTGGAGGTTTTTGTTTTGTATTGGAGGGCATTTGTGGTAATATTGCACTTACATGAATTCAGTTGGGGAAATTTAAGTTAGTGTAAAACCAATAGTCATGGCACTTATTCTTTGCAGATTGACAGAATTTTAGTCGTAATGCTTCACGGATGCAAAGAGGGGTCATTTGTAACGAACACTTCTGTACCTGTGGTGAATTTTATGGGGCAGCTTTGTCAGAATATTTATAAGAGTCTTGTGCTATGCGCTTAGAGTACAAGGAGTTTGCATTATATGTTGACATTTGGGAGTCTGCAAAAGAGTTAAAGTAGTTAACTGTTAATAGTTAAAATGTACATTGAAGGTGCCTCGAACTCTAATTAAGTGCTGCCTAGACCCACCTCTGAAGAGGATTGCCAGCCATAATTGTGTTGTTTGACATTCTAGAATCAAATTTAATGCCCTAGTTTGAAGTATTATTGTCATTTTCTGCCTAAAGGGAGCCATCTGAATTACTTTTCTGTGAAGGATGGGTACCCAAAGGCCACTTGGTATCCAGTTGTCATGACTATGAGTTGACACACTTGGACAAATTACTATTTGAAAGTGGTGCCATTTAGTGCAAAATAGTGCCTAATATTTCCATTATCTGTCTTTTTAGAAGGCTTAAGGAAAAGTAACAGCATATATTATAGTTTAAGTAATAATATTTGGTTGTGTCTTTCTGGGAAATAGAGTATTTTTCCTTCCTTACCTCACCCCACTTTTAGGCCCAAGCAGCCCATTTTGTAGCATCCACATACCACCCATTTCTTGCCCCTTAAAACAAAGCAGCTGCTGTTGACTGTTGGGCTCCTGTTGAGCAGCTGTTGCTGCAGTGTTTGCAGCCCCTGCTCTTTGTGGGCATGCTGCAATCGAAACCTTTCCAGTGGCAGTGTTGTAACTTGCACTGGGGTTTCTCGTGCGTTATTCAGTCCAGCTGTTCATAATGGAATGATAGATTTCTAATAGATACTTCCTGCAAATTGATTTCAGTTTTGGTTTACCAGCTATATTCGTTCTTTAATTTCCTGAGTTAATCATAATGTTTACATGTGGCTGTAATGGTAAAAAAATAATATTTATAATTTTTTATTCTTACTTCTTAACTCCATGTGGGATTGGAAGGTGACTGTATTAAGTTGTTGGTTTAATAGCATATAATTTTTGTACAGCTAGAGATTGTGAAGTATGTCAGAGAAAATACTAGTCTAAGCAAGAAATTTAGCTTAGGAATACGCTGGTGGTGGGAGAAAACATGGCGTGTTATAAACAAACTTCATTATCCCCAGTTTCCTATTTAAAATAATTTAAAAAACATTATTCAGGAGGAGTTTTAGATACATTTTTTCAGGGAAGTGATATCATGTGAAAGTTGGAGAGGACTCAAATTTATGGTTTTAATGCTCTCTTTCAACTAAAGAAAGGGGGAGCAATGACAACAGGAGAGAGAATGGATACCACTGTACATTGAACTGTGTGTTAAAAACCCACAAGTCTGGTGACAGAAATTATTTGAACAAGGCCTTAAGGACACTTTAGCCTGCTCAGGGTTGCAGTCACAGGGATAACTCTGTGAATTTGAGTAACATAAATGCCTTTTCCTAACTTAAAAATGTAACCATAACAAATACAGAAACATAAAAGTTGTAGTCTCATCCCATTTTAACTGTGGCAGTTTATTTCTAAGGGTTTTTTGTATGGTTCTTCTAAGACTTCTACAAAGGTTTTTTGCAGATTTTCTTGATATTTGAGGTGGGTATTGGAGCATGACCGTGACACATGTTTGAAGCTATCATTGAAATGAAGTTTTGGCACAAGTTTTAAAGGATTTTTTTTTGTTGTCTTGATTTTTCTGGTTTTCTACTGGTAACTGTCAGTATTATAGAAAAATAATTTTGCAATGATTTGTTTTTTAAGTCACATTACTAAGATTTAAATTGCAGTCTAGTTGTTTGGATTTGCATATTTTAGTGGTTTGAATGGCAAATACTACCTCATAACATCAACTTAATACTGTATTGTGAAGCCATAGATGAAGGCTTAATGTGCATTTTTCTTCAGATTTTTGCCTTTCCTACAGAATAGTGAACAGTTGGATTTCTTTTTCAGACTTTCTTTTTAAATGAAAGTATTTGTAGAGGTTGCTTTTCTTTAGCCTTTTTAATAAGAGAATGGTCCAGAGACCTTCAATAGCTACCTGTTTGCACTTAAGGTGTCAAGAGGGTCTGTCTTCAAAAAACAATTTATGAGGGCACGAATAGTTGCATGGTTAGTCAATACCATTTTTGAAAGTTGATATAATATTCTGCCAAATGCAGTATTTCTTAAGTGTTTTGCAGCCCATTTTGCACTGTCATTTTGTGTCAGTTCAAATTGTTACTTTACTGTCCATAAATAACTAAATAATAATTTTTTTCAAGTGTGCCTGTTCAGTATGATATATTGATCCAGGGTTTTTTTTTCCCAAAGACTTTCAGAAATACAGGGTGCAGCTTGTAAAAGGAAGATGCTTATGTTGACTAGAGAATTATTGCTATTTCATAGCATTAGCTGTATATCTCAACAGGTAACTTCAAGAAATGTCTTGCTGTTATTTCAGTGTGAACTTATGCTCCCTCTCCTCTAAAGGTAACTGTCCAGTTACATTCACATCAGTGTAACGCACAGGATGGCCTCTCCTGCCTTCAGCAGTGGAACTGTGGTCCCTTGTACAGAATAACTTCTGTCTGTGTGTCATGAACTGTTTGCTAACACCTTCAGAGTTTTAAGATGCTGTTCCAGGTGATGTTTCTGACCCAACCTAAGCGTTGGCAGAGTAGCGTCTGTGCCAACGAAGTGACTGTTCAAGTGTAGTTCTGTGTTTTAGCCAAAATGCTGCCTCTGTAAATTCACTAGATGGAACTGGGATGGCTAAGCGTGGGCACATGTTAGCACTTCCAAATCAGAAAGATGGGGCAAACAACTGTTCTAAAGAACTCAAACAAATGCTCAGGTTAAGATGCCTTTAGTGATGCTGAAGGTGATCCATACCTCTCATTTTTAGAGTGACAAAGTACTTGTTACCAACGAGCTACTGCAGCAGTCCAGTGGCAGTTTGCTCAGCTGCTCCAAGTGCTGCTCTCTGAGGTCTCTGTTTCCTGTGAGCAGTAGGTAACACCTTGTATTGGCTTCTTGTCGCCAGGTTTTGGGGGCTTTTCTTAGAAGCTGCTGTTAGAAGCCCAGGATGGTCCTGCTGCTGGCCAAGGGTGAGCCAATCAGGAATGGCAGTAACACCTCTGTGATAATATATTTAAGGAGAGAAAAGTTACTTTGCAGATGTATTTGCAGCCAGAGAGGAGCAGGGTGAGAATATGTGAGAGGGACAGCTCTGCAGACACCAAGGTCAGTGCAGAAGGAGGGGCAGGAGGTGCTGCAGGTGCCAGAGCTGAGATTCCCCTGCAGCCCATGGTAAAAACCGTGGTGAGACGAGCTGTGCCCCTGCAGCCCATGGGGGGGCCACAGGGATGCGGGGATCCACCTGCAGCCCGTGGAGCAGGCGGGGATACCTGAGAGGAGGCTGTGAGCCCGTGGGAGGCTCGGGCTGGAGCGGGTTCCTGGCAGGGACCTGTGGGCCCATGGAGGGAAGAGCCCATGTAGAGCAGGTTCCTGGTAGGGCTTGGGACTCATGCTGGAGTAGGCTGTGCCTGAAGGAGTCAGAAAGGAAACGTTCATGGAAAAGTTGGTCCTGTGGGAGGGACTCCACGCTGGAGCAGGGGAAGGGCTCCTCTCCCTGAGCAGTGGCAGGAACAACATGTGATGAACTTGCCATATCCCCCATTACCTGTCTCCCTGTACCACTGGGGAGGAGGTAGAGCTAGGAAGAAGGGAGGAGTAGAGAGAGGATAGTTTTAAGGTTTGCTTTTACTTCTCATTATCCTGCTCTGGTTTTGTTAGTAATAAATTCAGTTAATTTCCCCGAGTTGAGTCTGTCTTGCCCATGACGGTAATAGGTGAGTGATCTCTCCCGGTCCTTATCTCGACTCATGAACCTTTCACTACATTGTTTTCTCCTCTGTTTGGTTGGGGAGGGGAGTGATAGGGCATCTTTGGGTGTTGGCATCCAGCCAGAGTCAACCCACCACGCACCTTCTGCAAAAACATGTTGGACTGGCGTTGATCTGTATGTTGTGTTTTGTTAGTCCTAAACTGATAGAGGCATTGTGTGTACATAAGAGAGAGCCAGAGGGGAATGCTAGTAAGATCAGGGCCTGGAGAAGCCCAGTCTTAGGAGGCTGGAAAAGGCTTTTGCTGTGCTTTCTCTTCACTCATCTGGGAACCCTTTCTTCATTTCTATCTCCTCTGGATAGTAGGTGTCTTGCAGTTGTGGCACTTGCAGTGCAAATTGATGTAAAGGAGAGTTTTGACTTGGACAGTGTGCTGGCGTCAGTGGTGGTTAAAGGTATGATTGTTTTTGACAGCAGAGCCTGGTATTAGTATGCCCATATCAGTGGGTGGGATGATTTAATAGCTGGGCTGTGTTGTGTGTCCTCACACCGTCTCCTGGGAGGACCTTTAGCAAAGCGCCGAGTGTGGGCAGTGGCCCCTCAGTGGGCAGCGCTGTCTGTGAGGTTTGTTGTTGACAATGGATGGTTTGATCACTCCCTCCTACACTTGGGACAAAAATCAGCCCGAGGAAAGACACAGTGTTGTGTGACCATTTGGTATGTGGAATACTTTTAGCCCTTTGAAGGTAATTTTTAAAGAAAATCATTAATAGGCAAAAGGTTGTGGGTTTTTTCCACATAATATCTATACCAGTGAAACTGCCAACACTCATTATTACTCAAAATATCTTAATACTTTGCTTACTTTAACAGAAATATTTTTATTGAGAAAGCTAGTGCCTGAATTTGGAACATACTGCCTTTTGTTCTAAAAATTCTGAAGGAAGATTCAGCTTTGCAGACCGGGCAATATCCTAGAACTTGTACACATGGGATTGTGGGAAATCAGAGTTCGCTATATTTGTTTTCAGGATTTGGTCCTTGATACTTGTTTTCTAGTAGCTGTGTTTGTATTGCAACGCTTTTCATCTTGTTGGGCTTGCTTGTAATGAAAGACCTTCAGCCCTAGAAGGAAGATGCATTGCAAATTAATAACTGCAGGACAATAGTTAGAGCAAATATGTTATTTCATCTGTCTGTTACTGTATATGACCACAAACAGCATAAACCAATGGGCCTCATCCTGGTTTGGAGCACAGGTTATACATTTGCTCAGTATTTTATTCATGTAACTTCTGTGGGACTGTTCTGGTGCTCTTAGGATAAGAGCCAGCTCCATCTTATTTTTAGTACTAAAGTAATTAGGGCTTTCTTCTAGTAATATTTTCTTAACATGCTGCAACATGATGGAATTATGGGCTTGATAAAAACACTGTATCAAAAATGTCCAGCATTCCTGTAGGCCTTGCAAACTCCAGACTTCTCCAGAAGAGACATAATTTGGACTTGCTGGACAGATATGACAGTGTTGCGTTTGACTTCTGTTGAGCTTTGTAATGAAAAAATTGTAAATTGATTAGCAATTAACTGCTACAGTGAAGTAAGTTTCTATAGCAACAGGGCAATGCAGGGTACAATTATTCAGACTGCTTTCCTTAGATAATTTTTTCTTACAAGCACTGAGTTTACAGTGTTGGACTAAAACATTGTTTTGTTATAGCAACGGATAATCCTCAGCTTTTGCTGCTCTTGCCTTTAATTTTTTTTTCCTTCCTAAAGAAATAACTTTTCCTCTTATGAGCTGAAAGGGGACTGGGGGAAACTTTCTGAGATAGATAGCAGCGTGGTAGACTGGTGGAAACTCAACCTGCAACTATTTGCCTGTATTAGTATAATGAATGGAGTTATATTGAATATATTGTTATGCAGTATGAATTTCTATTTCACTTCTTCCTGTTGACAAGTCTACATGAAACTGAACCTTCTCTAATTTAATAATATTGGTGATCATATAATAGCTTGCAAATTTCAAGGAAATCAATTTAGATAAGTGGTAATGCTGATTCCCTGAATCAGCCAGATGGTTTTT
Organism: Dryoscopus gambensis; assembly: GCA_013389985.1. Classification (NCBI taxonomy): domain Eukaryota; kingdom Metazoa; phylum Chordata; class Aves; order Passeriformes; family Malaconotidae; genus Dryoscopus; species Dryoscopus gambensis. Next base: position 5,783 of record WEIT01007057.1, on the reverse strand, counting down.
TTATTTGCTCTTTTTGTGTTTAAAGTCTCTGTATTTGTTTTTTGGTTTCAATGCTTCTGAATTCCTTTAAAGAGAGGAATATTATACTTTAAGCTTCACTCTTAAAATTGGAAAACATGAGGATTTTGTCAAGGGACTGCAGGCATTTGGGGTTTTTTTGCCATAGAACACTCTCATAAAGCCCGCTTTTAAGTATTAAGAATTTGAACAACTTCACAACTTCAGTGATGAAGCTACAGCAGTCTTGTTTTTTTGACAGGACACTTAGTTTTGTGTTAAGTATTTTAAAGATACCACAGATGTCTGATCACTTGAAAGAAAAAACAGAAGGTTTTTTTGCTTTTGTCAGTCAGCCTCAGTGTTTGCTGTTGATAGGTGTGCATGTATTGCACAAGGGCATTTTCCCAATATTGTAACAAAACCATACCAGTGTTTTAGAAAAGACAAGACAGGATTCAAAGGTAAAGTGAAAGTAAAGGCTTTGAAGGTGTGCCTGACTGGTCCAACAGGTCAGGTAACTTGTGTGTGTGCATGGGGAGGAGGTGATCAACTCGGAGATGACGCTACCATTAAGTCATGCAATGTTTCCAGTTTGCTCTATGTTTTGGGTGCCATCTAAAAGTCTGCCAGCTCTAATTTACATAAGTGTTGCCTTTAACAGGTATGATTTTTTAACCAGTTTTGCTTGCAGAGCTGGGCCAATTTAAACAATTTCCCAGTGAAAGTAACTTACTAAGTGTTTAGTAAGTATTGCAGCTGAGTATGTGAACTGAATGAGAACAGCTGCTGAATTGTGCCAGAATGTGTGGTTTTACTTGGAATCCATGTGGTGTTTACATACCTATTTTCTTTATTTTAATTTGTTTCTTACATCCAGTACATGTATTCTTATCTCTCTTAAGCTCATCTGAATCATGCCTCACTCAGCATTAAAAACAGGTGAGAAAGGACTGATTATAAGTGTAGGCAACAGTGTGACTAGACTGTAGGAGGAAATAAAGGGATCCACTGGAGAATAAGGAGCAAGAAGGAGATCAGAAAGGTAACTATTACTTTTTGACTTTAGAGCTATGAATCTGTTATAAGGTACTAAATGGTAACTATTGAGAAGTCAATTATAGTTAACTAAGCATAAATATTAAGTGAGACTTGCAGAACTTAATTGTAAAGTGTAGTTAAGGAAAGAGAGAATTGTTACTTCATTTTCTCAGTTCCTCAAAAGTGAAGAGACTAAAATGTGTGCTTCAGTGCCTTCCAGTCTTTACAGAAGGTGATATGTTCTTTACACAGCTTGTGACAGTCCATAAGTAGTATTCCAGCATGAACTTTATTTAGTGCCTGTGAATATTTGGAATGCTCTGTGCTATTCTGAAATCAAGTGCTTTTTAATTCACTCTATTCTAACAGTGAAAACTTCTACTAAAAACCTTCTGACTGCCTTTGGCTCTGTGACAGGCAGGTATTTTCGTAAGGCTTATCCTGGATTGTATTCAGATAGAGAAAAACATGCAGGAGTGCTATTCAATGCATGCCCCACCACAACAACAAAAAAAATCCCTTTTCAGTTTTAGCTCTTGAAATTCTGACATTGTAGACTTCTGTGTTAGGGTTTTTTTTTTTTTCTTTTGCTTTGCTGAAAGTAAAACGTTGTCTCCCTGTGGTGGGAAAACATTAATGTATAATGTGTATATATAGGCAGCTTTATTTGAAGTTCAGGTGCTCAGCCTTTCTAGTGTAACACTTTGATAGTAAAGGAGATGTGTAACTTACTAAGTTCATGTCCTTGCATGAAGTGGAAACTTAGATCCATATAATAGATATTTAAAATAAGGGAATTTTAGAACTTGAAAATTCTGTTACAAAATGTTGAGAGAATTGAAAGCTTAGTTCTTTATATCTGAGACAAATATTGGGAAGAGACCTTCAAGTTGAGGTCTTCTGGAAGTGGTTTTGCAAATAATTTAGTTGGTGACACTGATACAGAGAAGCAAAAGCATGTACATGGTGCTCATAATAACTTGGTGAGGCATCACTGTTCATAATCAGAGTTACTTTATAAGGAGAAACAAGCTGATGTCACAACCATAAATGAAGTGAAAATTCATTGAAAAAATACATAGGGAATTCTTGCTTCAGCAATAAAACTTTGAAAAAATGGTAACCACAGTGTAGTGTTGATTACAAGCTGAGCTAGCTTGTGATATAGCTGTTGAAGACTGGGGGAGATAAATGCAATTCAAAGATGTATCAAATGAGGTTTACCAATAGAAATAAAGAATGTCTTTAGTGCCATTGTACTAGGCATTGAGAAGATGGCTTTAATATTGTATGACGTTCTGGTTGCTTGTGTCAAAGATGTTTTTTAGCTCCTGCTACTAAAAGAGGATGGTGTCTAATGTAAAACGAGAGAAAGAAGTGTGTGATTTTAATTTTCTGAGCAAAGCAGTCAGTAAATATCCTTTTAGTCACACTAAAAGGAAGAAGAGGGGACAGAAAGGAGAGAATAAATAATACAAAACCTTCCCTGGATGTATGAGACATTACCAGATCTCCCACAAATCCCAATCATGCAAAATTTACTATTAATTTAAAAGGATCCTGCTTTTTGACCAGCCGTGCTCTAAGCAATTAGTAATAGTTGAAGTGCAGAATGAAATACTGTGGTGTGATAGGCTGCAGACCCTAAGCAAAGTACAGAATAGGTTTTAACAAGAGGCAGAATGTTCCCTCTAGAAGCTTCATAGGGCTGAGCCAGATGAACAGAGTGAAGAAAATTTATTTTTAGTGATACAAATCCAGCTCTGTGTGGTACCCAGCGAGGCCACCTTACTGGCTTTCAG
>WEIT01007052.1:10944-28158 GCA_013389985.1 Dryoscopus gambensis | reverse complement strand
GACAAAGTCAACAAACGACTCAAATATTCCATTCATCTCTAGCAAGCACTTACCTCTTGAATATTCATGTATGCATCACCAAGAAGAAGAAAAGTATGAACACTTGGCAGTTTTTCTACTAGGTCACTGGAAACAGAAGACAAAACCTTGCTCAGTATTTAACATGTCAATACTAGTATCTAAACAAGAGAAGGGCACAAGAATTTTATCCTCTGCAGGTTTTAATTTTTATTTCTGAAAATAAACAAAAAACCTCCTGAAATATCTTTTCAAAATAAGACTTCCAATTATCATTTTAAAAGTTACCACATTTACTCAAATAAATTCATGTTACTAAATATTTCTCATTTATTGCAGTAGAAAGAAAAAATGAGTTCACCATGCTATCAGTAAACACCTAGGAAACTATCTATGCATACCACAAACTTTTACCTATAGCAGGCAGCATATAACTTCTTATCTTTCCTATACTGGAGATAAATATCTGCCATTTTTTCTTTAGCTTGTACAAAATAAGGCTGTTCAGGTGTAATATTCCGGAGCATAGTCAAGGCATGTTCCACATCTCCTTGAGCAATTGCCAGATCTGCGTTTGCAATCACAACTCTTAGTTCTTCAGGAGTGCCAGAAAATTCATTAATGGCGTCTTGGATGACTATAGCAGCTTCATGCTGCAAATAATAAAAACAATAGAATTAAGTTAGTTCCTGTTGTTGAACAGCCAAAAGTAAAGACATCATAAAGACATGGACATCATGCAAACTAACCAAAAAAATCACAAAAAACCCAAACCACAGTGTCCACTTGTTTTCCTATAATGTTTTTGATTTTTTAAATAAAACTCCTGTGATACAGACTACTATAAAAGTTTTAGTAGAGAAAATTACATTTGTGTTGCATATATACAAGTACTTGCTCAAACTTCAACCAGAGAATGTCTTTAGCACATTGCTCTAACAGGTCCTGCTTTGAGCAGGCTGGCCTCCAAACCACAGGACTGTATGGCCTCTCTTATATTCTTATACATATATAGTGTCCTACTGCTTATCCAGACATAGCTGATAGTGGGGATGCTGCTACTCAAAGATAAGGACATGATCCAAATCCTTGCTAATAGCATTCTGACAAAAAAACAGGGATCTACATCCCAGCAAGTGAATATCAACAGTATGAAATGGTTTTTGTAGTCTCAAAATTGAGCACCTGCAAACAGTTTTTTTTTTTCCTCTGTACAATTTAAGGTACTTAAGTTCTCAAATCAGATATTCACATACTGGAAATTTCACTAAGTAAATCCTCTTGGTAAAAGAAGTGATGGATTTCTATTCTGAACTAATAGAAATGGGAATGGGAAAAGGGAATTGTTTTCAGGTGCGTTTTGTACTTTAACAGGTTTGTCGTCTTACCGGTTCTCCGTTCAAACGATGAGCTTCTACCAACTCTAGGAACACAGACACACGATCACTTGCATCAATTTCAATACTTTTTCCTTTTGTTTTTGAGGAAGCTGTAGGTTTTCTCATTCCAGGCAAATTCCTTGCCATCTGTAAGGTTTTAATAGCTTCTGATATTTCTCCCACCTTCTTTTGTGTTTGGGCCTTAATTAAGTGATACACAGGATGTTCTCTCACCTAAAAAAATATAAGATAAAGAGTCCCTTGCAAGATTTGTTTTAATATCGACTTTTCTTTCTTTTTTCCTCCGAATATACACAAATTCAATTTCAGAAATTTACTGATGAAAATATAAGAATTTTCAGAGTATGAAAACTAGTAATTTAGTAAGCTTTTAATTACAAAGAAAAATTACTACATGGGACAAGACTTTGGGATAGAAAAACATTCATTGCTGATTTATTTTAAACTAGACTGAATTTTAAGGTATTCTGAGGGTCTCCCATGCTGCTGTGTGCACACTTCACCAGGCTATTAATTGAAAGAAGTATACAATCATTATTTAGCACAAGTCCTGCATGCCATTCTTCACCTTCATAAAACACACTTCCCATGAAAATAGAAGTCTGTAAGGGAAATATAGCTCTGTGAAATGGCAAGGATGTCAATTAGGTAAGTAATTAGATATTAATCTTCAGCTTTCTTGTATCTCCTGGAAGAAGAAAGCAACATGGGACATGCTTGCAAAGAAATGGTAGTTTTCAGCTAAGTGGTCTCAAGACACTTGGGCACAACGCAGACCTAATTTGCGGTGTGTGTGTGTGTACAGTGTTCCCAACTCTCTGCTAATCCTACAGAAAGTTCCACTGATTTCAACAAATCAAAAATCCCACACTGCAATGTATAAGACACATAAAGTAAAACTTGTGAAGTGTTAGTTTTGTCCTCATGGTAATTTCTTTGATAAATATTAAGATACCACATTCATATAAACATTTAGATATTAAATTTGTAGTGGAATAGTTCTAAAAAGTTCAGTTGAAAATTATTACGTACCAAACCATACAACTTCAGATGACTGACTGAATTAAATTATTTCATTCTTTTGTTCAACTCACCTCAAAATTATAGCTTAGACAAAGTTCCAAGGACTGAGAACATAGTTTGGTATTGTTCTGAGCTAAATACACCTGGGCCATCAGTAAGTGTGCATCTGCATAAGAAGGGTTCCTTTCCAGACAGTAATGTAGATTATTTTGGGCTGCTTCAATATCCCCTAGGAAGTGGAGAAAGGAAGGGAAAGTGAAAAAGCAGTTGATATAAAATACAGAGGTTATTATAAACGTAGCATTTTTATTCACCAACTTTTTTTTTAAATAAATGTCACCATCTAGTAAATAAACTCATATACAAAGTATTTTAAGGTTATGACATGAAATCAAAAGCAGGTCAAAGGTATGATATTTTCCCATTGTTCCATCTGTAAATCATTCAATAAATTAACTTTTTGGGAAGCAACAGATTAAAAAATACTGTATTTATACGTCTGTTCCATTAAGATACTTTTATATAAATGACGAAAAAGGGAAGTGCAAATATTCTTCACTTAGCTGTAACACAGTGTTCTGCAGTGAAAGAAAAATATTCATTATGATTTACAAGTGTGAAATTAATTTTTTATATTTAATAAACTAAAGAGGTGGTTAAGTAACCATGCATTTAACTGTTACCTGACAAGTACTTCACTTTTGCAATTAAAAAGACAGCTTGTTGAAGACCGGGCACAGTTTTTACAACAGTTTCAAGAACTGAAGCACAGTGCTTGAGAAGTGGTGAAGGAGTCTGCCCAGGACTTGCAGGCTAGGAGCAAAAAACCAAGTAAATAATACAAAAAGAACGCCAACAAACTAATAAAAACCAGCATTTGAGTCAACAGGTTTTAGATTTACATTTCATTTTAAGTCTGAGCTTCATTTTAAACTCAAATGAGCATTAGCAAAGCCTCGTTATTTCATTCAGTTCAAGCAGCTGTCGTTGTGAAGAAATAGAAAAAAATGCTTGAAATTTAAGGGGGCAACCTCTTGTTATCAGCAGGAACACAAGACAGTCTCAGAGACTTCAAGGATCATAAAACACTTTAGACCTGTGTTGGGGTTTTAGGAGGTTTTTTTCTGTGTTCTTTTCCTCTTAAAGAATTTTTTCCCCATGCTAAGGGATAATTGCTGGGTGCTTAACAGAGACAAAAAGACCTGGGGGCGGAGATGCCGCGAAATTTGAACTGAGAAAAAGGGGTTGAGTACAGGGCCTAGGTCTCTTTGTTCTCCCGGGTTCAGAGGGAGAGAGGCTGCAGTCGCCATAGGGAGAACTCATCATCACTGTGGGGTCCTGCCTTCTGCTGCCTTCCTTCTACCCTTCCTTCTGTCCTGCCTCCGCCGTTCCTTTGCTGTTGTTTTGACGCTTCACTACACTGTAGCACCGCGAGCGCCGCACCCCCTGCCTGCCGAGACGTCCGGGAGTTTCCTGTTGCAGCTTCGGAGTTCCATACATCTCCTCTATCACCCAGGATCTGGTGTTCATCCGTGGTGTTCCAGCCTGCTGTTTCCCAGGGATCCGGCCGAAGCACCAGGACCGGCTGCCCAGGGGGTTTGTGAAGCCTTTCTCCCAGCCCTTCCCGCCTCGGGCACGTCCGCCATTGCCGCGTGCTCCCCGCGCTGGCTCCGGAGCGCCCCCTGCAGCCGCGGGGAGCCATCGCCCCCGCCCCGCGCTCCGGGAGCCGCCAGCGCCCCTGCGGCCGTGAGCGGAACTGCACCCAGGGGAAAGGGCCCCACAGCCCAGGCGGCTGTCACTGGGGGCTGGGTCTGTTGGTTGTTACTGCCATCGCTATTGTTTTGTTTGCCTTGTTTTATATATATAGATATAGATATATGTATTAGTAAACACCTGTAATTCCTATTCCTCATAGCTTTGCCTGAAAGCCCCTTAATTTCAAAATTGTAGTAATTCGGAGGGAAGGGGGTTACATTTTCCATTCCAAGAGGGGCTCCTGTCTTCCTTAGTAGACACCTGTATTTTAATCCAAGACAACCTGACATAAGCAGAAAAGTCAGGCCATAAATATTTGGTGACAAATTCTGAAACACTAGGCCAACTCATCCAACACAGCAGTACCATAAATTAAATTTCAAGAAAGCTGAAGTTGCAATGAATGATGAGAAGATTGGGAAGAAAAGGTTCTGGTCCTGTCATGCCTACCCTCATCCCACACCACAGAACATACCCATACTGCTAGCAGCAAACTGAAAATAGCTGAAAAATAGCTACTTTCATGCAAACTGCTAGTACAGTTAGTTTAGTTACAGTTTAGTTAGTTTAGTTTACAACGTTTTAGTTGCTCTTTATCAGAAACATTATTCATTTCCTACTATTACTTTAGCTAGTTGCTAATTGGTTTATACATTAAAAGAGGAAAAGGCAACCTAAACATCATTCTGTCCACAAACAGTATTTCCACAGGACGGGTGTCCTGGAGAAGCAGTGATCTCCAATACCAAAATGGAAGCCTCCACCACCTAGCTAACTCCTCATTTTCAAACACCCGACAGTCCTTTTAATAATAAAGAGATAAAGGAAATTGCAGCAAAAGCCCATCTTTTCTTCTAAAAATCTTTCTATAGACAACAATTCAGAAAAGCAGTTTTAATTCCAAATTAAAAACCATCATTGCCATTCAATACTTCTGGAATGGATCCCAGGAAAGTCTTCAGATAAGACACTACCTCACAGAATGACACTTCGTATCATCTCCATCTGTGACATGAAAATGTCACTGCTAATGATGTTTTAGACTCAAACATTATCATTTTCTTATAGACGGTGAGGCAGTTCATAACAATGGAAAGCTACTTGTTTTCCTGTTAAGATTTTAAAACTCTACATAAACATATTTATGAAAAGGTTCTATAATTAGGCTAGAAATAATGACAGGATAACAGAAGTCAGCTCCCAGCTATTTCAGAAGAATAATCTATTTAAGGAAGACACTATTTAAAGAAACTTTAAATGTGTTTCTTCTGCTTTAAAGATGTCAGTTCCCCATTCAATTTATTAAGTTCTACATGCCTTCATTACCAAAACTAGAGCACACAAATTCAGCTACAGAAAATTAAGCCACCTAAGCAAGTGAGATTTTTCATTGGAATTAACAATAATATAGAAAGGCAGTATTCCACTGATTTTTACCCACCCACAAAAGAAAGAATTTATGTACATTGAAAAGATATTCAAAGCCAACAAAAATATTTCATGAATAGGGTCAGTATGAACAATCAAGTTTCATAATGAGATAGCTCTATTCACTGTATCATTACAGTTTCCTAAGAGATACTAAGACAGTACAACTACACACACAGAGTGCCTGGACTAAATATCCCAAGTTTCCTCAGGTGTCATTACTGCCACTTGCTCAGATCACAAAAGATGTATTTTTATCATTACTTTGACTAAACCGTGGTATAATATCTTAAAAGGTACTCTTACTTCAAATAAGTTCACATTTTAAGAGGGAAAATTTTCTAATTTTTTGCTTCATGATTAACTGTTCTCAAAATGAAGTAATTCCCATTCTCAAACAGATGTGATCTACAGCTGCTTACCTGTGCTGGGCAAAAGTTAAGATATTCTCTAATAATTTCTAGCAAGAAATCAGGGTTTAGTTTTTCAAAATATTCCACACCAAGAGGAAATCCATGCAAAGATGAAAAGTGAGTATCCAGAACATCATTCAATAAAGCAGTAACTTCTTCTTGTCTCTTATGTTTTTTCATAGCTAGGACTGCACGCAAGAAAGATAATTCCTACGGAAAAAAAAAACAAACACACAAAACCCCAAACATTCTGCATATTCCAGATACATTTATCTTTTACTCATATAATACCACAAAATTATTAATGTTAGCCACTTCTTTGTATTTAGGGATACTGTAAGACATTTAGAATGTTTTAAGGGACACTTGATTATTCTACCAATTCATTCCTTTAATTTTTGCAAGAACTTTTTACATTTTTCTGATCACAAAATCCTGAAAATAATTAATATTTGTCCCTCCTTTATATTTCAAACTTATCTTCAGGGAACACAGCTAGAAAGCGATGATGTTTTTGCTCTGCAAGCAAACAGCCTTGTGTTGCAAAGTTAAGCAACACATTAACTTAAACAGGAAGAAAACCAGAAACTTAGACTTAACAGTAGGCCATCAAGAATGCTCTACTCAAGTGACTGAAATATAGAACGTGTAATAGTTAGAAGGCCGCAGTTCAGATTGTAATCAAAGTATCTCAATGAAGAAAGATGTCTCCTACCCCAGATTTCCCAATGGACTGTTGAATTTCATTAAGAAACTCCAATTGCTGTTCCGCATCTTCTAACTGACCTTGTATTAGCTGACAACGGATAATTCCTGTAACATATGGAAAAATTTTATTGCCAATTCATCTTCCTAGTCAAGTGCATGCTTTCTTTTCCAGAATTAATTTTCTCTCTCCTCAACCTCTTTGTAAAGCAGTGACAGGAAAAGAAAGAATGGATCAAGACTTATGGTAATGTAACTTTCACATGCTCAGAAAAACCATGGGCAGATGGTACATAATTGATACATTAATACGCTATAAAGCAGTTTGAAATAGTAAATCTTCAACTGGTTCTAGACTAAGCAGAAGCACCAAAAAATCGGGCTTCTAAATTCAGAAAAAGTACAAGAAGGAAAACAACCTCAAGTGCACACACAAACCACTCCTGCCATCCAAAGTTTTAATACTGTTTAAGGAGATGGCATAGTCAAGGAGAAACAAAACACAGGGAGAAATCTGTCAAGCAATTATGACGTATTTACTCTCCATGTTCTTGACACAAATGGGACTTACTATGCAGTGGGGTTTTTTTGGATGTGACATATACATCCAAAGCATGATGTTTTGACTTGATTATGGTTTTCAATCCAATCTGGACACAAATGAGGACACAGACAGCTTGTTCTATCAACTGCCCTTGGTTTTCTTATTTTCGTAGTGCCTAAGAGTTCTCTAGATCTCAGGCACTACAGAAATAAAATAAAAAAAAATAATTAAAATACAGCAAAGTCTCTGTTCCTACTATTATTTTGAGAGCTCTAATTCAGAAGAGAAAAGATTCGGTTTTCAAAAAGGAAGATCAAAAGACATATCCAGTAAGAAGACACTGGCTACAAGGGAGAAAGCACACCATGAACCTGAAAATACAACCCAATGCTCCTGTTCTAATAGTTCTAGATTTTTCTAGTACCAGTAATAGGAAAATTTGATCAAAAGAGCATTGTCCAGTAAAAAATCGAAAGGAAGTGTAAGACCTTACCAGTTAGTGCAGAAACACTTGTTTCATCAAGTGTCATAGCAGTCTTGTACCATTTTAGAGCTTCTTTCCCTTTCCCTTGTAAAATCATTTGGTAGCCAAGTTCAGTAGCAAATTCTGCATTGTCAGATGCCAAATCAAATGCTCTTTCAACTAAGGTCTGTGTATGCTGAAGGATGAGCTGGTTCCGGCCACACTAATGGTAAGAACAATCTTTAAACCTTAAGATTTTCTTAGTTTTTGGATTCAATTAGACAAACACACTGAACATAGCCAGATCAGTTGAGACAACAACACCTCATTTAAGAATAAATTAGTCTGTAGTAATTCTATAAAAACTATATTAAAGTGGGATGGATTCAAACATAAACATACAATACCATACAATAAGGAATAGTTGCTTTGAATGCTTACTTCCAGCAATTTTTGATAAATACAGAGATTAAAGAAACCTTCACTTTCAACGTTATGTGATAACCCTTGTCAGTTTCCTACAGTAAGAATATGGTTGGTGAATATTTGAGCGTATTTTCACTGTTTCTCACTTAAAAGCATGCAGTAAAACCATTTTTGGAATGAGATGGTTTAAGCATTGTAGTTCATACTGAATATAAGGCTTGAAAAATGTGGTTACCAAGGCTAAAAAAGTTAATCTATTTCAATTGTCCACAATTTTCTACTTTTTAGTAGACATTTAACATCTGTCTACCAAAAAATAGAACAAACCCAGGATATATATAGATAGCTGTACGCTGCTTGAGGGGAAAAAAAGCATACTCACTGTTCTACTGAAAGCTAAAGCCATTTTGCAGAACAGCTCAGAATTACGTGGTTCTAATCTATGCAGTGCTTTAATTAGATCTCCCAGTCTTGCTGAAGCCTTGGAGAAGAAGGAATAACATAATAAGTAATAGAAACAATTAACAGATTAGGCCAATTGAACAGTTTTCACTAAAAACTTGTCACATTTTTACTATGCCCTAATACTTTGAAATTTAAGATGTTTTCAGGGCAAGGAGTTAGACTTGAGAATTCCTAAGAAAATACTTTGGAATAATAAAGTGACAATAAAGCAGACCATATGTCCTTTATCCATGCTCTAAAAAAAGGCTTGAGCTAAGTCTGATATAACAGAGGAGTCCCATAAAGCAAGACAGTCTGAGGAATCTGATCTGTGAATCCTGCTGGGGCTTCAGTGTGATACAGACACACATGCTCAAAAGCAATGCACTTCCAAGTGCTCAGACCTTCAACATTAGTTTCTCAAAACCTAAGATTTTCTGGGCATACAATAATATGGTACGTAGGTTTTTTTCATATGATTTTAGATGCAGACACCTGAAATGTGTAAATCTAACAGGCCTTGAAATTCTTCCCTAGACATGGCTCTTAGTTACATGTAACATTTTACCCCACAATCTTCAGTTAACATTCTACTGTGTCCTGCAAGGTTCCTTTCGGATGGCTTCACTGGAGTCAGCAATTCTCACTACTTCTCCATATTTCCCATGATTATGCATAAGATTTAAATTTGATTGTAAGTAGACTAATGACTGAGTTCTTTGCAATAACTGAAAATGTGTTTGTTTAAATAAAGTCAATACCTTTTCTTCTAGAACTTGAAAACACAACACAATGAGAACACTTTTTTTGCTGAATTTTCACTTAAATTATACCAGTATTTTTGCATACTGAGAAAAAGTATAGAATGAATTTTTGGTGACAATTTAGGTTAACTATTTTAAAACTCCCTGAAAAATGGCACAAGCACAATACATAAAAAATACATGCATATAGCCCTGTGCAAAAAAATGGATCTTGGGAATAGAAGGAAAAGTAGCATAGCATTCTTAGAGCTGAAAACAACCCACAATAATTGTCAAAAAATGGTGAACAAAACACAGGTGTAACAACCGTGACCTACTTCCAAAAATCTATCACTACAAGACCTCAATATTTCCCTTATTTCAATTAATAAAATATTTTAAAATAATGGAAGGCTTACGATTACTTACAAATTTATCAAGAGCAATAAAACAAAAAAGATCACTTTGATGACTCAAATCAACATGATTCAGCTAACTGTCCAGACCAGATTCCTGTTTGGCTTGACACCTGTTCTCTGGAAAGATGGAGGTTAAAAATTATCTTTTCCTTGGCACCCAGAAAACAGCCCAGCAATAAGCTGGCGTAGCCATTCCAATCACGATAGGCGCATATACCTCCTGCAGATTAGTGAAGCACACAACCAGCCAAAGTATATGAGGAGAATACATAAAGAAGATGGCCTTTGTAGGAACTAGATGCCACATGCACTATGTTGTGATCAACATTCTGTTAATAAAAAGACTTACCTCAGATATATTTCCTTCCCTGCACAGGTGATGCAGGGCCTCCATTCTTATGGCTTCTAAATTGAGGGGATCTTTCTGCAATAGTCTAAAGCCAAACAAAAGGTGAAAGTAAATAAACCAAACCAAACCTTTGCTTAATCATCTATTTTATCCTAAAACAGGAATAGAATAACTTGTATTTCACAGTCATTTTACATCATGGATCTCAACTGAAAGCACAGCTCTTATTTCACACCTATCTCAAGAAAGATCCTCTTCCATCCAAAATGGATTCATGTATTGATGTAGTATCCTCTCTGAATTGCAAGGCTGGGTTGTAATAAAACTTAATTTACTTGAAATTTATTTAAAAAAAATCTGATGCAACTAATTCAGATTCTTTAACAATGAATGGAAATCTATCTACTTTTGTTTCAAAGTGTCCTTACAGTATAAACATGGCAAGAAAAGAATTTAGTAGTGTGCTACTTCATACTCAACCTATGTGCTGTTTCAATTGTCTGCTCCCAGTCCTGCAAGGCTAGCTGTAGCTTCATTTTCTTTATGAAAGCAGGAATGAAGTTCGGGAAGTTTGCAATTATCTGGTTCACAATTTCCAGAGCTCCTGAATAATTCTGTCGGACCTCAAAATACTGTGCCTAATGGAAGGAAAAGAAGCCATATCAAGAGCCTGTACATGCACACAGGTGAGAAGATTCAGACGTTCTTTCATACAGAAACCAGGAAAAAGAGCTAGGGAGAAAAAACTCTCTTGTGAAGTAATAGTTTTACCCCAGTATCAACCACAACTAGATGTATTGCAATAATCAAATAGCAAAGGATGATTTGTAAAGCCTGGTGTGTGTGGTAAGTACTCTGTAACAAAGGTAACTGTAGTATTTACAACTTACTAGTCAGTTGCAAGCAAAAAAAAGACAGATGTAGCTGAAGAGTAAAACTGTTTTATTAGGTTTCAAGTAACTTTGTATGAAATATCCCACAGTTTTAGGATATTCAACACAACCCACTGATGAAACATTTATTCAAGCTCTGAGGTATGCACCATGTAAAAATGCACACTGAGCAGGTAACTGTTGTTGTCAGAATTAACAATTTTCTAACTGTAATGTGATTTACAGGGTATTCCAAATACAAAACTACTTCAGAAGCCAAGTATCACAGGTTTAAATAAATTCAAGTAGAAATAAATTTAGGACTTAAACCATGTTTTGCTTTGATGCTTTGAATTTACTTACCATATTCCAGGTAACTGTATGTGTGCCATTTTACTTCATCTTTTTAAGACAGAAATGGTGCAAACACAGTAGCTTCTGAGAGTTAATTTTTTAAGCCCTAATGAGATAGCTGCCAGTCTAAAACCTAATTACAGCAACTACATTTGACATTTACTGTTAATCTAAGTCAGTGGTCCACATGCAGCCAAGCACACACACCTAAACAAATACCATTGTGCACACTCTCCTGAACTTCAGGATATTCTTCTAATATTCACTGAACAATTTTTTTTACGTTTAGCTTTAGAATAGTAAAAAACATCATGTTAATGAGTAACAATATCTGTGATATAAAGTAATATGCTCTGAAACAGAAAATGTGAAAACAATTCATGTCACTCCTTTAATGAAATATAATCATTGATGATTATATGAACACAAATGAATACATGAAACAGACTAATAACAACTTAAAAGGAGTGCTAACAATACTAAAACAAACAAACAAACAAAAAAAATCACACTACAGTGTTTAACTACTACTTTTTGGCACACAGCAATTCTGTAATCTGCGTAAGTGTCCCATGCAAAAAGGAAGAGACCACACATTTTTACATTTTCAAGTGATTTGAAACTCATTTTGTACATATAAATACATGAATACAAAGGTTTTCTTGTGTGCATAGCAAAATCATAACAGCAACATACATTTAGATTGACTGTATTTAATCTATACCTTTCTTTTTACATTGGTGTCTAAAGAACCCTAAAACACCTACAGGGTCTGAGCTGTATTTCTATTCCTTGGACAAGCTCATTATGCTCTACTCTTCTCAGCATCTCTCTAATCACTCTACAAGACTAATATAACATTTACAAAGATTTAAAATAATTAAGTAAACTTACTTTACCAAGCAGTGCAAAAACATCATTGCCTTCCTGCAGTGCTTCATCAAAGTATTTCAGAGCTTTTTTAATGTGAGTTTCTTTCCCACAGGTGACATCAAGCCATGCTTTCAAAATTAACCCCTATTAACAAAATACAAATTGGAATTCTTTGCTAACCAGGTAGTAGAAAATTATACTAGATACAATAAGCAGAAATAACCTGAATAAAGGACTTGGAGTATCTATTTTAGCTACTTCAATAGTTATAACTCTAGTAATTTATTCCAGAGTTAAATTAATCAAATAGTGCATTTACTTACAGAATTAGAAAACAAAAAGCAATGGCAACAAACAAGTCTAACACGCTCAGCAGTCAGAACAAAACCTCACAGAAGTGATTGCATTAGACAGAACATTTTCTGCAAACATTTCAACACAGTGTTTTCTTAAGATTTTGTTCATATGAGACACTGAGAAACATACTGGTACTGAAAAAAGTGAGAAGCTTGAGGCTTTTCTTCTACTTCCTGACTAAAAAGAAAAACTTGTATGTAAAAGACAAAAGTCTCAACATTTCTCAAATCCTCAAAACTATTATTAAAAGAATACCCAAACTTTTAAAAGGTGAAATGTGTCTTTTCCTTGAAGAAATTATTACTTGTAATGAATGAAATTTATTTCTCTTACGTGTTCCAAACATTACTTATAGCTTAAGTAAATAAAATCTACTTTGAAGTGCTGAATTATTTAATCAAATTATAATTGCCATCAAAACATAAATTTAAAATATAAAACATCACTAACTCTTTTAGAACATAAAATTAAAGAAAAGAGTTCTGTATTTAAAACTCAAAGTTTAGTAGAAGAGCCATATTTTGTAATTGTTAAAAATCAGGGTCATGATTTTGTTATGCAGTGCAAACTGGCTAAACTTTATACACTCGAGCATTTTTTTAAAGAAAGGCTGGTGTTGTATGTCTATACAAGGAGTACAAAAAGTATTGTATCAACATGAAGTATATATTAAGCAAATCCTTTTTCACCGAGTTTAAACACTCTGAACCACGTATTAAAAAATCAAAGTAAACATATAAACATAATTTTGTACTGTGAAACTAGAAAAAGAGCTAACCATAAATGAACTTTAAAAAAATTCTTTTTCTTATATATTTAAATAGTAATGTACTTTTTCATCTGTATGCGTGTGTCTGTAAAAAAAAAACTAATTACTTCAAATATTTTTAAATACTTCAGCTGGAAATATTTCATACTAAGCAACATACCCAAACAGTATTTCCTAGTAACAAAAACAAGCAAACAAAAACAAACAACTATTGTTTCAATAAGCAAAGTCATAATTAGTGTTGTTTCACCAAAATGAACTATCCTTAGTCTTTTTAGGAATTATCATATTATTTCTTTGTGATGTCCTTAATTATTTCTTCACTAACATGAGTTATTTCTACATTAGTATAAGTTAGCCAGTAAATTTGTTATTATTTAAAATAACTACCAATTTAAATTAATAATCACTGTTAGTTTGAAAGCTAAGCCATTACTTAAACCATAATTTCAGAAACTAATGTTTAGAATAGTTGCAGATTTCTACCTCATGTAATAGATCAACCATAAAATTATAAATTACAAATTGAACAAGTACTGAACCCCACTGAAGAATATTTTCGTTTAATACTACTATACAATTATGCACTCAGTGTTAACAGCTCTGCCTCAAAGATGTTTGACTACAAAAAAAACCCCCAATTTTTCATCTTTCTCTCTTTGAACTGAAGCTGATACCTCCTTTAAAAAAATAACATAGTAAGTTTTCAGAAACCTCTACAGAGATTCAAGATTCTAATGAATTGTGATGTCTGTATTTAAATGCCAAAGACAATGCTATATACAACACTTATTTCAGTAAAAGCCTAGGCAAAATTTGCCTTTAACAACAGCTGAAAATTTAAATCCCCAGTCCTTTGGGTATTTTTGAGCCTTCAGATCCAGATGTCTCCCTCTAGTGAGACTATCATGCTTATTTTTTTGCTAGGAATTATGAGGCTCAGTATCAAGTAGCAATACTGGCTTAACTGCGTATTATGTTTATTCATTAAGTGATTTCATTTATTAAGCCATTATTTATTATTTATTAAGTGAAAATGAATATTAGTTGAGAAAAAAATCATGATGGGAATTTACTCAGCTGTGTCAAATGAATTTATGACATTAAGAAAGAAAGTACTAGAACACAAAATACTTCAGAATAACTTCCTAACAGCATTAATGCCTATTAATCTTTTGCATTAAATAAAGGTAAAAACCAGTTACCTCTTTCCCACCACCAGAAACTTTGATCATTCTATCAACATATTCACGGGCTTTGTCCTCACGACCAAGATGCCACAAAAACAAGCCAGCATAGTACAGAGCCTGCTGTCCTGCTGTTTTACGTTGTTCCTTCAGTCTTGCATCCAACTCTAGAATAGCATCTCGATCTGAAAAGGTTTTGTTCAGAGCTCGTTGATAGCCTCTCAAGATATTATGAAAGAGCAGCACATAAGCCAAGGGCTTCCAAAGCAAACACTGTTTTCTGTATTGTACATTGATAAACATGCAGGCAGTCCCACCCAATTAGTAATATTTATCAGGTAGAGATGGAAAAGGCAGAAGAGGGTTCCCATAAACATGATTGATGCGGAGGTCCCAGAAGTGTGGAAGTCACAAATGACTGGTGGTTAGCCAGTGTGATGTCCATCTATAAGAAGGGCAGGAAGAAAGATCTGGGAAACTACAGGCCTGTCAGCCCTGTAGTTTCCTTGGTGTCAGGGAAGGTCACGGATCAGATCACTGAGTGCCATCACACAACACCTACAGGACACCCAGGGCATCAGGCCCAGCCAGGCATTGGGAAAGGCAGGCCCTGCCTGGCCAACTTCATCTCTTGTCTGCTATGACATGGTGGCCCACCTAATGAATGAGGGAAAGGCTCTCACTCTCAGAGAGTCCTGAGATCCAGGATAACTTTGCTGTCCTGCAGTATTAATCCTCAGTGACTCAAATAAGAGTGATGCCATTAAGTCAGAGCTGTTTCACATCACATTGCTTAACAAACTGTCAGTAGCAGCTATAAATCTGCACAGTGAGAAAGATACTGCACCTAAAGTTTAACAACTACTCAATGTACCTGACAAATCAACTCTTATTTTGAGAATATAATTCCTAACAAAATCACCCCAGCTTTTAGGCTGGAGGAAGAAACACCAAAATTCACAAAGTTCTTTTCTCCATTTGTATGGTCAGGATAACTTGAAAGACAGAAATGGCATGGCTTTAAAGACTGTTCGAGTTGCAATTCTGCTCAAAAGTACCAATATCAGACATGAGTGAAAAAACACAGGAAGCTTGATTCAATTTCTTTTTTCCTTCAAAGATTTTTTATCATGGGGGATAAGTCAGACTCTGTGTGTGTGTGTGTGTGTGTTCTATTTTAACATTCACTCTTACACTTCAGAGTTTTGTGGTTTGGTATTTTTGTTTACAATCTTGGTAAGCATCACTCAGTTCACTACTTGATCCTATGTCGAATGCAAAGCCAGAATAAACCTTTTTAACTCAGGCAGAATTAGCCTGGAACTCTCAGGCCTTCACACAGAGCTATTTAAAACATGAAACAGCATGTCTTAATGAGCATACCTGGATTAGGGCTCTTTTTATGGGCATAAATCAGAGCCATCATTGTACAAAGTGTCACCTCCTGTTTGTTTTTAATAGACTCCAACTGTCGAATACTCTCTTGGACATCACCTAGTGAAAACAAGCACAGAATAAGCAATCACACTTTTCAAGACAAAGAATATCATCATCAAACATCAATCTGACTTAAATTTTCCCTTCAATTTTTTCTTCCATGCTTTTGTTCATTATGCATACATACCCTTTCACTTGTTTGTGCAAGTCTGTCAAACAGACACAGGGAACAAAATAGCGTCTCAATGCAAAGAACTTGAAAAGAATTATGTGCTAGTTCTGCCAATTGTCATAAAGATGAAAATCGCATTTCTTACTTGTTTTATACAGGGCATTGAGCAGCTCTTTTTGCTCCTGTTTCTTTACATAGCCAGGATTTTTGCCTTGTTTGTGTGAATATTTTGAACATCAGCAGAATAAATAATATCTTGAGAAATGACAGGACTCTTACACAAACAAGAACATCTGGGAGTTTGGGAATAGACACACTCCCTCAAAACCAGCACACCTTCCGAGTCTTGCCTCAGCCCTCCCCCATGCTGGGTTACTTGTTAATATCTTGTGACATCCTTGATACGTGCATGTAGCTAAATAAACTTCTCAGAACAGTATAAGTTACACAAAGATCCCCCCAATAGGGGGATCACCTGATTAGCTGTCAGTTTCCCTGAGACAGAGGAAACAACAAAATTAGACACAGCCGCTTTGAAGGGAAGAGCTGGGACACACTAATGGCGTTCTGATCGAATGCAATCTGTGTTTGGGTACGACTCAAATTCCCTCCAAGGAACCCAATTGCCTGACCCATGTTCATGTAATCATGAAAGAGAAAAATATTTGTTATTTCTCACTTTGGTGCGATGCTATCTACATCACTTTCATTCAAACTGAGGAGGAGCGGTGACAGAGCGTAAGACACTGGTAATTTACTCAACATGGAATACATTCAGACTCCGTAACACGGCTTTTCCCTGTGCAACGGACTAAAGGCTGAGTTTTGAGAGGCGAGGCAAGGAAGCCCAGCGTTTCGGGAGGAACGGGCCCGCCCCATTACCTGCCCTCAGCGCGCCGTAGGCTCGGTAGAAGAGGAGCACGGGGTCCCCGCCCAGCCGCGCCAGCGCCTCGTCCGCCGCGGCCCGGACGTGCTGGAAGCACCCCTCCTGGCAGTAGTAATTGAGCAGCGCCTGCGGGGAAGCGGCTGCGGGTCACCGGTGCCAACGCTTCGTCCCGGGACG
>WEIT01007046.1:8967-29938 GCA_013389985.1 Dryoscopus gambensis | reverse complement strand
TGAAGACATCAATGCAGCTTGCTTAGCAGGGGAAAGGTACTGCGGCATAATAAAGTCGTTAGAGTGGGAATAGGTGGGGGACGCACGGTCCTTTTGCCTGTGGACTGGCACTTCAGTTCCAGGCTGCTCCAGGGGGGGAAGNCGGTGGCGGCCTCTCGCCCAGCTCTTTTGTTGCAAAGAAAGTCTTTCGAGCTCTTCCGCGGGCGTAGCATATGTAACTGAAGACATCAATGCAGCTTGCTTAGCAGGGGAAAGGTACTGCGGCATAATAAAGTCGTTAGAGTGGGAATAGGTGGGGGACGCACGGTCCTTTTGCCTGTGGACTGGCACTTCAGTTCCAGGCTGCTCCAGGGGGGGTAAGAAACACCCCACTGGTGCTGCCATCAACATCTCCCCCCTCGGAGCCTGCGTAGCCTCTCCCCCTCCGAACAGGGCAGCTCTCTTTCTTCACCCCTGTCCTTCCACCGTTTGAGTACTTCGAGCAGGACCCCCCAGGTGTGAAGCAGTTCGGGCACGGTCGCATCCCCATGAATAGTTTCATAAACAAGTCTTTTTTCCCAGGTCCTACCGGGTCTTCAGACTGAACACATTATCGGATCAGCTGCAAACCCTCGGATCTCAGGCCGCTTCAGCAGATGACATGGGGAGGCCTCTGTCACTTGTATATTAGCGACAGATAGCAAGCCCAGCCAGGACACAAGCACGGAGTTCTCTTCCTTTGTGAGAATTTCTCCCATCCCCACGAATTTTTCTAGCACCCTAATGCCCTTTTACTGGGGGTCCGTCCCCGCAGGCAGTGCTCTGCCGGTGCTGGCTGGTTCCAGCCCGCGAGTCCGGGGCGGGGGGAGGGTAGGGTACCTGGGGGCGCTGGAGCGCAGCTGAGTCGAGGCGCCTGTCCGTGGTAGTACATGTCGGGGATGTCGCTGTTGAGCTCAGAGGCAACTAGGTAGCAACATAACTTCCGACAGGCAAGTAGCGAGCAAGCTGGAGAAGGTTCTTCATTGAGACAACAGGCTTCTTATATATGTTAGCTAACGCAAGTAGAAAGAAGGTCATAGGTCCGTTAGATGGACGCCTCTCATAACCATTGGTCAGTTAATTAATTGTGACAATTAACACCTGCAAAAGGATAGTTTACAAAACATAGAACACGTGCAAGAAATAGTTTACAGAACATAGAAAATAGCTTATGTACTTCTTTTGGTTCCCAGCTCTGTGCCGTGAGAAAGAGAAGCCTTTCTCACAACCTGCTAGAAGCTGGAGTTTTCTCTCTGATTGAGCTTTTCAGCATCCACAGACATCTGTCTTTTCAAACCAAGACACACGGCTACCAGCAGGTGTTTGACACCAGGCAGGCAGGATGGGGTCAGTCCTGGCAGCAGTGATATGGTAGAACATTATCCTCCCTGTTTCCAAGCTCACCATTGATTAATAACAATTTTTTTTCGTTCTGTTTTGCAGAAGCCTTTGAAGTTGTAGTGCAGCACTCAAGAAACTTCACCAACAGCATGTTTAGGACCTACTACCAGAGCATGGGGCCCAGGGCTCTTAAATTTGTTGGAGAACTTTTTACTGATATCTCGCTGTACATATTGGGCTCTGACATCAGTGTCAATGACATGGTAAATGAATTTTTTGACGGTTTATTCCCTTTGGTTTACTCTCACTTGATTAATCCTGGCTTCCCCGATCCCTCTGTGGAAATGACTGAATGTCTGCGGGCAGCCAGGAGAGACCTCAAAGTCTTCGGGAACTACCCAAAGATGATGATGACGCAGGTGTCCAAGTCCCTGCAGGCCGCACGAGTCTTTCTGCAGGCACTGAACCTGGGGATTGAGGTGATAAACACTACTGACCACCTGAAATTCAGCAAGGACTGTGGGCGGGCGCTGCTGAAGATGTGGTACTGCTCCCACTGCCAGGGGCTGCTCCTGGCCAAGCCCTGTGCTGGCAACTGCAGAGTGGTGATGCAGGGATGCCTGGCAGGCATCCTGGAGATTCAAAACCTCTGGAAGGAGTACATCGGGTCTCTGGAGGGGCTGACCAGAGGCATACATGGCATCTATGACATGGAGCACGTCCTCCTGCGCCTGTTCTCCGTGGTGCGTGATGCCATTGTCCACGTGCAGAAGAACGAAGGGAAGCTCTCGACAGCTGTGAGTAGTTCTCTGCAGTTCCCCAGGCTCACTGCCATGGCTTGTACACAAACTCTATGTGTTGAATCCAAGCTGTCCCATTCCTCCTGCCAACAAAACCCAAATGCTCCAATTACCAGCCCCTTCCCACCTCCTTTGATGTTCCAAAAACCTTTTGGTAGCATTTGAAACTGTCGTTTGGAGAGCCTGGGTTTCCATTAAGGGGTTTGATTCTTTTCGGGTTTGTCAGAGCAGAAGGGTCTGGACTTGCTCTGGGGTGTGAGGTTGGGAGCTGAGAAGTCCCAGTATCTTCAGTTTTCCCTGAGTGCTGTGCTTGTCCTGGGTAGCTCTCAAAACGCTCATCCTGCTTTCCGGGTGTCCCCTGCCTCCTTTGACATCACAAAAATGTACCTCCAAATAGGTGCCAAGCAGAGACATGTGCTGTAGCATCCCCTGATTTACCAAAGAAGAGTTGATTCTCTACCTTTTAGTTACTCGTTCCAGTTTTGGGCTGTATTTAATTGCAGGGATGAGATTATTTCTTATTTTTACGTGACTCTTTAAAAACACATTGTGTGAATTCCTGAGCCTCCTGAGAAACTGAGGCTGTGCTGTTCTGAAAATTCTGCTGCTCTGTTTGAATTTAAGGACACATGTACTGTGATTATATGATGCTTGTTCTGCAGAGGAGATTTTTCTTGATACACAGTTGAGCTGCTCCATGTAGGTAGGGAAGAGCTGGGGATGGGGCAAAGGTGTAAGAGTGTTGTGATAGTTTGTTTAAAGCCAACGATGATTAAAATCTGACACTGTTTCCATTAGCTGATTGTTCCTGCCGTTCTTACTCCTGTTTGCAAAAGAACTGTGTTTATGTGGGTCACTGTACTACTGGCACTGTAAGTAACTCTTATCTTTTTTAGGGGGGACCGTGCAAATGTATCAGCTTATGGGCTTTGAGCTGTGTGGCACTCAGCCAGCAGCACTTCATGCTGTTCTCTGTGCTGGCTTTGCTCAGCCACCACACTTGTGCAGGCTGTGAAATAATGTGGTGGCACTCAGGTGTTTTCCCACCCCAGGTAGTTTGGTGCACGTGGAGCAAGCTTTCTCCATTGCTTAGAAGGGGTTTAGGGACTAAATAACACTGAGTTGGGTTACTCTTGTGTTGCAGTGACCAGGAGGTGTCTGTGGCTGGGCTGGGTGTTGGTCAGCTGGGCAGGTGGGCCCAGGCAGGACTTAGGGGCAGCATGTTAAGCTCCAGGGTACAGTGCAAGAGACTGGCTTTCAACCTGCCTTACTCCCTTTCTGCAGAAAATCACTGTTTTACAGCAGCCTGCCAGGCGCTACTTGTGCAGGGAGGTTACAGCTGACAGTCCAGGAGCAGCAGCTCTGCTGCCATGGAGCCAGGGGAGGTTGTTCTCCCATCAGGCAGAACCCTCAGTCAACCCTCTCTGATACAGCAAAGGAGAAGAGATGTAACTGTAGGTAACCCTGAGTTCACGTGAGAGGGAGAATTCATGCTACAGCTGATAATGAGAGGAAACCCAGCTCAACTCCAAGCCCAGCTGGCACTTCCTGGGCAGTAAGAAATAAAACTTAGTTCTATATGTAGAGTGAGCCTGTTTAATCTCAAAAGATCCGTTGACATATTCAACTGTAAGCGAAAGCATCCAAAGTGTTTTGCATCAGTGAGCCCACCATGCTTGTAGGTGCTAAGGCAGAGCAGAAGCATTGTGCATTTGGGCTGGGTGCCAGGTTTTGTGAGCACAGACCTGGGCATTGCTGTAGGATCCTAAAGGATCAGTGTTTGTTCTCCCATATCTTTCTTTTATTGGCACAACAACAAAAATGCACTTTTTCTTGGAGATGTCCATGTATATAGTGAACAAACACAACTGTCCCTTGTATTATTGAATATTGACACCTTGATCTGTCTACAGAGAACATGCTTGTGGGAAGACAAGTAGATGGAGTGCCACTAAAGTCAACACAACTCAGTAGAGCTACAATCTGCCCATCCTCTGCCAAACCAGAACATAAATTGACTTCCTTTACAATAAAAAATTACTGGGCATTACAAAACCATTCCGTGCTTTTGTACTTGATAAAGCTGTTGGAATTCATTAGTGCCATATGTAGCTAGGTACTTACTTAAACCTAACTCCTCTTGATTATTTAATACTTCAGTGATTTGTTTGTCTGCTCTAGAGACATTTTTGAGTTACTGGAGTGAAGAAGGAAAAGTCCAAGCCAAACAAGCCAGTTGCCTGGCAATTTTCACCAAAAGAGAATGGCCCGTGGGTTTTTGAAGTTTATATTTAAAACACTGATGTTGCTCAGCTAAGGGTCTTATGTCAGACCTGAGCCGAGGGCAACCTTTTTTTTTTTTTTTTTTTAAACAAATTAGGATATGAACTGTTCAGTGGAGAAATAAGGCAATAATGGAAGCACTGAGAGTCTTAACTACAATACTGCAGAAGGCTGACTCTAATAGCTGAGCTGCATCAGGACATGGGGTAATCTGGAGTAAATATCTTTGTGAGATACCACTTTGTAAATGATAGAATACAACTTTTTTTATTCAGCTGTGCTATGATGAAAGTTTCTCTGTTAAACTTATCAGTACATACTGAGTTTCAAAGAATGTACCTGGAAGCAAACAGTTGTATTTACTGTTATCCTGTAAATATGATTGTTTTTAGACACTGTAGTGATACCAAAATATGAAATACAACAGGGGTCGTCTTTGAAAATGTGGGGTTTCACGCTCACCCTGGCTTCTTATATTGACCTCTTATTACTGACCTTGGCCACCACTGCTTCTGTAGGCAAAGTACAGTTCATCTGTATGGTATTAAGAATAATGAAGGGTTATTTAACAGTCATTAAAATCCTCTGGAATTATGGAAAACTTATTTTCCATGCCCATAGTCATTATACCATGAGTAACAACTCTACTGCCCTTGCCTGTCCTTTGGGCTTCTTTTGTTTTTCACAGCATTGGCAGCATTTCTGCAGCAGTAGTTTTCCCTCCTGGTATTTCAGATCCTCAGGTGTGTTACCTGACTGAGCATCTTTTCTCCATGTGGTTGTTCCTTATTCCTCCTTGCCACCCACCCCTAGGCTGGGTGTGGGCATTCACACACAGACCTGGACCCATTTATAGCGTGGAGCAGACCTGGCTACAAAGGGCACGTGAACTTGAGCTCCAGAGGTGTTGCAGAGCCTCCAGGTAGGTTTCCAAGGAGCTCTACATTCCCCAAGAGGAGGAAGTCATACTGCTGTAAATCTGCTTTTGCAAACTGTGCCTCCAGGCATGCATTTAAATGGGAGCTCTGTGTTGTTCCGGGTCTGTAAACAGCAGTGCAGAAAAATGAATTCAGTAATGTGGCAGTAAACAGTTCTCATCTCAAGCCTTGCTTTAGTAGCTAATTTGTCAGCAGTGGTGTGTGTGTTAAAGCTTTATTATTTCTACAGTTTGCTCAAAAACTTCACCCCTAAAACCTGCTAATGAAATACTTTATCAAGGAGGCAGACTCTCAGGGCACACTGGGAAAAAGATTTGCTGTCTAGGCCTATATCTATATTAATTTTCTAATCTTCTACTTTTTCTCTGGTTGAAAATCTGCCTAGTGTGTCTACCTCTTGTAGATATTTTAGTCGAGTGTAGGGAAGAGTGATTTTAGTCAGTCTGTTTGTGCTTTTTGCAGCAAAGACTATTTGGAGAGATGCAGTACAAAGAAGCTTAATAAAATATTCAACCCCAGCACCCCAGGGATTAGGCAACAACAGCTTCTCTGGGCAACCTGTGTCAGTGCCTCACCACCCTCACAGTCAAGAATTTCTTCCTAATAGCTAATCTAAACCTCTGTCAGCTAAGAGGCATTCCTCCTTGTCCTGTCACTCCATACCCTTTTGATAAGACTGACTTCAGCTGTCTTGAAGCCCCATTAGGCACTGGAAGGTG
The DNA here is from genome assembly GCA_013389985.1 of Dryoscopus gambensis. Classification (NCBI taxonomy): domain Eukaryota; kingdom Metazoa; phylum Chordata; class Aves; order Passeriformes; family Malaconotidae; genus Dryoscopus; species Dryoscopus gambensis. The sequence continues at coordinate 23,839 of WEIT01007046.1, read as the reverse complement.
CAGTAAGGTCTCCTGGCAGCTTTCTCTTCTCCAGGCTGAACAATCCCAACTCTGTCTCCATAGCAGAGATGCTACAGATCTCTGACCAACTCCTCACTCCAACAGGTCCATGTCCTTTTTATCTTGGGAGGCCTTGGAGCTGGAGGAAATACTCCAGGTGGCGTCTCACTAGAGTGGAGTAGAGGGACAGAATCCCCTCCCTCAACCTGATGCCCACCTCATTTTGATGCAAGCCAGCTGCTCAGCCCCTGCTGCTCCCCTTGCAGTCGGTTGTGCAGCTCTATCTGCAGAGCATTGCCTAGAAAGGAAAGAGCAGGAAGCTCAGCAAAGTAATTTTTTTCACTCAGAACTGATGACTGAGTTTCTGGAAAGTCCTATTAAATTGCAAAATTAACTGGAGCTTTGTTCAACCACTTGCACCCATCAGAAGGAGGGAAGGAAAAAAGTGCCAGTGCTGTATGGGAGAAGCATGCAATCCCCAGTGTGCTTGTCCTGTGAGCAGACCCCTGCTGTTTTACTTTCCTGCAAACACCTTTAAAAGACTGTTTAGGTCTGGGTTAATTAGGTTATACAGCTATGCTGCTTGGGGTGCTGTGGAGGTGATGCCATTGTGCAGGCTGGATTTGATGTTATCCCAAAGCTGAAGTGCTCACCTCTCCTGGCTCAGGGAGAATGCCTGGTGTGAACCCAGCTCTGATGGCTTTGGGAAGCCTCAGAGTCAGGAAAACTGGACCCTTGCTTCCCTAGGTTTTTAGGGAATCCTGGCAGGGAGTCCATGAGCATGTTGTAAAGATAAGCAGGTACCTTGGTTGGTTGTAGCACCACAGAAACATTGCTGCAGTGTGTGTTCAAAATAGCAGTTCCAGTAGATACACAGGGTGAAAAATCAAGAATATGTACATAAAGAGACTTTGGCACCCAGGAATGAAAATATCACCTGTTGCCATACACAGTGATTTAGTACTGCTGGGACCCAGAACACTCCCCTGGCTGCCCTAGGGTGTCAAACACCCTGGCAGGAGGGTCTAAGACCGGGGATGATAGCCCAAAAAAGCACAGCTTTTGACCTTAGCCCATGGGAAAAATTACCAACGTTACGGGCAGAATTACAGGCTATGAAACTATAAAAAAGATAACGATATAATTATCACAGGGTGATGGTAGGTGACATTTGGGGTTCTCAAAATGGAGGATTTTGGGCAGTGCCCCTGATGTCCTTTGCTTTCTTCTTCTTCTTCTTTACCCACCATGTTATGCTGTGACGGTGGCACAAATACATTGGTCAAGGTAGACCTGACCTTTTTCAAATTAATTGGTATAAAACAATAAACAAGGACACGTTTCGGAAGATGGTTGGAGCTCCAAAACCCTAGAAAAGGTGTGCGTCGGCCCATCCAGGCGGCAGTTAGCCGGGCATCTCAAGTTGTAAGCAGCTCCACAGCAAGCCAGCTGTAAAAGCTGTTGTCAAGCTTAGAGTTAAGAAAGAATAAACATCTCTGAAACAAGCACCTACGGACTCTGTCTTTTCATGGGGCTCTGAGAATGGACTTTAAGAAAAATAGCCGGGTCACAGCTGTTCGGGCAACCAGCCCGTAACATTTGTCAGCATGGTGATGCCAGGCTGATTTTCCCTGAATGCTGCCCAGGAGCTGCTTTTGGGGCCATCTCACCTGGTGACTTGCTGGAAGCTGCTTTGCTCAGCAGGTTGCACTGGTAGGGAGCTCTGGTGAGTTTTCCTATCTGCTAATGGACTTTTCTGTCTGTACTAGAGCTGGCAAGAGATTTGTGGGGGAAACTTTGACATTACAGCGCTGTTTGTAAAGTCCTTCCCGCTGAGACACTGAGGTTGGTTTCTTTGTACTTTTAATGTGGGTTGCTTTTTGTTGGCATCACTCCTGGGAGAGTCAGCTGGATATACAGCCTCTGTATTTTCAAATTCTTTATTGGCCAAGTTTAATCCTCAGGCTAGTCTCTAATACTCACTGGTAGCTAGCTCCATTTTTCACTTAAAGCTGGAAATACAGGTGGAGTTTTTGTTTTCAGTGATCTCAGACCCCCTCAGAACTATCCCAAGGTGTGAGTATTGTAAACTTTTGTTATCCATTTTGTGATAGGCAGTGTAAGGTGCCTGGTAAGTGTGTTAAAGCAAGCATCTGTTCCCCCCTGCAGGATGAAAATAAACCTTATTATGAGGGCAATATCAGCAGCATTCCTATTCCTGTGAAAAGACCTTGGGAGTACTATGATTAGTTGTCTGAAGAGGTTTCAGGTAGTAAAGATCTTCTGACACTTGGGGAAGTGTATGGCAAGGCACTGAATTCCAAGCTGTTGATTTTGAGCTAGAAATCCCCACGTTGTTGGTTGCTGAAAGAATAAGGGCAAAAGTTATTCGTGCCTGCACTTTTGTAACCCAGTATCAACAATTTTGATCCAGCTATTTTGGCACACTGCTGCAGGACTTAAATCTCTGGTTTAGTATTCAAATACGCAGTAGCAAATTAGGGGCCTGCATCTCATTCTTGGAAGGGACTTTGGTATGAATGCTCTTGACCATCACTTGCATCTCTAGGGGAGTGAGACTCAGAGGTTATTCTCAGCCTAGTGAAAGCTTTACCTCTTGTCTGGCCTGTGGAGGGAGACCATTAGTGTCCCAATTAATTAATTCACTGCTAACAAGAATTTTGTCTTTGAGGTACAAGGTAGCACGTCTTTGGTCAGGGTTGTCCTTTTCCAGTGTGGGCAAAGTGGCATGCTGGTGGGCCCTCTGGCTTGCCCTGGTGGCATGGCAAGGCTTTGAGTCAATTTGTCACTGAATTGGGTCTGGATGAAGCAGGCTGAGTGTGTGGGGCTCTGCAGAGCTGCTGGGTGGAAGCAGTGGCCAGTGACGCTCAACCCTGTCACTGCAAAGTCAGAGGAGGTGGCACTGAACATCAGCACAGGTTTAATTTAAAAATAGCATTTGATTTTGCTTCTATTTGTAAATTTTTACGTTATACTCTTCTATTTTGTTCTCCCTTTGTCCTTTTAACTGGACATGTTCTGGCCTCTGAGATGTGCCATTTCAAGGGAATTTGCAGTGAGGCCTTTTTTTAAAATAAAAAGTAGAAGGTAGCTGCTGACAGTGCCTCTTCCGCCCTGCATGCACACGTGCAGCATGTGGAGCATCCTTTGACAGTGTGTTTGATGTCGAACCCAACTTTGCACTGAAGATCACACAAATCTGTTTACTGACTTCAGTCTGAGACAGATCACTCAGCTGGTGGCAACTTCATCCCCACTACTCTGCAGCTTAAAAAGAGCTTTTTAGGGGTGCTGCATTTCATGGGCAGGATTATCATATGGCACCCACTGAGCCTGGCTTGATCTCCCTTCAAATCGCATGCTGGCTGCAGCACAAGTGAGATGCACACAGGTTTGTGTGTGATGGGATATCTTCCATCTGTTCCAAGCTGAAGTCAGAACAAGACTAAAGACCTCATGCAGATTAATTACTAGTTCTGTGTAGCTGTCTGCATGTACTGTGGCTTGGCATGTTCCTTGTTTTAGTGGAGGAGCTAATTTGTTGTTTTGCAACTGGCTCCTGAGTGTTTAAAAAGATACTTGGTTCTAGGATGCCCTGGCATCAGTACTATGAACTCCCAGAGTTAGTGGGGCAGGGTACAGTCTTAACAGCTGGAAATGAGGTTACACAGCTTTGCAATGTTTTGCAGCTTTCTTCACTGCACAAAACAGCTTATTTTTTTCTCATATCTTTCTTTGTCCTGGCTCCCATCACAGCTGGCTTGGACAGCTGGACCTGGGGTGCTTTTGGATGTACGACAGGAGGGAACTGGGGTGGTCATATCATCCAAAGCATTGCGGCAGGGGATGTATGGGATGCCTGTTCCTTCACCTCTGAGCTTCAAGCTTTGAAATTTCAAGCTGTCTGATTTTGTAATAAATTGTAGTGGTCAAGGACATAATTTGAGGTCTTGAAGTAGATTGGATTTAAGCAGAAAACAACTGAGTTTCAGACTGAACCAAAGATCACAGCATCAGCAAGTTCCCTCCGGGTGTCTTGAGGCTTCGTCTTCATCAAAAACTGTGGGAGAGGTGCTGGCCCGGGAGGAGCTGCCCCTCTGAAAGGGGAGGGCTGGGGCACAGCCCTTTCACTGGGGCTGTATTTGCAAATAAGCTTTACAGCTGAACTTCCTTCAGAGTTAAATCAGCTTCCTGCTCTAGGTCTTTGCTGAGATTTAGATCCTTACCTGAAGGATGCTAGAAGCTGGTGTATGATAGAAACAGGATACTTTTAGGTGTGGGGTGGCCCCCCTGGCTTCTGAGGAGCCTGCAGAGAATTGATATCCATGCCACGAACTGTCTTTATTCTTATTTAACTCAGTGCCTCCAGATGTGCCGTTGCCCTGTACACTTACTGTGGAATGGTGGAGCTGCCTCTGGAGTTCTCTGCTAAAACTGCCCACACATCTTTCTTTTACCAGAGAGATTAAACCTCCTAAGCATCAGCCCTGCAGACATGGCTCCCTCACTTGCTGCCCAGATTGCTGCAGCCTCCTGCAATTCCTATGAACATAGATGCTTTATTAGCAAAATACATTCTGGTCCATTTCCTTTCCTGAAGATTTTTATCCTTGCTTAGACCCGCAGCTTTGCAACACCGGAGTTGTGCTCAGCAATATCCATCTCTCTGTGCTTTTTATGCTAAACTCTCTTTTGGCCTCATTATCTGTGACAGCGGTTTCCACTCAGACCTCCATCCAGGGTCATTCACCGGGCATCCTTCATGTTAACAGTGCTGAGTTTACTTCCAGTGACAGCAACCCCCATGAGTGCTGCTGCCTTAAAACTAGAACTATCTCTCCCATTAGCAATGCTGATGAATGAGCCAAGAACAAACCAGAAACTTAAAAGCGACCCTCTGCAAAGCAGAAATAGTGCCCAGAGCTGCCCAGGTGGAGCCAGAGGTGTTTTGTTTTGCACTGGAGAGGATGAGGGGCTGGGTTGCAATGAGTAGTTTGCTTCATTTTGAATTCTCTGCCTGTGTGTGGTGCTGTGAATTATATAATTTTTACATCTTATTGTAGAGTGGCTTTGAGGTACCAGGCATGAAAGATGCTAAATACATTTGGCTGGAAAAAAATTCCAACAAACAATTGAGGCAGATTTTTCATCCATCTTCTGCATCAGTGCCCCTCATTGCCTTGTCATGCTACTGCAAAAAGAACTAGTGGCCTTTTCCATCCCTACCTGTTGCCCCACTAATGAGCCCCCGAAGGCACAAAGCCTGCTTTCAGTAGGTGAAATTTGCTGCTAACTGCATTATTCTTCCAAAGATTTGTTTAAGCAAGAGCAGGCTGACTGCAGAAAGCTGTGCGGATAGCCTACAGCTACTTGGGCAGAGTTATTTCTGTTTAAAAGGAAAAAGAAAAGAAAAAGCAAGGCAGCTGTTGGCAAATTTTGCAATTCTTTATGCAGATGTATCTTTCTAGCCTAATCAGTTTTCACACCCAGTTCTCTTCCATGCTATTGGCAAAGGTAGAGATGATGCTCTGAGGCAGTGATCTGGAGAGAACCACCCAGAGAGCTGGGAGGTTAGTGAGGATAACTTGGGGGTGACTGATGTGCTCTAAATTATGTTTTTCTTAAGCTTTTTAACTCCTGCATTGCACATATTGATCTATATCACTGGACAAATAAACCTCATGCTGCTGCTCTCCATAGAAACAGAGTGCAGGTATTTTTGTAGGTACTCAACTGCCTGTGCTGATATTTAAGTCATCCATCCTCTGTCTCCTCCCTGAGGGACAGCCCAAAAGCCATGGAGGGAAGGGCACTTGAGGGCAGTGGGAGCTGCAGGAGGTGATGCTGGGGTGGCTCTGATGAGCAGAATGGCACTATGAGCTCAGTGCACATGGGGCCAAAAGGGTTTGCCCAGCAGATGTTAAAAAACATCCAGGAAGGTCATCTCTGAGCCTTGCTTTATGCAATTCCCATTGTTTGGAGCCAGAAGGAAATTTATTAACTCTCCACCTGTAGATTTTGGTGCAAGATGTTTATCTTTTCCCTGAGTTGGGGATATGCCCAGCTTACAGCTTGCAAGGTGAGTGGAAAGTAATGACAAACAAAAATGCATTACAAGTATTTAATCAAATTTTTTTTCCATCTAATGATTCTCCTACCTCATTTTGGAATTGTTGTATATCAATTTATAGGAATTCACTTCCCATAATCAAATACTAGTCCTCTGTTTGATGTCGTTAATAAAGGTGTTGTGATAAAGTCGAATTAATTTAATTTCCATCTGCAAACAGACTATTATTGAATGAGTCCCTTTAATACGTTAATCAGACATATAGCATTGTAACAAGGTTAAAAATGCACACAATTTCCATTATAAAGATATTCTCCATCAGGCAGAAACTAATCTAACGTTGTAAGTGATTCTGTAATTCAATTGTTCTAACCACAGGATGTGTAAAAACAAGATGTCTTACAACAAAGTCTCAAAAAAGCCCTGCAGATATTTGTATCTTTATAGAGAAGAATGATTTACGTTTTCAATAAGCCTTATTTGTCTTTGGGAAAAATGTAATTCCTTTATCGAGCAAAAATCTAATGGGAGCCTTTTTACCTTGTTTGCCATGTTTTGGGTATTTTATCTTGGTGCTGACCCTTAACAGGTTAGGCCTGACTGTCAGGGAGAAAAAATTGCTATGGATCTGGTAGCATCAAAACTAAGAAAAAATCAACAGATGAAGTAAAAAAAAACCCAAACAACCAAACAATGAAAAAAAGAGCACAGGGCCTTCCCAAGCCTTTTGTTGGCCTTGAATGGATTAATTTTTCCAGCAGCTAATCACTGCTGCGTGGAGATATTTTTACCATTTTCCATTAATGATAATTATTACACTTCTCTTTTAGGCTTTGACTGGGGAGGTCCATGGCATGGCCATGAGGAAAGTCTCACGCCCCTCTTGCCAGGAGCTGGATAATGAGTGAGGTTGCTCGGAGCTTTGCTGGAAAACAAATGCTTGTAATTTTTCTGCTGAAGAAATTCAGCAACTTAACTGTTGAAATGATTTGGAATGTTTTGGTACCTCCGACCTTGTTGTCTTAGCAGAGACTTGTGTTCGGAAAGAGAAAGGTGGATGGAGGGAGAAAAAAGTTGCGGCTGGGGAGATTATTCCTATCTGAAGATTAAAATAAGTAGGGTGATAGTCCTTTGTAAGGGCTGATGAGTTGGGAGGAATGGTGAGTACCAAACTCGTTGGGGTAAGAAGGGTTTCCATTCACCATAGGAAGGGAGAAGGGCATTTCATAGCAAAAAGTAATTAGTGGTGTAAAAACCTTTGGGATGGTTTCAGTATGAGCATTTATTGAAATATAAATCTTAAAAGCTGTGTGTACCTGTGAGCATGGTCTGTGCAGGCTGCAAAATAGGCATTGCCTTTTACCCGCTTGTTTTGATATCACCAGTTATAGCAGATTTAGTGGTAAACCCCGTGCACTCTATTTTAAATAAATATTACACTTGCTATTGGATTGCTGAAGAGAGAGAAAGAAAACTAATTAAGGAGATGGGATATCACCAGTAAATTTTCCTTCCCTGAGTTTTATGAGCAGTAATTTGAAAAGACTCATATTAAAGTCATTGAGGAACAAGTTAATGCTGCGTTTCTGAGAATATTGCCCTTCTACTCAAAGATTATATTAAAGAATAAACAGTGTACAGTAGCTAATTGCTAGCTGACACATTATAATGGCTTTATCCTTCCAAAATTGAATTGGTCTGGTTTAAGGAAAAAAAAAAGGGGGAAAGTAATGCAGTAACTTTTTAATTATTTAATGAAGTATTTCTGAAAGAATAATTGAATCTGGGCTCATGCCTGCAGGGGGGAAGAGAGACTGGTAGGTATTGACCACATTTGCAACCCAGCTGACACAGCTGCTGTTAAATACCCTGTTACAGGTTCTGACTCTGACTTGTGTTCCAGACTGATGGCAGGTATCTGTTTTTCCTCTCTAAATTAAGCTGCTAGGAATTTATTTCTCTTGGATTGTTCCTTTCTGTAGTGCTGTAGGCACAAACGTGGTGCAATATTAAAACCCATAGAAATATGCCAAAGAAACCAATTAACCCATGGAAGGAAAATAACAAGCGCATGGCAATTGCCTGGAGCTGTCATGCTGCCCAGCTTTGCCCAGTGATGGTTTTTTTAAATTCTTGGTAAAAGCTGGTGATCCCTCAAGCCACTTCCTTGTTCCTCAGTCTGTTTGGATAGGGTAGATTTAATTGCCTGCAATAGGAGGGTCTTCTAGGGACCCATAGTAGCAATTGCGTGTTAGACCATGCACAGAATGCAGTTGTGTAATTAAACTTTATTTAGCACGCTTAGCAGAAATGGGCTTTGCTACCTTGGGTTCAAATTTTCTCTCAGGTTAGATGAATCAGTGCTAATGCTGAAATAAGCTATTTGAGTTTGGAGCATCTTCAGCCTCCTTGGGGAATCAGTCCCAAAGGCAGAGCAGCAGCCTGGGGTCAGGAGCAGCCATGTCCCCCACCTCTGCTGTGCCACCTCATTAGCCATGAAGCACGCTGGGGGCTTGGGGCTTCACCAGGAGATAAACTCTGGGTATTGCCACATTCTGCTCCTGAACCTGGCTTTGGTCAGTCTAACATGCTCTGGTTTTCTCTGGATTTTGCTTCCACATCTTCCCTTTTGCTCTTCTGTAACCTTCCAGGCAAGGCTGACTTCTCCTTCCAAGAATAAAGTCTTAGTTTGGTTGTCTAAGAAATATCAGATTGCGCAGATCAAACTTAAAACCATAATGGTGCATTAGTATGCTACAGGGCCTTGTTCCAGGAAATGTCTCCGCTTGGGAGAACTGTTTAAGTGTGTGCCAAAAATTAGGCAAATGCTTTTTTCTTGACCCCCCTAGTTGGTTGGCTGGGTTGGGTCTGAGCCCTGGCTGGGGCTCCAGCCACCCGCCGTGGTTTGCTGCCAAGGTCCAACCATCCAAAATGAAATACCAAATTTTGTGTTAAATATGGAATTAACAAAGTGCTGGAGGGAAAGGCTGACTTGAGAAGTTGTGCTTTAATTATATGTCATGGATTATAAAGGCAGAAAGAACAACTGTGACCATTTAGTCTGACTTCCTCTCTACCTATAAATAACAATAAACAGGCTTTCATTTAAACACAAAGCTGCTTTCTTTGGTGGATTAAACACTCCATGCTGGGGATGCAAGAAAGAAGAAACATGTTGTTTGCATTACTTTATGTAGGTTTGAAAGGGCTCAACTCAAGCCGAGATCACGGTTTCTTTGAGAGAAAGGGCATCCTGTGCTGGGAGAAGCTGGGTCAGCGCAAGGGTCAGGATGTGGTGGGACACTGTGTGGAGGTGCCTTGTGTGCTGCAGCACACGTATGGTACATTGGCCATCATATCCTCCTGGGGACAGAGTGGCATGCCCTAATGGGAGATGTAATTGGAGCTGCAGTGGTTGTCTCTTTCCAATTTAAGGCATGTGAACCCTGACACAGCAGAGGGAAGTGCAGGTGGAAATCATCCAGCTTCAGCAATTGGCACCAAGGATTGAAACCCATAAAAAGTCCTTTGTGCTCCCCACTGCTCTGCTGAGCTGGTGCACCCTCGCCATTATGCAGTCTTTGGGGTAGAATGACGATGTAACCACGCCATGTGTCAGACCTGCCAGCTCCTGTGTCAACTCTATCACACTGACACATGTGACTGTGTGTGGAGCACATCCTGCTCCTTGGCCTGAGAACCAGTCCCATTGGTCCTCTCTGGGCCCTGTGTTTCTGCTGTGACACTGACTTTCTGCAAAGTATTTTGTGATCCTCTAAATGAAGGATGGGAATTGGAATTTAGAACTACATGATCTTTAAGGTCCCTTCCCACCAAAACCATTCTATGAAAAATTAAGTTACATTTGCTTTGAAAGATGCCTCCTTAATGCCTCTGTGGTTCTGTAGCAGTGTGAAGGACCTGGTCTTCAAACCAGGTGGTGATGGCCTTCAGCACAACCTGGTCTGGTGGCTGCAGGGGCCCCTGAGCATTTGTAGTGCACGTTTGCAGCATGTGTTGGGCGTCACCGTGGGCACTGGTGTGACAAGCACTCTGTTATTTTAAGCATTAGTGTTTGTGTGCATTTTACACATTATAGTGTTGCATTATTTAAGGGTGATGCATTATTAAACGTTCTCCTCCGCACGGAGAGTAGGTCTCTTCCTGCAATTCCTGTCTCTGCACGAGTGAGTTAGGATGCTGTCTCTTATGTAATCCTTGCAGTCTGAATAATGGAGATCGTAATACTATAGAGCTGATTAATAACATTTAGTACTCCATTAATGAGGAATTTTGTTGGAATGTTCATAGAGGACATCCGTGTTACCATACTCAGTTTGTTCTTTCTGTTTGAGTGCCTGGAACCAGAAGAACAATCATTACTTAACTAATAATGATGTGCTTCCTAAAATAAAGGCTTGTAAATTCATTTTTCTGCCCATAATCACATTTTTCTGCTGTGAGTAGAGTGAGGGAGCTGGAAATTGTCTCTTTCCCATCTTCCTGACAAAATACATATAATGATTAGAAGTGTATAACAAGAGTGTTTGTCCTAGCCAAATGTTTCTCCACTCCTGTTAATCAGCGTTCGTTTGAGAGCGTGGTGTCGTTTGTGGAAGGCGATGCAATCACTGGGGCAGTATGGCAGATTTAAATCAGTAATAAAAGCCCTGGGGAAATTAACAAGACAAAACATTAACTGCAGACTAAACATTAACATATATTAGCATTTTTATTACACCTATAGAAATGGTAAATGTGCTTGGTTACTACTATTAAAAAGTTTATGTTCTATCCCACATCATCACAATGTATATTTTTGGTTTAAGCCCTTTAGAATTTAATTAAGTGGAATTCTGTAGCAGTGCTTGAGTAATAGACTTCAGGTTCACTTTTATGGTGACTTTGAAGATAAACGGGGCACAAATGTGATCTTTATAATGCTAAGAACACTTGTGATGTGTAGTGGAGCAGGTTGTTAAAAAGAATTGGGGGAAGAAGCACCAATTCAAGCAACTGCCTTACTGAGGCTTTAAGCCTCACTGGTGAAACTGGGTTCCATCACTGAAGGACGCTTGGGGTTTAGTGGGCACCAGTTGATTCTTCTTGATGTTCCGTGCATACTGTAGCAAATCACTCTTTCAGAAGCTGTGTTCAAATCAATTATAATAGTTAATCTCTTTTCAGTTTAATGTGTGGCTTCTGCCAGAGGAAACTCACTAATAAGTATAAAATGACTTATGTGAACTCCAGAGAGCAAAGGAGATTGCGGGAGAAAATCTTCAAAAAAGAGGCTATCCCCTTGAGGGGAAAAAAATACTGTGTTTTCCTGGAGAATGAATCTATAAGCAGAAGAGTTCATAGAGAAGACAAATGGAAACTCCATGTAATGTTTAAGCAAAGGTCAAATACAGCAAACTCTCCTTTAAAGTTGAGCTCCTGGGCTGAATGAGAAGTGGCAGCAGCAGGTATCCAGCAGTGTCCAAAGCACTCTCTTCTTGTCCAAGGAGAAGCTGATTAGCTACTCTTTTTTTGTCTTTTTTTTCGTTCTAAATCATCTAGAAAATTACCTTTAAAATGTTTTTACTCTTAAAAACAAAGTTCAGATTGGCGCTGAGGCACAGTGTGCTGCTTTCCAATCCTTTCACCCCTGGATTTCCTTACTGGCATGCAGGGTAAGATGTTTCTGCCCCCGTGTGGCCACAGTGCCTTGTGCCTTGGCAGCAGAGTGGGTTCATCAGGAGCCTCAGTGATGTCAACGATACCATAGCCAGGCTGGAGGTGCCCTCCCCATCAGCTGCATGGAGGCTGTGATGCTTTGCACAGAACCTGGTACTGTGGTCACTATATTTCTTTGATAATTAACCCCAGTCATCCCAGTTTCCCTGGGCTGGCAGGTACCCACGTGGATCAGTGCTGCACTTTACACCCATGCGGTGAACTCCGCTGGAAGCAGCCGTGGTGTTGGATCTGGTCCCTGGCTGCTTGTAGTGCATTGTTCCCATGCAGCCCCAGGTTCCCTGCAGGCCTCAGGCACCTCTTACCTTAAATTAATGGGGAAGCATTAAAGTGGCCTGATAGTGCTACCCCATTAGCCTTGTCCCTGTGCTCCTCTCAAATCAATGTTCCCTCTAAAGTGGAGCCATTACACTGCGTGCAGCTCCTGCGGGTGTTGGGAGCCAGCTGCTTCCACATGGGGCATGGGGACTGCTGGCCTCAGGCAGTCTACATGATCTTTAAGGTAACCTGGGTGTGGGTATCTCCCTGTGGCTGGAATAAAGAAACGGAACAAGGAGTAGTGGTCGTCAGAAGGCAGTGTTCCCCTCATGGCCTGGGTCACACTCTCATGGAGGAGGCTAATTAAATCGGGTAATTAGTGACTTTGTTAATGAGCTGGGGCAGGGAAATTTTGCTTTGGCTGTTACAGTGTCAGTGGCTTTGGGGGTTTGTAAAAGCTCAGGGCTTTGGGAAGGTTTTTCTTGCCTGGTGTCCCCTTGCAGCATTTTTTGATGGCCTGGCAGATTCTTTTAAAAACAAAGTTTAACTCCTGTTGCCTAAAAAACACATGGGTATTTAATTTATTTAGTCATTTTTTTGTCGCCTGGTGTGTCAAACTTCAGCCTATTCTGAATTAAGGCACAGCTCTTGCCCTGACTAAATGTAAGGGCTGGTGTATATTTACGATACTCCTGGTAGTGTGGGGAGCCCGAGTAGAAGAGCCAGTGGTTCTGTTCTGTTGATTTGCTTTGAATTTCACATTTATATTTGGTGGTGGGAGCAAACCACATATTAAACACTGTTCCTTGATATAAGTTTGGCACCTGGATTAGAGATTGTCCTGGGTTATCTGTATTCTGGTTACCATCTTCATGAGCTAGTGAAACCAGGTGTGGTAATGTTCCCTGCCTCCTCCCTGCAGATTATCTTTTGTTAATGGCTGTTCCCTACCTCCTCCCTCTGGACTATCTTCTGTTAATAGCCCCAGCAATGCCCTGCTGCATGACTCGTAGATAAACTCGATCCTGGACCATTTCCTGTTAATACGCCCATCAATACCTTTGTAAGATGCCCCGCCCAGGGGGAAGTGGCCAAGCATTCCCACCTGGATAAAGTTTGGAGGTTTTGCAACAAGGGACAGAGCTCTCTTTCCCAGAGGAACAGCTTTCTCTTCCACTGGACTCCCAGAGGAGCAGCTTTCTTCTCTACTGGATTTCCAGAGGAAAACTACACCCTTCGACAGGATCACTGCTTCAACAGAATTACATCTGCCAATTCAGGAGGACTGCAGCCACCGTTTCATCGGACTGCTACCAACACCCTGTGACAACAGGGTGTCAGGTTGTGTTTTTCTGACTCTGTCAGTGGTTTGTTTAATTTTGTTTTTGTACTCTTGCATTTGTTTTATTTCAATTTTCCTAGTAAAGAACTGTTATTCCTATTCCCATATCTTTTCCTGAGAGCTCCTTAATTTCAAAATTCTAGTAATTCAGAGGGAGCGGGTTTACATTTTCCATTTCAAGGGAGGCTCCTGCCTTCCTTAAGCAGACACCTGTCTTTTCGAACCAAGACAGAGATGCTCCTTTCCTTTTGCTCTCCCTCTTGCAGACACACCGCTGTGCTGGGGAGCTGACTGTCCTTGCTCCTGCCCGAGCAAGCAATACCTGGGGAGCTGAATCATCACACGTGTTTCTCCTCAAGGTCTGAGCTTGTGTCTATCCCTTCTTTGACTGCCCTACAGTAGCATTTTTTTTTACTTTTTGGAGCCTGGTTTAAAATGGCAGTGGTTATGTCTTGGGTTGCAATATGTAACCAAAAATGTGTAATTCTATTTTCATCTGTTGAAACCGGTTGAAAAATATTTTTATCTCTTGTAACTCCAGGGGGAAAGAGGGCGGGTGCCTTCTGTTAATGGGTCAATCGTTAAAACCAGATGGGGCAGTCATTCCTTATCTCGTCCTCCACCCATCCTCCTCCAAGGGGATATCACCTGTGAATGAGCCATTTAAGGCTCTCCTTGTGACTGATAACATTACATTATCCCATTGGGGAAGGCTCCACTCAGTGGGAGGAGCCGAAGTCTCTCTACCTGCATAAAACCTGCAACTCAAAACACCAGAGCAGCTGGTTTTTCCACCGGATTCCTAGAGGAAGACTGGACCCATCCTGTCACCACCAGACGTTTCTACAGGATCACCTGTACTCTAACGGAGCCACATCTGCCACTCCAGGAGGACTTATTTTGGACTGCTCCCAACACCCTGACCAACAGGGTGTCAGGTTGTATTCTGACTCTGTCAGAGTTTCTGGGATTATTTGTTTGTTGTTTTTTTTTCTTTTTCTGTACCACTACCTTTGTAATATTCTTAGTAAAGAACTGGTATTCCTATCCCTATATCTTTGCCTGAAAGCCCCATAATTTCAAAATTATAGCAATTCGGAGGTGGGGGGTTTACATTCTCTGTAACACAGGAGGCTCTGGTTTCCCCTGGCAGTCACCTGTCTTCTAAACCAAGACAGGTTAGGAAGAGACTGGGAAGCTGTGTTCATGTGTTCTTGAGCCTGCAGTGCAGACTCAAAAAATAGGGAAACACCGAAATAGGATTTCTAAGCTGTTATCCCAGGACTGCTTGTGGCCCAGCAGAGTTTGGCAGATGGTTTGTGAAATCCTTTCCTCCCCCAAAAAGCATATGTCGCGGCCACGCGCTAATCCTGGCTCTCGTCCCCGGCTAGCGCCACGCGTGGGACGCGATAGGATAAGGGGTGCTCGAGACGAAGTTCCAG
>WEIT01007044.1:1446-15753 GCA_013389985.1 Dryoscopus gambensis | reverse complement strand
ATAAATACAATGAATTCTGCACTGAGATGTAGATATTCTCTTGGCAGTTTGTAATAGTTATTATTTTCTTGCCAATGTAGCAAAAGCTAAAACCAAATTTCTTGGGTTGATAAAAAATCAATTTAAAAGGTATGATGGGTTTGATTAAAATTATTTTATTTATATTAATGAAATTCAGTATTATAAATTTTGAAAAAATTAAACTCCTCTCAAAAATAGCCAAGCAAATACACATCTGAACACAGCCATCATTGGAGACAAAAAATTGTCATGTTCTGGTATGGTCCACCACAAACAGCTGCTGCCACTCCTGCTGAGCAATGCACCTGTGGATGCTTAATAGCAGCACAAAAATGCATGGGCTACAGCCTTCCTTATGTGCTTTTCTATCCTCTGCAGCCAGGGAATTCTGTGTGCTGTAAAGTTCCTCCACCATTAACCTGCTGGCCCTGTGCAACAGCAATGCAGCAAGAGGAATGATTTTCATTCCTTAGAAAGCTGCCTGAAGTCTCATTTCTCTCTTCTATCACAGCCCACTGTAGGTAGCCTGAACTTGCGTTAAAACTTAGCTGAGAAAAATTGGCTCTCAGTGATATTCACTCATATTATCTTTTATTTTTATGAGCCAAGTGCTAAAGAAAAACTTCCTTTCATGTAAAATGATGATATGGTTAATGTGAATGGAGAAACAGACAGCAAGAGTGAAAAGGAGTAAAGGAAATTATGTTGTTTGAAATACAACCCAGTAAATAGATATACTTAAACCCAGTGTTGCATGAAGAGTCATCCATTTTTTCTCATAAGTAAGCTTAGTAAAATAAAGACATAAATAAATAGAAATTTTTTATTTATGTACTACTGTCACCAAGGAGAAGGCAAATTTTCAAAAGCAATATGAACCCCTTTGTAAATACAGACAAAATACCCCGAAAGGAATTGGGACAACAGGAACAAATTTCTGTTGATTCTAATGGATTTAGGACTAAGCCCTAGACAATGAATTGAAGAGGGTATTCCATATTAGGCAGGAGCGTGAAACTCCTTGTTTGACGGTGGGGAAAAACAGCCTGCGAATCAATCATCTCTGATGTTGATGATGTACAGCACCCTGAATAAATGCTGATGGCAGTGTGCACATGCTGGGGGATGGGTAACACCAGGTATCCACCAGGTATCCGATGCAAGCCGGCAGGGATGTCAAGACAGCAGAATGCAGTGCCCAAGAGTAAAGGGAATGTTGAGAGATATGAGTGCTTTTGTTGGAAGGAGAGCATTTAGTTTCCAATAAAAACACAAGAGAAATGGTCTCAAATGCAATTCACTGAAAAGACTGAGAGAACAAATTGACTTTGCACCATGCTGTGACCATCTCCTGACTAGAGCTTCATTGTAGTAAATTAATTTTATTAAAATTTTTTTCTGCAGTCAATAAAAATGTAAACAGAGGATCTTACCAACATGAGTGTCCCAGCAATGTTACAGTACCTGAACAAGGCAGGGAAAGATGTTACTTGTGAGACTACAGATGAAAATCCAAATTTTGTGAATCATGTCTGGAAACCACAAGAACCTTCAGAGGTCTGGGACAGTCTGGTAAGAATAATATCACTCCACAGCCAAGCACCCACATGACAGGCCAGCTTTTTCAAGCAGTCAGTGTAAAATAAATTTGATAATTCAATCTACAAGTTATAGCAGCAATGTCTGGGTGATAGAAGGAAATATTTACAATGTGATTTATGGAGATGTGTACTGCCTTCTAACAAAGACAAGAAGTAGTACAGACTTCACAGAAAGAAGAAAAGACTTTTTTCAGCAGACAAAATAGAAAAGCTTAAGGGAATAAAACAGCCTTAGAAACAGAAGAAAGTCTACCTATTAAAAATGGTAGTGTGTTAATTTGCATTTATGTGAGGAAACCTTTTCATAAATAAAATGGAGTGGGAATAAAGTGGGAATGCTCTCTTGTGGCAGTAAGTTGTACTGGTCCCTTGCACTCAGTACTGGAGTGATTATTTTTGACTAATTTGAAATGTAAAATCTGAAAGAAAGGTAATGTGTTTATGGTCATATATCATGTGGCTATAATAGTTGGACTGCCTGGGATCCAGGGGATCCCAGCAGAGGTATCCCAGCATCATTATGATATGCTGAACCAGGGATGGGGAATTCCTGCTCATCACATGCTTCAAGAAACATTGTGATTAAGTTTTTGTGGTCCTTCCTCATGCTGCTACCTTATCTGAGCTGCTTCTCTGCCAATTAATTTTCTTCCAAGCCAACACAAAGTCAAACATTAAGAAAGCAAATCATACAGTTGTATCGGTGACAGAAAACGAGTCAGAGCAGGGTGTATTCTGTGTTCTATAGCTCAACTCTGTCCTCTGTAACAGCTCATACATCTGACTGCCAGGGAAATAAAATATGGAGATCCTTAGGGCTGCTAATGACAAACAAAAATTGCCTTCTCATAGCTCCTGCAGAAAAATTACTAACCAAGAATAGAACCATCTTCTCAGCCTCAAGTCTGCAAATAGAACAACAAAATATTGTAGTTAAAATAAACAAACAATGTTTGACTGGTTTAAAATAATGATATGCATAGTCTGTCACTATGCATCACCAAACAGTTGGGCAAGAGTGAAATCAATACAGTGTCCAAGGCTCTCTCAGGCAAAAATATGTTTGAAAGAAATTACCACCTCTGTAAAAGATGTGTCAAAATTTTTTTAGTTGAATATTTTTGGTAAACATATTTATTAGCAAGTTAATATTAACTGGTGACAGTATAGACATCTGTTGATCTGATCAGTAATGATGCAGGAATCACTAATTCTCCAGTGAATGGTTTGCACCAGCACCAGTGGATCCTCTTGCACAATCAGAATGATTAGCCTTTGATAAACTGCTATACTACTCCAGTCTTTTAGCCAGTGGCTTACTCTACCTATATATTGCCTCCTATAAACACTTCAATCTGAAACAATTTCAGGAAAAATATTATTCCCAGGGTAGTGGCTCAGTTTGCATTGCTTCTACCAGTGTTCTGAAAGGCATCCCCTGAGCTTAAGGCAGTCTGCTTGCAACATTTCAATTGTTTTATTCCTTCTTTTTTCTTTCTTTGTTGTTGCTCTAAATTAAACCCTATTGGAGACTGCAGCATTTCATATTATAACAATGCCTGTCAGGAGTTCTTTACTGTGCGTGATAAAATGTAAACTCTTTAATTAGCTTTTTTGTAATAAACATTGGAAACTACTTTAGCATCTTAATCAGTAGAGTTTCAAAGTTATTTTGCTTTTTACTTGCCTCTGCTGCTCTTCTTTGTTTGCTATGCTCTATTATTCTGTTGAAAGCTATCATTTACAGTTTATCCCATTATTGATGAACAGTGTGTTTGCCTTTGCTATTTTTAACTAAAACTAAATATTTTATTAAAAGTCTCCTAACATTGTATCTCAAGCACTTTGACAGAAAACATTTGAAAGCACATCCCTCACTCTAAGGTGAGTTTTCTGGAAACAAGTTGCTCTTATTTACTTAACCCAACAGTGGCAAACAGGTATCACAAAATACCCAAGATATTCCAAAAAGCAAGCATTTACAAAGGGGTTGCTAAGTGGATCACTGGCTGCTGAAGAGTATCAGACATGGTTGTCTTACCTACAGTTTTAATAAACTAAGCTATTTTTACTATGATTGGGGTTTGGAACATAGCTATGTTGGTCTTCTGTGCTAGCACCCAAAGCAGCAATATGATGCTAAATACATGGTCCCCAAGGAGTAAAAGTCAAATAATAAAAGGGGTTTGGAAGAGATCATGCCCTTAGTGTTTTTGGACTAGTATTTTTTCACAGTTTTTTTTCACCCCCTCCATTTCCAGGCTTGAGCAGTAAGAAAAGAAAAGAATCTGAGGCTGTTACAGAGGCTGTGCTTTGCACATAGTTATGCTGTCTCTAACAATCACCTCTTTAGCTGCTGAGATCCATGAGCTGCAGAAACCTTCAGTGGGAACCATCCATCTCAAGATGCTCCTCCAACAACCTGCTGGGCAGGCAGGAAGCTGCAGCTGTGGCCTGGCCTGCAGCTGCCTTAGAGACACCTATGGCATGGCCCTATTAGTCTTTTTCCTATGCTGTCTGAATGCCTGTGAAGCAGGAGAAAGGTTGGGTTGAGAAAAAACTTCTCTTTCACTTCATGGCCTACTGACAGAGGTCAAAAATCTGATACCAAATTGCAAATATTAAAAATAAAATTACATCTTTTGGATTCTCCTCGTTTTGTATGTTCTGCCACCCAAAGTACCTGTAGGAATGATGGTATTTATAGGTAGGGGGCTTTTTTGTTAGTTTGGGGTTTTGGTTTCGGTTTGCTTTGGTGTTTCTTTAGGGGTTTTTTTGTTTTTATATTTTTAATTACAGTGTTTAATATGATGCATTTGGTGCCTCTTGAGGACTGTCTTAAAAATCCCAGCAGAAATCAAGTTCATTATTCAGGCCTTCTGGAACTGATTATTGAAGAATTACAGTTGAGAAGGGATGTTCTTTCATGCAATGTATGATAGTAAGTTTACATTTGAAAGTGGGAAATGATCCTCACCACGTTCATCTCGTATGAATTAAACTATCTCTAATTCCTGCAGTGTTGGACAGGATGAAGACTGGGAGATCATATGAAAGAGACTCCCTAGATCTGTAGCAGCACCACTGTGCCACTTAATACTCAAAAAGATTTAATATTGAACCTTTCGGAATTGTATTTTCTTTTGAAGAGATTATATTATTCATTTATATCTTGAATACTGTTAAGATAACAAAGGCAAGTTTTTCTACTAAATATAAAAATCTGCTACTTGCTAAGCCAAAGAGCATTTTCTTACTAATCAGTAACCAAATGTTCCTGGTCTGTGCTATAATATCTCAGCTTTATATCTACCTGTTCATCTAAAGATTGCATTCTACTGTGTGGCATTATTTCAGCAGCTTGTTCAGAGCTGTTGAACCAAATGTGATATTTGAACAAACAAAATATTTTTGAGAATATTATTTCAAATACAGAGTTAAAATTACCACAGCTACAAAAATGCTGATCTTTCCTTATAACTCTAGTCCTGCTATCTACTCTATCTACATTATTATTCAGTTTTTAATTAGATGTTAATATAAGAATTATTTGTTTTCATTAAAAAAGGCAAGACCTAGTGAATTCCAAGAGTCTGCCAAGCAGCCTGCTTTCCATCAAATTACTTCTTTTCAAAGGGATGTATCTACTGGAATACCTAATGGACTAAATAAAAGTCATCAGAATTCCCCAACTTATTTCCCCAGCTGTCCAAAATGATTCAGTCAGAAGCAAATATTTATATGGATACTTTCAGTCTGAAAATATCAAGAAACTTAGAGTTACCTAATTTCTGGAAGGCTTTTCTCTCAGCCTATATTAATAAGCAGTGATATGCTTCTCCTTATATTAACCAGGACTTGAATGTCAGAAAAAATGAACCAATTCAAAATTAGAGTTAATTAGTGAACACCATCTCAAACCTTTATTCAGAAATCAAGGGAAGTGAAACAGAACTTTGTAGTGTTCCATTTTGCTAGTCCCAAAATGAGCATCATAATTTCAGGTTTAGCTGTGATCTGTGGCTTCATTGAGACCACTTGCTGTTTAGCTGTTTTCACTCGTCAGTGGGAGCTCGTAGCATGTAAGCACTAGACACAGGCTATTTGGTTATTTGCACACAGACATACTTGCCATTCCTAAAATATTCTTCAATGGAAGTTTTGTTTCCTTTTTACCCAAGACTTTAACTCTTACACTTCAAACTGGCATTTAACTCTTGTGCCTCCTACTATCTTCAGTTTAGAGTGGCTCCTTCCCCCAGGAATGTTTAGTATTGCTCCAGAATTTATATGTTTATAGTTTTAACATGCCCCCATTTCATTACATCCTCCATTTTAGCAGGTGTGTCTCCCAAACACAACTTCAGCACTGCGTGTTAATTACCATATTCAACTCCTCTTCACCCTGCTGCATTTCAACACAGCAGTCCCAGAGAGATAGGGGCAAAGCAGGTAGACTGATTTCTCATTTCATTCTGAGCTTTCAGGTGTACGTTGTGGTTTAAGTCTCTAAACGTAGACCCAGAAAAGCTACTTCCACAGGAATTTTAGCATGAGCTTCTGAAAACGTACATTGCTGTACTCTTCTTCCCTTTCCCTTCTCTCCAAGGAGGAATATTTTCTCTAGAACCATGATAGTGTTCTAAAACTAATAACCACTTCCAGACATGTGCTTGAGACCTAAGGAAGGAGCCACTGACACCCTCAGATCAATCTTTACATCTCTTATCATACTTACAGCATCATGTTCACAAACCCCCTTCCTGTAGTCTGACTGCCCAAAGGTGACAGAGAGCCATTTGGTGTCAGTAGGAGTTGCACAATGCTGGACACTTCACTTTAGTCAGTGTTAAGGATGCAGATGGTGTTTTGTTTAACTAAAGACCAGAATATTATTCTGAATTTTATATTTCCTTCATTTTCAGATGAAAATTATAATTCATTCCTTCTACATGTGAAGTTTAGGTTCATAGCAATTGGCTTGTGAAATAGCTAGAATTAATTTTCTTTGTCTCCCAGTTTGCTATTTCTTGCAGATTTCAGGATACAAAAAGATATCTTCAGGGAAGGGACCCTGAGTCAGCAAGAGTTTTGAGGTAGTTATTGTTCTTGTGGCAAGCACGCCAAAAAATATCCAATGAACTCTGAAATTCTAGTTTATTTTAGCTCAGACTAAAACAATGGACCTTTATAAAGAGACAAGTGAGGCCTGCTTAAGTAAGACAATAAAAGTAAGAGAATACAAAAATAAATCTTCCTTTGCCCACTGTATCCTTGCTTTTTTCAAGCCTTGCTCTGAATCCAACAGCTTTCAAGGGCTCTTGAAACAAACTCAATGCAATCCTCTCTTGAGAAAAAGGCAGTTTTCTTGGGTGTTTTCTTTTTTTTCTTTTTTCTTCTTTTTTTTCCCCCCCTATCATCTTGTATCAATGACCCTGATCTCCTCAGGAACCACTGCTCCTGCTGAAGACTCTGCTTGTTGGGTTTCTCACACTGCTTGCCCCACAGGTTTCATCACAGTTTTTCCCATCTATAGATACTCACTTGCTCTCAGGTAAGACACAGTAGGGAACCCCTTGGCCCAGAGCATTCCCTCTGATTCATGTGTGTTAGTGAAGACCAGACGAATGTCAGCTTGCCCCTGCTGCCAGCCATTGTGCTTTTTAGAGAGCACAACACAAAATAATTAATGAAAAAACATGGCACATTGTTGCATCTGTTCTCTTCCCCTCCAAATTCCATGCATAAGGTTCAATTTTATGCTATCATCAGGGGCCTACTCACAGCAGAGACAAAACTGACATTGTTCGTAATGAATTAATACAAACCTCAAAGAGAAATTAAGTTCTTTCCATTTTATGTCATTAAGGGATTTAAGATAAGGCAGGAGAAGGCCAACACAAGTGCTTTGGAGGATGTATTATTTTAACAAAGTGAAGCTGCAGACATGACAGAGTGCTCTTGTGTTGGAGCTAGAGGGTGTTTCATTTTGCACTGATATTTCTGGGGTCTAAATTACTTCACTGCCAATGGTTATTTCTAAAGCAACGAGGTTAAAACAATATTTGGTATGATTTCTTGAAGAGTTTGATCTGACAATGAATTGATTGATGTGCTCCGTCTGTAATAATTGTAAACAGATATCTAGATATAGCTAAAAGAGTGCGGCTAAATGCAGTCCTCATTTGAGAAGCTCCATGTTTTATAGAATATGTTTATGTAGAAATATAAATGTATGTAAACTCCTGCTAATTAGAGCTGGATTGCAGTATTGCCTATTCTGAGCATCTGAAAATCAAAAGTCATATCTCTAGACTGTGCCAGGAGATGCAAATCAGAAACTGTCTTAGATATTTAAAATTATATATTGTCTTTGGGTTGCCAAGGTGAGACAAAGACTTACACTATTGCCTAAATGTGGAAACAAGGAGTCGAGGTTTAAAAAGCACAGCATTAAAAATGTCAGGGAACTCAAAATAAAAGCACTGTTGCTATGCACCTGAGCAGAAAGGTAAAAGGGCAAGACCTCGCCCAAAGGCCATGGCACAGAAGAAACCTGAGAGTAAGGCTTAACACTATTACAGTGTCAGTACTCATAGGTATAACAAGATCTAAGGCTAGCAGGCTGCTTACAGCCTAAAAGATTGCAACATTCCCAGAGGAAAGGCAGGAAAGAGAAGAGTGAAATATATTGGTTGGGCAGCCCGAGAGACAAGTTAATCGTGTTGAGTGGGCCTCTCCGAGAGTCTTGGGAATGGTGTGACTGTTTTGGTGGTGTGATCAGGCCATTCATAAGTTTAACAGTTCCTAAAGCCAACTTATCTTAAAAATGCTTGTATACTAATCACATTTGACCTGGCTTCCAGAAGGACTGGAAGACCCTTTGACTCAGGCTGCCTAGTTTGGACTACCTCAAGTTCGACCTTGCTTTGATGATGGCTGTACTCTGTGTGGACTAATCCGAGCACAGCAGCCTATATTGCTGTATGTTTGCGTGTATGAGCACTCATACGCTTGCACATCTGTTAAAGAAGAGCCTATATTCAGGTGAATATAACGCAGAGGAAGGGTAAGGTACCTTACATGGTGATCTAATATGACATGTTACGTTTAGATCACTTTTGAAAGCCAAAACTAAACAATCAGGTTATTGTATGGAAATGTCAACGAGCTTCTCTGCCTGTGGCTAGTTTGCTGGCATTTTTTCATTATGGAGTCATAACTGCAAGCATACATGAAACCATAGATGTAACTTTTGATTATTCATATTATTCAAAAGATAAAGACACTGATGCATAGAGCCAACAGTTGGGCTTATATTTATAACTCTAATAAGGAGAATGTCAATCTCATCGTTCACAATTTAATGTGTAATACCAACATCTTAATATACCATCCATCTGAACCCAAACCAAACTTCTTGAAATAGACAAGATCTCATGATACATGTTCCCCACATGCCTATTCTGTCTTTTAACGAAGCAAAAAGAAAATTGATCAAGAAAAGTCACAATTAAAAAAAAATAAAATAAGCATTATTCTTGGAAAGAATGTCTCATTTTCTTCTTTCCTTTTGGCAGTTTCCTAGGCTGCTGTAGATTGAAGAAAATAGGAATAAGCATCTTTCGACCACAAACAGATGTGCTTGATAAAGAAAATGTCAGCAAAAATACTAAAGCAATGTGTCACAGCAGCTTTCTGACAGATAGAGGGAAAAGGTAAAAAATGTTCTATCATGTCCGACAAGGTGTTCTTTTTGAGATTTAAAGATCACTGTGCAACTTTAAACATGTTTGTCACTTTGGCTCTGACTGGAGCTATCTGGAGCTTCACAAGAACTTTATCAGCTCAGCATAGGGGGGAAGAAAGAAGCCCATTCCCATTTATCTCAGCCAGGTTCCCTTCAAAGCCAACAAATAAATTACAGTGTACATTTGATACAAATTGATTTCTTAACTCAAATAACAATGTTGTCCTCCCAGTCAGGCCATGTGTCACTCATTCGCGAGCCTGAGTGAAAGGCTCAATCTGTCTGTGTGACAGAAATAGGCCTGACGCATCTCACCGAGGAATGCTAATAACCCCGGCCTGGCCCGGGCCTTTGTGGGCAAGCCGCGATAAGGAAAATCAGCCCATCCTGTCAAACGCCACGAAGGCCTGATCGCTGTTTGTTCCAACAAGCTGCATAGGCCTCGGAGTCGCCATCCTATTTCATGTAGTAAATGAGAGGAAAATAAGATCCGGCTACCATGGTTAAGATGCCGGTGACTGTGATGAAGCCGAAGTGAAAGGAAACCCCATTGAATATCTTGAACTGATCTTATCATCTGCTGGAGAAATGAGATATTGGCAGGGGCTGTTGAGTTTCTCACAGCTGAGCAGGTTAATAAGGTTGGGAGGCAGGCCACAGGCTAATTGGATTTGCCTTGGTTTGATAAACAGTGGCAGGCCCATTGCCAGAAAAACATACACAATGTGGCTTTTTCTCTTTGTTTCTCTTTAAGCCATACAGGAAAGAAAAAAAAAAGCTGAAAAAAAAGAGGCTTTTTTTCCCCCTTTTTTTAAAGCTAAAGGTGTCTTCCTGAATTCCCAGATGAAGAGGCTAACAAAGTCAAACTGTGAAACAGTAGTTGTTGGGTGTTCTGATTTTAATCAAACACCATTTAACCCGCCTGACCTCACAAAGTCAGCTCACATCAAAACAGCACAACTGTAAGGGCTAACTAGAAGCAGAAGGAAATAACAACCTATTGAAGCTTTCCAAAGGCTTAAAATATTCAAAAGGAACCAATTTTGCAGCCTCATCTCCGGACAGATGCAGCCTGGGCGGAAAAGACAGCCTGCGCAGCCGTCTCCATGCTGCGCCCAGCGCAGGCACCCAGGCTGCGCCCATGGCTGATGGGCAAGGTGCCAGCACCCCTTCAGCCCCCTCTAAAGTTTGATCCCATGGTCCTTCAGCTCTTGCCATAACCCTGCTTCTTTTCCATGCTGTTACTTGGCAGGATCTGACCAGGAATTTGCAAGAAATTGAGGAGATTTTTTGATTAAACACTGCAAAACTGTGCCCTGCAGGGCAGGCAGAAGGCTGCTCCATTACCCCCGTGTTGCTTCACAGGTTGCTGCAAGCTTCCACCCACACTTCCCAACAAAACCTGCCAAAATGCCAAGACCTTTGCATGACCTTGGAAATGTAATGCTTTGAAAAACGTTTAGCTGTTGAAGTTGCCTTTGAATGCCTCTGACAAAATCCTCTCACTACATTTTGTTTCATGGGGTTTGGCTTGTATTTTCTCCACCAACTTTTCTAAATCTTGAGTCTATTTTCACTTTGGATTGGCATTGGCAGGGCCAGTACAAGGAGAAATAACCAAATGAGAGTGGTGCTGCCTTATTCACTGCAGATACAAATATAGCATCAGGGCAAGGCAGTGGGGAATTACTTAGTGCAAAGGAGGAATACACATACTTTTAATATGAGTGTGAGTACATTTTTCAGTGTGCACAATACTCCACACTGTGGCATCTGAACATCAGAATATTTTTATGAACTTCTGTGACTTTATCTATAAAAGTTATCAATGGAACCAATAACCAATGAGAAATGCATGCCATCCCAGTGGAGAACTTTTAAGTATATTAATTTTTTTCTTTTATTTGGTTTCTGGGGCCTTAATGAAGTATGTTTGCACACTATCAGCTTCAGTGAATCAGACAAGATCAGGAACTAGAAGGAAACATGTCCACGCTTATTCCATATTTTATTTTTCCTCCATTCAGAATGGGAACTTCTTTGTAATTTTTGGAAGAAGAGATGAATTTCTCTGAGGAAATACTGTTTCTCACTCATGTGAGAAACGTAAGTAATGTTTGGAGTCTTGGTTTAAATATGAACCCAACAAAGAGTTTCCACTCTCTTCGGCTCCATTCTTTAGAAACATAATTGTATTTATGACTTTATAGTTTAGTCTAATTTGTATTTCACTACTTTAAAACATACTTTACATTAACATAACATATTTTATCAGACTCTCTCAGAATACTATGTTAAAATGAATAGTATTGCACATCTCACTTTTGTTGATACATGAGCAGATATTTCCTGAGCAACTCTTTCCTGCTTAAAATTTACAAGTTTCTGGAAGCAGAGCATTACATTTTCAACAAATATTGCCCATGCAGGCAGCTTAAAATTTGAGCAGTTCAGAAGTATCCTTTTTGAGGCAGTTTAGATTCTCTCCTAGGCTGACTACTCCTCCTTGTCCTTTGGATTTTTTTGTCCCGGTTTGAGACAAATTTAGAGGAACATCCGAAATGAACGTCTTCTGATAGAAGGCAGGTTACAGCCACCCCTCCCCCACCAGGTTCGGGAAGGAATTTCTTGGAGGAATTGTTTTCTTTATACATTTGCCAAAATGGAATCAGAATATGACTTGCTCAATGAAGTTTAGAAATAATATTTAACTTTATAGAAAACAATTCCAGTCCTCACCCGAGATGTGCGATGTTGTGAAATATAAAACTACCTCTTCCATCTGCTAGCTGAACCGCTGCCTTGCTGAACATGAAATTCCCTTTCATTCTCTGGTCCAAAGAATATCTAATTTGTAGGAAGTGAATTGGTTTGAACAGAACAGAAAGAAGATTTTTTTTTCCTCCCCAAAAAAGCAGCTAAAGGCTGGTCTCCCACCTGCTTACCACATGTCCTAACTGTGGGACTAGCAGCTTCTCTAGAGCAGAGAAGGTCCAGGCCATTCAGAACTTACCACGTCCTTTGACTCTGGAAGAAAACATAAGAGAAAGGGAATGATTTGCCAGCAGAAGAGTTTCTCAGATCAAGATAATCAAAGAGATTTTCTATATTTATTTTTTCTTTTAGTTTTGGGCCTGGAAACATTTAAGTGAAATTTTGCTTCATGGTAAATAAGAACAAAACCTGTAAATAGTATTGTAACTGAAAAAATGAAACAAAACTCAATCCCTGTATCATGACGGAAATGAAACCATTCAGGGAAAATAAAGAAAAGAAAATAATTTGATGTAAACTTTGCTTAAATTAAGATTCAGGTTTGTTTTTAAAGAAAGAAAACTCTTTCCTCACTTTGAGTATGTTTCTGGACACCATCCCATGATACAAAATTGGCTTTGTACTTGCAATGACTTATGCATAACAGTTTCTTCCTTTCACATTTTGAGTGTTTTATTATTTTTGGATGCACATCAATACAGCATGTGGCACATGTATAAGGCAGACTGGGGTAATGGAAGTACATTTTCTGCAGTATAAATACTGGCTAGAACTAAGCTAACAAAACCCCTTGTCCAAAATTCAGATCCACTACCGGTGAAATCAATAAAATTTGCACCTTTCAATAATAGTAGTATCCGTCTTCAGTGGTCTTCCAGCCTTCCATAAAGCTTGGAATAATGCTCCTATATTTGCTGTAAGTTTCATTTGGAATCATTAATTGGTCTAGTTTCCTCTCATCCCAAAATAGCAATGAACAGATGAATATGAAATAATATCTTTCTAAAATCATGAAAGATAGCAAATAAACTACATTTGAACCACTGATTTTAAAATTGTGTCAAGCCCAAGTACTTAACATAGCAATGTGCTCAAGAACTGATCTTATTAACTTGCTATATTTCAGGAATTATTTAAATAACTTGCCAAGTAATGTTTTCTATTAAGAATCAAAATTTATGATCAAAGTTTATCTTTTATTCAATTTTAATTTTTAAAAAATAGACAATACATAAATCAAAGCTAATAATAGCAGTTCCAAAGACATCTCATAAAGACTAACATGTGCTTTTACCTTTAATCTCAGCAAGAAGCCCCTTGCCTTTAATGGAAGTATTCACAGAATATAAAATTGAGCAGATGATCACATCTTTAAAAGATGAGGGCCTAGAGAAGCACCTGGTAATTAGTACTGAGTGATACAATATGAATAGAGCTCATAATGGGGCACTGAGGTTTACTTGGAATCATTGTACTACTATTTTTGGAAGGAAACAGATTAATCTAAACTTGGAAAAATAACTGCCTCAAAGCACAAGCAAGATATTAATAATTAGCAGGTACTGAGGGAAAAATCTGACTGAAGAATATTTTCCCCTCATATGTGGCAAAATTTCCATGACATTTACTAAATTTCATATTGGGAAGACAAAGAAATAGAGATACAGAACAGATCCTGAAAATGTTCTTCTTCAAGAATAACCATTACTTAAATGTTTGTTCAGTATTTTCATGACCAGTAATGGGATGAGGCAACTCTGCCTCTCTGCAAAGCATAAGGCACTCCACATACTTTGTTATTAAGTAATAAGGTTTTTAAACAAGATTTCCTTAGAGTTCCTAACAGTTTGTTTTTTAAATCAAATAACAGATTGAATGAAGATTTACCATCAAACTAGTCTCTTGTAAGGTATAAAAATGTATTAGGAATAAATATCTTGAGAAAAATTGAAGAAAATCATACAGAATGTAATAATTAGCACAAATATATTAGTGTATATTACCACAAATATGTAAAAACATTGTAAATGTAACTTGCCACCCTAACTCTTTATTTTCACCCAAGTTGATGAATAGGTCAGAGGCAGTTGATAGATTCCAGCCCCTCAGTTATAGCAGATCCACAGTCAGATGATTATATATATATATATATATATATAT
>WEIT01007043.1:2241-19415 GCA_013389985.1 Dryoscopus gambensis | reverse complement strand
AAAAAAAAAAAAAAAAAGGGAAGAAGGGGATTAAATAGCTTTATATGTACTTCACCTTATTTTTTCCCTGGTATGTTTTTGGGCATTTGTATATCTAAAGCACCCATGGGGATGGGGGCGTTTAAAAAGAAATAGTGGAAATGCATTTGTGTTTTCTTGGGTATCAAACTAGCTATCATGGTCCATAGGTATTTGATTTGGAGTACTTACAGCCTAAAATATATATCACTGTAAATAAGAGAAACAATGCATGTATGTTTTTCAGTAAAATGCTTTAGAATAAATTATATATATATATATACACACACACAATTTTTTCCTCCCATCTTCAAATTTACAAGACTATCAGTCTTGTTACATCTCAGAAAATTCAAGTTTTACCATCCAGTCTTGATTCACCATCTTACAAGTCTGAACTTTCCCACTTTTAGAGAAGAGATCTGGCAGAAAATGAGGATTTCTGTAGATTCAACATCTCCAAGATGTTGGTCTGAAGAGACTCTATTCTTGCCTTTTAATGTATTTATGTAAAATGGTAGTCCTGCTCTCTGAAAATATCCTTTCCCATGCATTACTTCACAAAACACGATGATGTTGGTTTACTCTAAATGTTTTGCTACAGAATGGTTTCTACGTGAAATGCATAGCAGCTCAAGACCTTATATTTCTGGCATGACACTTTCAGCTTTAGCCTCACAATCCATGGAAAGACTTCTCATGTGCTTATACAATTAATGATACTGGCATTATGGCTAGCCAAAACTAGAAATTAAATACGATCTGTGTCAGAAAGCAGTCCTTATTGTAGGCTGTCTATGAAACCCATGCATAAAGCAGCCAAAGCCATGAGCAGCTCCACTGTGAAGAGGAAATAGAATTGTTTTTCAGAACATGGAAAACGAGCAGAGATGACTCCTATTTATTTGTAGAAACTCATGTCAAGAAAGCCAAGGTCAACATGATCATAGTCAGACTAGGGTTCAAATAGATTTTTCTATTCTAAATGGAATGGAACAGAACTAGAACACACTATTGCCCAAGCTGAAGACTGTGCTCAACCACATATCCAAGGAAAGGCAGATTGCTCTGTTTATATGCCCCGACATTGGTTTTACCAGCTGCAAATAAGAAAATGCAAAACCCGAGCTTTGAAAACATGAAAATACAAATATGTGATCTTAGAGGTCTAGTTCATGATTCCTAGTTTCTTAAGATCCTGAGTAGCATAGACAACTCGCTGGTTTTTATGTTGTGGGTTGGTAGGTTTGTTTTACTGTAGGTTTGTTTACTTCTTTTTTGGGAGGGAGGGGGTGGTCTGTGGTTTTAGTAATTTTAAATGCAAGTCTTTCATTCCAATATTTCTGCTAGGCTTCTGGTGCCTCAATTTTGACCTTCTGGTGCCTCAATTTTGACCTTCTTTCAATATGTACTTCCAGTATGTGTTACTGGAAGTAATTGCCTCTTCCTCCCAGGAGGCACCAATGTGTAAATCTCATTTAGGTAGCCCCTTTCATAGCTCCTCTACTTTCTCTTCCATTCATTTAAAATAAAATAATCTCATCTAACCTGTCATCTTAAAGAATGTGCCAAACAGAGATAGAGGAGGAAAAAAAAAAAATAGAAGAGATTGTTAACCAGAGGTTTACCTCCCAGATACCTAGGATTTCTCTTCCCAGGAAAGAGGATACGATAAAGGATACAATAAATGACCAACCAGGAAGTCATATTTCAGAGTACAACATGGAAGAATATCTTTATGCGTTTTTTAATTCTCCCCACCTCCCAACATGGTTGAAATGTATCTAATTTCATTTAAAATTCATCTTATCAGTGGTCCTGGCTCCAAAACATTTGAAATTATAGTAGATTTTTTTCAGACATAAATCAGCATAAAGAACTGAATTGAAAAAGCAATTATCTGCCAGACCAACTAGAGTCCTTTAAAGATATTCATGTTCTCTTAAATTTTGTTAACATCTGTTGGAAAACATTGTTCTGACATGCTTTCTTATTCTGAAAAGCCTCCCAATTTCTATTTCTGTCATCCTGATTAAAAATAAACAGTCTACAAGATGGTCTGTGTAATAAAACCTGCAGGGACTGTGCTCTACCAACTTTCTATTCCATTGTTGATGGTAGGTGGGGAAAAACAACCAACCAAACAAAAAAAAAATCCCACAAACCAAAACCACACAGCAGATCACATCC
The DNA here is from genome assembly GCA_013389985.1 of Dryoscopus gambensis. Taxonomy (NCBI): domain Eukaryota; kingdom Metazoa; phylum Chordata; class Aves; order Passeriformes; family Malaconotidae; genus Dryoscopus; species Dryoscopus gambensis. Next base: position 17,207 of record WEIT01007043.1, on the reverse strand, counting down.
CAAATACTCTTTACACCTCAAACAGTTGTATTCTTGGGGAGACCATTTGTATGGCCAAAACATTTTGGAGATATCAAAGTTCATCAGAAGCACACATGTTCCACACTTGTATGTATTCAAGAAGTTTCCTCAAAGTGCTAACTATTTACTAAACAAAACAAATTTAAACTCCTACCATTCCATCATAACGATCTCCAGGTCTACCTCTTCGGTCATAAGACATAAGATCTCTAAAATGAGAAAACGCAGCAGCACATGACTCATGTTATGAACTAGTTTATATATTCTAATTCAAGTTTTAATGATTTGCACACAATTATGAATTTCTAAATGCTTTAGCCTAGTTCTGAATGACAAAGTTACAGAACTACTAGTCCTGATAATACTGCAGAAATAATTAAATTCAAATACTTTTCAAAATTTTCTGGTGCAATACACACTCGATCCTGCATAATCACTACCAACATGGAGTGTGAAACAAGTCCTGGAAACATGAGCACAATTCAGTAAATGTTACTCAACTGGTACAATGCATTTATGCAACAGCTTACCCGCCACGAGGAGGTGGTGGAGGAGGAAGAGGAAGATTACGAGCTCTGCTGCCACCTCTGCCACCACGGCCTGGCGGCGGTGGTGGAGGTCCTCTGCGAGGGCTCATATCATCATAATCTCTTCTTGATGGAGGCATAGGTCGTCCACCACGACCAGGAGGCATTCGATCAAAGCCTCCTCTTCCACGCATGGGAAAGCCTACTGGACGTCCCCTTCTATCATCAAACATCATTGTGAAGCCACCATAGTCATATGTTTCATCATAGAAATTGGGATCATAAGGCTGGGCCCGTCCTTTAATTGGAGACTAAGACACACACAGAAACAAAAACACCACCACCCCTCCCACCAGTTAGCACTGATACAACTATATTTCATTAAATTAATATATTAAATATATAAATATGAATTTATACATGCTGAATATGTTCTTTATTTCACAATACTCATAAGCAAGGCAGGGGTAGTGATATGCTTCCTGAGAGCTTAACTATGATAGAGAAATTGCTGTTATTGATGGGTGGCACATACATTTGTCTCACTTCCTCACCAATTTAAATTTTCTTATTTTACTGATATGTAAAGCATGACTAAGTCCCTTGGTACCAAAAATGTCTTCTCTCTCCAATAAGGTACACTCCAATTCTAGCAAGCAGGAATAATTTCAAAAGGTGCTAACAGTCCAACGCTTATTTTGTTACTGGAGAAGAGGCACTGAATTAAAAATAGAAATGGAAAGGTATAGTTTTCGAGCCAAATCATCCTGACTCTCATGAACACCAGTGAAATAATAAGTTTAAGACACATTACCTCAGAGATAAGATCCAAGATAATCTTGATACATTCCACAACTCTATCAGGTTTTCCACCAATAAGCACCACTCTATCAGTGGAATGAGGACAACATTCTTGAAAGAGCTTAATGGTGGTTTGAGTGTTCTGTTGAATAGAAGAAAAGCAACCCCCAAAATCTTCAAATAGAAGTATTTTAAACAATTTTATGAACTCACTGAAAACAAAATGGGTAAGAAACACACTAAAACATTTTAAAAGAAACAATCAAACCAAATCATTAAACTTCTAGTCATTTTAAGTGAATGCTTGGCTTCCAAGTTCTTACAACAAATTTAATCTTAAAATATTATATTTTTAAGACCTGCAATGACATCAGTTTATATGAAATGCTAGTGAAAAATTTAGATTTTTGAAATCTTTCAATTATGGCTCATCTACACAGTTATTTAATTAAATACAAGCAAAAGGACCACATATTCATTATGAGCTTACAGGTTATATAAGCCTTCATATGTCATAAAAACATGCTTTGGATGCAAGACAGCAATGTTGCTAGGATTATGTCTATTCATCTTGCCTTCCCCTAATTCCACACGAATAGTAGCTTATGCCTAAACTGACCTGGAATTGCCTTTGACACAATGTAAGGAAAGGACAGAAAAGAACACTCTAAATTAATAGAGACCACTAGCTTTTTAAAACAAAACCTCATTCCTTCACAAAGGGAACAGTGGTCTTCAAGGTAGTGAAACTTAAAAAAAGCAAAAACTAAACAAACAAAACCCTAAGAAAACCCCACCATACTTTTTAATAGCAATATTCAAACATCTATTAAATTATCATTAGAGTTTATGGAGATGCATCCACACTAAATAGTTTTCCATGTCCAACACCACTGATAAAGCCTATTCAGCAGTTCATTCCAGAAGGCGTGATGAATGGCAATTTAATTTTAAAAAGTATCCTTTATTTATAAAGATTACTGCTAATACACTTAAAAGCTTTATAAGTAGTTCTGGGCTCTATCACCAACAGCTACTTCATGTATGAAATATGTTATTAAGGATCATAGATCACAGATGAAGCTTACACTCACTGCTTATGAACACAAATACCTAATTTGTTTACAGGATAAAAGCAGAATCTGAAAAGAATAGGAAACAATACCTCTCTGAGTTCTTTGATTTTAGCACCCTTGACACCAATAATTCCTCCTGCTAGACTTTGGTGAATTAGAAGTCTTAATTCACAGTCAAAGTCGCTACCTTTGTAGTGCTGGTACTGTAAGATGCATACAAAAATAAAATATTAGTCAGGGGAAAAAAATAATTGAAAAATCCAAATACTACTTTTGATTTTCTTTGTTAAGATTTTTCTCCAAACAGCATGGCATGACTTAATTTACTGCTGAACTGTAATACTGTATTTGCTACCCCCCCCCAAAAAAATCACATATTTTAAAGTAATTTGCCTCAACACAAGGTGATGTCAAATTAGCTTTCTTTTATTATTATTGCTGTGTTATAGAATTTTAATATATCCAACAGTGCAACACCCTTGATTACAAAGCAAAGGCAGAATGGAAATTACAATAGAGCTACTTCAAATTGGGAACTAGTCAGAAAACAGGTGGTTTGAAGGGGAGGAGGCTGTTCCAAATATTAATTTTTTAAGAAGTTTTCTCTGTCCCCTATAAAAAAGTGCCAACATATACATTGAGAGCTATAGGTCTTCTTTCAAAAAAAGGCTGGGTTTCACTTTCTAATTTAATATATTAAAAATAGGATGCAATCATCTAGAATTACCTTGTTTTAAAATCTAAATTTATATCTCTGAAAAAGAAACAAACCTAAGAGACATACCTCTTCCAAAGTAGGGATAATCTTCTTCAAGATTTCTCCAATTGTCTCTGTATCTGCACTTATACTCAAGATACTGTTAGAGGCCATAATGTCAGAAAACATAGAGAAGGTGGAAAGTAGCAGAAATAAGTTTAGTATTCATAATCATACACAAAATTCTAACAAGATTGACTACACAGAAGATCTTACAATTAATATTCCCCATTTAAAGTAAACCTGTTCACTGGATTTACAACACATGCATCTTTGTTTATGTGCAATATATATGCATGATGAATATAAGAATTTAAGGCTTAATCTTGCAGAAAGAGCAAGAGAACTCACAAGAGCTTTTGGAAGGGCTCAGACAGATTAACCAGGCAAGAAATCGATGCAAAACTTAAAGTATGAGTGAATATTCACTTTTCCCACCACCACTAATTTAGTATACCCTTACCATTACATTGGTAAAACTAGCACACCTTTTTGTAGAAAAGGTGGTGATATGTAAGTAAACATTATATCTGGAGTAAGGCTGAGACACCAGATAGAAATTAGATTACTAATGGGCTCTGCAAAGAAAGGAATATAAATACAAGGGGGAAAACCCCAAAACAAATCAAAACCACAACCCCACAAACAAACAAAAATGTAACACAAATGAGAAGTGACTAGAGTTAGTATTTCAGCAGAAATAATTATGAACGGACAATGCTGGGGGGAGAAAGGTGGGCCACAAAGACCAGAGCAAGAGACTCCTGAAACAAATTGATTTATAATACAGTAAATATATAACACTTGAAGCTGTGCTCTTTCCATTGAAATAAAATTAGTGGATTGTTTGGGTGGCCAACTCACGTAAAAGTTCAGTGACAAAAAGACTTAATGGGGAAAATAAGACAGAAAACTTTAAAAAAAACAATACATGGTCTATAAGGGGATACTATTTATATCAAAGGCAGGTAATAAAATACATTTCTCTCTTTCTAATCAGGCAGTGAGGCATAAACTGTTGGGACATACCGCTCGGGGCCACTGCTGTCTGGGACTGAAACACTGGCATTGTACTGCATTGGTCATTGGCGTTCGTGGATGTTGGCATTGGGCATGGGTATTCAATCGGAAGTTGTCAAGTATGGTACCCGTTTGGCAACGAGCACATTTTTGGGCATAGCCAACCAGGGTTTTCACATGGGCGTTCAGGGGCGGATGGGCCAACGTCATGGTGGGCAACGCAGGGGCAAGTCGATCCAGTACATGGGTAACGGAGATATATGGCCAAAAAAACAAGGAGAGGGAAAGGGGGAAAAGCAATAAATTTTAATTTAATACAAACTATTACTATCAGTTAATGAAGCAAGTTTAAGTTTTTTTGAAGACTAACACAATAATGGATTGCTACATCAACTGTGGCTTAACAGTATGGATCTTCACAAGTTACGTTATCTGACTAAACTACATTTTACTTTTAACAATGATGTTTCAGTAGCAGGCTGGGTCATGAACGTAGACACAAAAACTGTTGAGATTCATATTACTGAAACCTTGGGCAAGTTGGGAAAGTTAGTATTCCAGACCAGTTAAATTATCTGGAGTAAGATGATGTGTTTATTTACTTAAAAAAACCAAAAACACTAGCTGCCAAAGTTTGTTTGCATGACTCCTGACTATTTCAGCTTAATCCTCAATTCTAGTTGCTATAGTTTGTGAACTTAGATGGAACTGATTCTGAGATGATATATTAGCAAATATTGTGTTGAACACAGACTTGCTTGAAAAAAATTGCCAAAATTGTAGCTGATGCTAAGTACAGGAGCGTAAACAAATGGAATTTAAGAAGCATTGCAAAGTTTTATAAATACATAACATTACACTGAATGTGTGTCTAATCACAAGAGTCAGCCCACATAAAATATGAATAGGTAAATAAGTAATGACCATTTAAAAATGCTTCCAACTAAAATAAAATGTTTCTTTACTGTTCTATACCTGTATCTAAATCATGCAACCTTAACATCAATGTTTTTGTGCTTTATGTCCACACTGTAAAGTAAAAACAGATGGACCATTATGTTTTGGGGTTTTTATGAAAGGAAGTTCAAGAATTCTTTTATTGCTGGGTTAAGCCAGCCACCAGTGATAGTTTTCAATAGCACTATAATGGATTCACATATATTGGAAATGGTATAGTTATGGGTTTTAAGTTTTGCCAACATTTCTAATTATAGATGTAAACTCATTTTAAGTGTGTAATTTAGAGGAACCCTGTTTGAAAACAAAGAGGTTTAATATAAATCTCTCCTACCACATAACTTGAGCTGGGCTTCAATTAAAACACAAATTGAAAAACTAAAGTTATCTTCTCCAACAATCATTATAAGTGGCTTTTTAGATTATTGTTGTCTAGGTTTGAATTTCTCAATTTCTAGAAATGTACACAATCAAGTTTTCAATGCAGTACTCAGGAAGAATTGGTGTTAAATTAATTTAAACTCATGTATACTCACATCTGTACGAAGTGCCTTAATATTTTTGCCACCTTTTCCAATCACTGCTCCAGCATTCTGGAAAATAGTTTTCAGAAGTTACATTAGGCTAATACAGCACAGAGTATTTTTTTGAACCGAAGACTAAGAACAATATATCTATTTCTGCATTACCTTGTGGGATGCATTTAAGGGTGGGGTGAGGCTTGTTTCCTTTTGAAAGGTTCAAATTAAATCAAAACAAACTGACATGGTTTTAACACGGGGGGGAAAAGGTCAAAAAAGGTCAATGCAGAGATAAAAATACTCAGCAATATTTTTTCAATTTCAAATTTAAGTTTCTAGGCAATTCTGCCTGTATTCTCATATAATCATAGGTGGACAAGCAGATGAATAAAAAACTGGTTGGATGACTGGTAATAGTTAATGGATCTTATTGCACCTAGAGGCTGGTAAGAAGTGGGGTACCACAGAGGTCTCTCCTGGGATCTGTCATGTTTAACATAGAATGGTTTGGGTTGGAAGGGACCTTAAAGATGATCTAGTTCCAACCCCCCCCCCTCCATGGGCAAGGAATGCCACTCACTAGATCAGGTTGCTCAGGGCCCCAATTATCTCATAGTTAGAATATGACTGAAAAAATAACTTATGGGATTCCATGCATGTTATGTAGGTCAACAACTTTGCTAGTTTATTTGACCACTTTTTTAATGTTTGCAAATTTCACTTTCCCACTCCAAACATTTGAGCAAATGCTACTTTTGATTGAAGCCTACGTAACTCAACTGACCACTCAGGTAGGTACAGTCTGAAGAATGTAAAACCAATATAAACAATTGCTCATCTTCAGTTGCTAAAATCAACAGGAATAAACTCAAGATATTCAAGAGGGGAAATTGTAAAACTAATTTTTTTACCAGGCTATTTCAAGAGCTACATGCAAAATTATTGCTTTTACTATGCAGTTCATACATGATGCTAACAGCACCACAAATATTTTGCAGCACTCCACATAACTTGACTATTCATTAGAAATGCCATGTAGAGTTAAGGTAATATTCCCCTACTCCAACACAAAAGACTGAGTTACTTCAGACAGCACAAACATCTGCAACAACTGGAAATACTAAAGGAGATTCATAAATAGCAGTTTTACTGTGACAATTTATACTAGCCAATGAAGCAATTGCAATCCATGAAACATTACTCCCTTATTTCCTACTGTTGATACATATAGATTTACTAAATCTGGAGAAATTACTAAAATCTTGAGGAAGTCCTCATCTTGCCTCTCATATTTAATTTACAATCATAAGCTGATCATTCCCTAAACTGCTTGCTTTCTAAAGACTAATACACAGTCATTACCCTGGAAACAATTATGTTCTATTCAAACATGAGAAGTAGCTTTTAATTTCTGTATTTATTTTTTCAATTAGTACATTTTTTTAAAATCAAAGAAGTCCCATAGATTGTTAGACTCATCCTTGAAAAAAATTACTGAAGATTGCAATACACTTCTACTATCATTCATGCACACTTACAAATATTCCTAATAAATTTTAATTAAAGCACAAGTTTTTTCTAAACATACACCATCACCACTGTCTTAAGCAATGGTATAAGCAGGAACATAGCGATACTAAGAAAGCATACTTTGCTTTGAAGCAAGATGCGCAATTCAACCATCTCATCAGTATTCCGAGATCTTTTGAAGGCCTGCTCTTCCTCCATATCTTCTGCAGGACGTTTGCCTGTAGACAGGTCCATAGGGGGGAAAACACAAATATATATTTAACTTTCTAAGTCACGATAAAACTGTATATCAAGTTATGCACTGTATTCCTAGTGAAGCATTCCCTCCCATTAGCCCAATGCTAACTTCTGACATCTAACCTGAGCATCTACAGCACAGAAACAGGTTTTTACTTCATCAGTCTACATATCAATTAATAAGAGAAGACTCATTCAAATTTATAAACTACAGTTGAAATGAGAATTTTGCAAACTTAGTGAAAAAATAGCACTGTTTACAACAGCACTGCATTATCTACTTAGTATTTCTTTTACAACTGGGAAAACCTTAAAGCACAAAAGATTAAAAGTAGTTTGTACAATACTGAAATACTGGTGAAACAGTAGGAAAGCAGTATTTCAAATCGCTTTAAAAAACTGGCCTGGATCAGTACTAATGCTCCAACTCTTCTTCATTAATTATATCCAAAAGGTTTTTCATTTAGCTAAGATTTAGAGATATTTCATACATATATATACACACATTCCTTCAAACTAACAACTGCAATAAACAAAATACAGTAATAGATATGCCTAACAGTATCACATTGTCCATACAAGTACTGAGTATTTAGCTATCAAATATTTTCAGATCTTTACTTATAACTTTTAGTTACTTATGCAATGACTAAAATACCCCCAAAGAAAAATCACATATTCATGATACAAAAATCATGTAAAACCACATGGGACATTTAAAAATTAAAGGTTAAATGAAGCATTTGATACAGTTAAAGCATTCCAAAATAGTTAGATACACCAAGACTCAAAAAAGTTTCCTTCCCCCAAAAATAAAATAGCCCTTTAAAAAATTTACCATTTGTCTCTGCGTTGGTAAAGGTCTCCTCCTGTTGTTCAGTCTCCATTACCTTTTATTCTTAGGAGTGAAGGTAAAACCTGTTGCAGAATAAAAAAGAGGTAATGTATTATTTTGCGGGGGAAAAGGCTAATTGTATATCATACTAATGGGAAAAGCAAGAAGAAATGCCTGCTTTTAGAACTTACCAGTTTTATATATACTTGCAGAGCAAAACTCAAGTGTTCTGGGCAGGATATCAAAACCCTACTGCTTCAGAAGCCTATGAAAACAGCATAGATCAGGCTCTGTTCACTTACAGGTCTAATTCTTGCTACAACTGAAAACGGGACTTTGACCTGAGATTTTGATGCAAAGCTTTTCTTTAAAAATGAAAAAACAACAAGGCCAAACACATTACTAAGAGGAGAAATAATAATCAAGTACAAAAGCTTACAGATACACAATTACACTCTGAATTATTCCAACCTTGCTCATTTTCAAGCATTGGCTAGTTTTAAGCAATCACATTTATTGATAATGATTTTCAGATATTTAAAGTGAATAATTATTTGGTTCCTACTTTTAGGATGTTATATAACATATCTTGAATTTCCTTTTTAGGAGACGCTATGTTTCAATCTGTTAATTGTTTAGTTCTAAATTTAAACTAAACAATTTAGACAAAAAGTTATAAAATTAATGTCGGTGATTAGAATAAGTTTTCTATCAACTTACTAGCATGCCTTCCATTCAATATAACAGATGAACAAAACATTACACACAAGCCACACTTGAAAAATTTTGTTTAAAATAGCACACTGTAATGTATAACCTCTGCATACATGTATGAGGAATCTCAAAAGCAAACTTTTTTGACCTTGTGAAACAGGTACCTCTTACAAGATCTATTTTTGCTAAGTCCACGTGAGAATACTTGTAAAACAAGGCAGAATAGTTTTGCACCTTATAAAAAAATTAATTTGTACAGATAACAGCCAAACAAAGAACGCTATTTTCCCTCCTTTGGATTTTATTGCTCAACTTTCATAGCCTGAACAAACGGTTGATACACATATCCACGAAGAAAAAGTGAGGTATGTTTAACTTTTTAAAGCATCCTTTTAATCATCCTTTAATTTGTAAGTTACCCTGTTTTTGCAGGCTAACAGCAAGCACTGCCGGTAGGCATGCACTCTTTTACAGTCGCTGCTGAGACACCACCTTCCCAGCACATGCTAGTATTACTAGGTCCCTAATTTGAGCTAATAGAAAAAGCACCGCCTAAAGAATAGCCAAGTCTCAAAACAGACGCTGCTAGAACGCAGGGTTGGGGGCAGGAAGAGAAATTTCACCAGGTTCAAATGGCTAACCCTTCCAGACCCTATTCTATTTACGACCCTCCCAAAAATTCTATAGCTGCAGGGGGAAGAAGTGTAATATACTGTTCAGGACAAGATGCTCTCGACTAGTTACTGTGCTCATTTGTGCAAATTGAGTTTACAGGATTAAATTGGCTAACACAACGTTTTTTAAAACATCTAAAGAATAAAGCAGTCACGGACATGAGTAGAGAGCTGGGACATGTCGGCGTGTCTCTACCCCGCTCCCTCCGGGACTAAGGGCCCTTCAGGCCCGGACGCCTCCCCTTCCGCAGCCCACGCGCCAGTCTGCTCAGGCTGACATTCACCTTTACCCCTCACACAGTTTCTAAAACCAGCCAGCCGCCGAGCGCTCGAAATCCCAGCTCGCTCCCTAGGTGGGAGGGGGAAAGGCGCCGTTACATAACCCCCACAGTCCGAGACCCACCTCCGTGGTGGCGGGGACCAGCAGAAATGGCGGCCGCTGTAATAGCGCCTACCCACTGCTAGGCGGAGCCGTGAGCCGACAAACCACCACCATGTGGTCACAAGATTTCCCCCACTCTGACCAGGGAGACACAAAGGAGGCACTCAGAGGCCCTCACCCGAGCTCAAGCACGGCCAACAGAGTGCAACAGCCCCGCCATGAGAACTCCGGCACGGCCCCTAAAAGTAGGCTCTGCTGCAGAACGCTCCCCAATCGTTTTGGCACGGCTGCTTCCGCATAGGCCGCAGCAGAGTGCCCTCACTCGTCTTCTTCTCTGCCCACCATAATTCCCAAAAACTCACCCCATCCACAGTTACCCAAGGTAGGCGCCAGAAAGCGGCAGCGACCGCCCCCCCCCCGGGCCTTAGCACGCACCCGCTAGTGCGACCTGCCTCCACCACATCGCCACTCCGGGAGCGGCACCAGTTGGGCCGCCGTGCTCGCACTAAGACCACCGAAGCGACAGCTGCCGGCAGAGACACAAATCATCCTTTTCGCCCTTCCCTTAGGGCAGATGGGGCCCCCTTGGGTCCGCAGGTTGCGCAAAACTACTCCACATTAGCTAAGGAGTCGTCACTCCCGGCCCCCTCCTCCTCCACGCAGCAGTCCCCAGACCTAACCAATTCCGCCGCCTCGCGCTCTCCCTGCAAGAGTCCAAGAAAATCCTGGAGCCCGGCGGCAACAGGCCTCCCGTGTTTTTGTGTCACACAACAGGGTCAGGAGGGGTGCAATCAACGGCTTCATTTCCTTCAACCCGGCTTAACCCATCCCCCCTACCCCCTCCCCAGTGCAAGCAACACCCCCTCCGAACCGCGCTTACCTGCACCCACCACGTACGGGAGAGAAAGGTGAGCAGCTCCTACTACCAACACACACAATCCACCAGCACTGCCAGATGACTGGCCCAACTACCTCCTCTCCTCCCCCCATGGGGGACCCACTGCGGCCCCGTTGGGTAAGGCAGCTGCCCATCAGGGCAGGGATGGCCTCTAGTTCGCCCCGCCCTCCGTGTAGACCACGGCGAGACAGGCCTGAGTATCACGAGGAGAGGAGTACTATCCACCCTGCACCGCCGCAGTGTACCTAGGTTGTTTGTTTGTTTTACCTGCCTGACAGGAGCCACGAGAAAAGCGGCAAGAACAGTGGAGACAATGGAAAGCAGTAAAGGAGAGCGATCTCAGAGGTTTTTTGAAAAAATGGCGTCTGCGAAAACTCCGTCTTGTGCTTGTTCCCTAGCACTGGAGGAGGCGGGGCACTGTTCTTGCGATGCTTAAAGCCGCGCGTGGCGCCACGCCTCCTATTGGCTGTTGAGTTGCGCGGTGTTTTTGGGGGTTGTGTACAGAGAGCAAGTGTATTTTCGTCTTCCTTTCCACCTACAACTCAGGTGATGGGAAGTAGGTTGCCCTGCTGGTTCTGCCCGCCCGCTCGTTCGGCACCGCCCCTGCCTCAGATAAGTGTATGGGGTGGCTCGGCTGAGGGTAGGGTGCGGGGGAAGGGGCTTGGGCTCTGGTCAGCCTGTTTGAGGAATAGGGAGGTATGTGTCGTCCTTAATGTGACTCTGGTGGGGTGGGCCATCTCGTCTTAGCATCCATCGCTGTCCACTGCAGCTCGTCGGTGTCCGCAGGGATGTGGGGTGACAGCTGGCCTTACCGCCCCCGGGGGTCTTGGCACAGGGTACCAGCGCCAAGCGGGTGACAGGCTGTCTAAGGACTGCATGGACGACATGAAAAACTTATCGAAAATGGCGTGACATGCTAGGGATTAGACCCGTTGATGAGTAAAAAAATGGGTTATTTCCTGTAAGTAACTGTATCGTTTTTTCCAAGTGGTAGAGTTTTGGGGCAAACTTAAAGGCAGGGTATTTTTTCTTAGCTGCAGGTTATAATGTCAGAAGACAAAAACTTTGTGGTTTTTTACTCTTCTTACAGTAATTTTTCTTTGATGTAATTCTGTAGGGAGGTTGAGTTCCTTGGTCATCCCCCTTTAGCCTTTAGGGGATAATAGGTTCCAAGTGCAGTTATACAATTTAAACGCGCATAGATGCTTCCAAAACTATCCAGAAGCTGTAGCTTATTCACCACTGATTTTCTTGAGACAATGACCACCAAAATTTGGTGCTATTGCAGCCAAATCCTGGACTGGATCTCTAGATAACACTGATAGATCAGGCTAGCCTTCTGTTGTCAGTTCCAAAGCTTTAACATGATTAAAGTATAAAAATCACCTCTCTGATACAAATACAGGCCCCAACCTGTTTATATAGTAAATGAGGATTCTCACTTGTGTTCTTAACAGTGCTAATGAGATGGGAGAATAGTTTCCAATTTTGAAAGTTAGATGTTTTATTTTAACTCTTAATAGAAACCTCTCAAGCAGCAATGGTTCCAGGGGTATAAAGACAAAAATTTCTAGTGATTCAGTTTATCTCAAAGCAGACTTTGCTGATGATGTTCTAATAAGTTTGACTGGATTTTCACTGCCTAAAATGAATATGTTGAAAAAGATACCATTTCACATCCAAAGCTAAAGCATGGTTTAGAGAAATGTCAAGGATGACTGATAGGTCTCTGATGACTATAGAGTTGAATCCTTTTTCAGTCTAAAGCCACTGTATTAATTCTACAGGATGCAGATGCAAGGCGTCTAGAACAATTGAAGAATTGTTTGAATAAATAACATGCGCAATCTTGTAGATTATGCATTGGGAAATATTTCAGGCAAAATTTTCCCTGAAAGACTATTGAAAATTAAATTTTAAAGTTAAGTGGTATGCCTTTTTTCTCTCAAATATTAGTGGAAAAGTGAGAGGAGATGTCTTAGCAAGTAGGAATTTGAGTTTGTTTCTTATGGTGATAATATTGAAATAAACTTTTGAACTTTTTTAGCTTGATTTAAAATATTCATGCATCACTCTTATTCTGCAAAATCCTCTATCTTCTTGACTGGTGATCTGGGTTAAGAGCCTGTCAGGAAACAGATAATAAAGAACAAATCAGGTCATTCTTACACTTTTTTCAAGGATGATTATTTACCTGATTTTTAAAAGGTAGCTATAGGACATGACCAGCCTTGTCTTAAAGTGGTTGAGTACATTTAAACAATCATTGTTTAGATGCAGTCACTTCCAGTAATGCCAAGAACCTAAAGTGTAGAGAAATTAAAGATTATTTCCTAAATATTCATGTGAAGAAAAAGTATCTAAATAAATGGAATTAAAAGCTATGTACTTATTTAAAAAAACAAACCTAACCCCTCCAACTGTTTCTAACATCACTTACTAGCAGAGAAGAATGATTGTATCATATAGGGAATCTATTTTTTGTCATGTTAGGCATTACTAATCATTTTGAACCCACAGCCATCCTTATTCATTAGCTCTTCATGTTTACTAGTCTAACCTTTTCACAATGTAGTCAAATAGTTGTGTTCCAAAGATGATGTACATGTATACTTACATTGGCCTTAATTTTGAAGTTTTTTAATTTCTGCTTTTAGATTGTATTTAAAAAAAAAAACAAGCCTAACAAAGTATAAATGAAAACATTTTGGTGGAAGCTCTTTAGTCATTTTCAAAGGATAACCTACACCTTACTGTGTGTATAGAGTATCAGAAATGGTTTGCTTGGGTTTAGTTCTTTCCTTTCCTTGTTTTTTTTTTGTTTTTTTTTGCAAAGAATGCAGAATTGGTAGTTAGAAGAGGAGTTGGTTTGGGGTTTTTTTTATTGGACTGTATCTTCTTTGGAAGCCTTTTTGTCATCCAAATAATAGATGTTAGACCACGGGAAAATGGAGGGAAGTAGAAGAGGGGAAAGCTTTGTAAAGCATGAGCCTTTAAAGGCTTTATTTCATACAGGTAATAAATATATGAATTCTTTCATCTTTTACCTTTTCCTCCCTTTTTATTCTCAAAAGAAAACCTGAGCAAGCCATGACTCAGCAAGGCATCTTTGGGTTCTTATTTTCTGAGAGGCTGTATTGGGTCTGGCTGGGATGGAATTAACTTTCCTCATGGTGCTGTGCTTTCTATTTGTAGCTAGAATGGTATCCATAACACAGGGATGTTTTGGCTACTGCTAAGCAGTGCTCACACTCCATCAAGGCTGTCTCTCCAACCCTGCCCTGCCCCCAAAGGCTGATAGGCTGGGGAAGGGATTGGGAGGGGACAGAGCCAGGCCAGCTGACCCAAAGTGACCAAAGGGATCTTCCATACTAGATGATGTAATGACCAGCATTAAAAATGAAAAGGAAGGGAGGGGGGCATTCTTTATTAAGGTGTTTGTCTTCTGAAGGAACTGCTATGCATACTAAAACCCTACTTCCCAGGAAGTGGCTGGAGATCACCTGCTCATGGGAAGCAGAGAATAAATCCTTTTGTTTCCTTTACTTCTGCATGCATCCTTTGCTTTTCATCATTAAACCGCCTTTATCTCAACTCAAAAGTTTCACCATCTTATTTTCTCTCCATCCAGCAGAGGAAGGGAAGTGAGAGTGGCTTGGTGGGCACCTGGCTGCCAGTGAAGGCCAACCCACCACAGTGGCTGTTGGAGTCTGTGCATGACTTAGAACTGTAACAGAAAAAGCTTGTCTGGTGAGAGGTTTGATTTCTTTAGACTTGCTTCCATTTGGCTGGACATCCAGCAAGGTTTACTATTCTTCAGTTATTAGCTATAGAGTAGAATAGTTCAGGTGGAAGGACCCTACAACAGTCATCTAGTCCAACTGCCTGATCACTTCAGGACTGACAAAGTTAAAGCATTTTCATAAGGGCGTTGTCCAAATGCCTCTTAAACACTGACAGACATGGGGCATTGACCACCTGTCTGGGAAGCCTGTTCTGGTGTTTGATGACCCTCT
>WEIT01007042.1:2313-28515 GCA_013389985.1 Dryoscopus gambensis | reverse complement strand
TTCCATCGCCGCGTCCGCAGCCCTTCCCAAACCTCTTCTCAAACCCCTTCCCAGCCCCTGTCACATCCACAGCCTCTTCCTCAGCCCCTGCCGCATCCACAGCCCCGTGTCAAACCCTTTCACCAGCTCTGTCCCCGTCCCCACCCCCATCCTCAAACCCTTACCCTTCCCTAGGAAATGAGCAGAATTCCCTCTCTTAACTTAGGTTGGTTGTTTTTTGTCTCTCATTAAGAAACGTATGTGAGAAGTTTACCTGCTTTGATTCAAAGTAACATTGTAATTACAGCGAGGTTAAAAAGATCTGTGGTCACAGAAATCTGTTATAGGGTTGGGGTTTTTTTTGTGTCAGAGGGGCCAAGGAATAACCCAAAGATTACTCTAGGACCTGGATTTTTAACTAATTGAGATTCAAGGTTGAAAACCTGGTTTAGTAAATCTGCGTGGAAAAAATAACCCAAATTAAAGAAAAGTAATCAAGGAAATAAAATGGAAAATAAGTAATGCTGCAGGAAAATTTAGAGTGACTGCAAAAAGCCAATCACATATGAGTTTGTGATGTGTTACTGGAAAAAGCAAAAGCCCAATTTAAAGCCAAGCCTCATCCCTGTCAGTGTGTGTATTAATGTGTATGTCATTCAACAAATACATAAGAGCTGTCAACTCTATCTCATGACTCTTTTGACTACTAAGTCAAAATCTAAGGGAAGAGGAAGCTACCCCATGTGTCCTAATGGAAACTGCAGCCATCCCTTCCTTTATAGCCAATAAATCCACCTGTATAATGCTGTGTGAGATGGATACGAATTAAGATGCAAAGTCAAGGACTTGAACAGTAAAAGTCAAAATATCAAGGCTAAGTTTACGTGTGGAACTTGTGTATATGCCATGTGCCTACTTTAATTATCTAATTACATGATAACATTCTACAGGAGCCCTCTTCTGAAGGGGTGTTTACTACACAGTTACGGGTTTTCCTTGTTTCCTAACAGCTCTGTACTTTATTTATTATATGCAGTCTCAAGTCTGCTCTGAAGACAAAAGGAGTTTTCTTCTCACATGCATTTCTCTGAGGTTTGTCACTGCCAGATTGAAGTGTTTCACAAGCACTGATGAACTTTATCTTCAGGATATGATGCCCATTACACAGGAACTGAGCAGAGACGGAAAAATTTAAACCTAAGGTGTTTACTGGTTTGAAAACCCTAATTGAGATCACTAGGATTTGGGGTTTTTTGCTAGATACCTAACATTTCAACAATTTTGTCACCTAGGCAGGAAGCTCCAGTATCACAGTATTAGCCTTACCCCCATCCATTTTTTTGGAGTAGGCATTTATTTCTTTCCTTCTCTGTTGTGTCACTTCCTTTCCCTTTATCAATCCTTGTCAGGTCCCATACTTTCTTGATTAGTCTTGGGAGCCATTGAGAACCCTTCAAAAATGGTTATTTCTGGTTTTGGCCCACCAGCTGGTAGTTCCTCCGAGTCAATATATCTGCTGCATGAAACTGTCACTGTACCACTCCTGCTTCTGCCCCCAGCATCTGTGGTCTCTGCAAGCCTTCCTAGTTCAGCACTTAAGAGGAGATATGGAAATCAAAAATGTGTTCTACGTAAACACCCTTGGGAGCTCTTACACAATAAAAAGCTTCCTTTTTTCATGCAGAATCAGATTTCACTCAAGAGTATAATCTTGTTTATTTTAAATTGCTTTTAAAATGAACAATATAACAGTATTAGGGCTCCATGTCATTTCCCTGGTTCAGGTCACAAAGGTACTGAAGCCTTCAAATAGTTACAAGAAGTTATCTGGGTTTAGGCAATGTACTGTTTACAACCTTCTGCCCATCTCTCAAAAACCTATTAAGTTAGATGCAAAATAAAGATGGATATGCTCTAAGCAATGTGAATCAAGGTCTACAATCAAATATATCAGATTTTCAGAGAGTCTTACCTCAGTGACTATTTTGGGATTGCACTAGTGCAATAGCCACTGTAATACCATGTTATTTTAACTGAAGTGTCAATGAAACTGAAAGAAAATCATGTCTCATGACTAAGAAGTAGCTGTTTTGGAAGAGAGAGTGATAGTGAATTATAAAAGCTCAAAGTCAGCCCCTGTGGTTTGGATCTGCAGGGAGCCACAGGGGATTATCTAGTCCGTTTGCTGGAAAATGTTTGTCAAACCATTTTTTCAACAACTCCAGTGATGAAGACCCCAAAACTTCTGCAGACAAACTGCTTTAATGCTTTGCTCTCTAGGATCAGAAAATAAATCACTATCCTGCCAGTCAAACCTCTTCATATGAAGTATGATTTTGCAGCAGCATGACACTGGGCTTGTTCAGCTTGTGACCATATTCAGGACAGATATTGCCCTCATTTTGTATCTGTGAAGTGATTTAGTCAGACTGGATAAAATCCCTTCCTACTGAATTTTGTCTTTCTTTTTACCAACATTTACTCAGTTAGTTTTGATGATTTTGAATTCTTTTGCTAAGCTACAGCTGTTTGGTATCACTTACATTATGCATTCTCCCCCTCCTATTACTGGTGAGAATATTAAATCATATCAGCCCTATGGTAGATCACTTCATTCATCTTTCATTCAAGTCATCCTTCCATAAAAATTGTAATCACTGAAAAATAGCTTTTGACTGTGTTTTCTAACCAGTTTTGTGCCTACTCTATAATAGATTAACATATAATGTTTCATTAGCTTTCTTACAAAACAGTCATAAAAAATAAATGTTCAAGAAATAGCAAAGGAATATTTCCTCACTAAGAGATAATGCAAGAAAATGGCTAAATACAGTGGGGGAACAACAACCACCAGAGTGCTTAGAATTAGATAAAATACAATTTTGAGATTTTATTTTTCCATTTATAAAATACTTTAAAAGGAATATTGTGCTATTTTATGGTGACTGCACTTGCACACTGCAGTTAAGACTTTCAGTGAGTCAGCCTTCCTAAGAAAAATTACAAAGCATAAGTATTTACCAAATCTGTGCATTTGGTTCATGTGCCCACTCATCCTTTTGTCGATGCAAAATGCTGCTAGAAGCAGCTCTTTCTCTCTTTTAAGAGAATTTTAGTTCTCATAAAAATTATCAGCAATGTTTTGTAAACTAGAACACCTGTGGCCTTGCTTGAGAAATTGTTTATGATAGAGTAGGACCAATGTTTTAAGAAGTATGTTCTTAGAACTTAGCCTGTCATACCAAAGAGGTGGCTATGTGTTTGACCAATTGTTCTGTGAGAGAAAAGAGATAAAAGAACTTGTAATTAATTAAATAAATCACTTCTTCACTTCACTTCTTCACTACTTCACAATCACTTCAAATAAATCACTACACTACTCTGCTGGATGAAGAAAAGACTGCTGCCTGATTCTTCTCCTCTCTACGGCTCCAGGACTGTGAGCTATTCCCATAATCCTTTCAGACAAATGAACTTTACACTTCAGATCATGATGACTGTTCTTTGATTCCATCTTTCCATCTGAGTATTTAATTGCACATCTTTTAAAAAAATAACTTTTTCTGTCACCTTTGTTGGCCGGTGAGTTGTCAGTGTTTTCATTTATTATAGAAAAATATTTTTAATGAATATGAAGGAAACCAGTTCTTCTGTCAGTTAGATATCTCATTTGTCCATGGAGTAGTGGCAGGTCTTACCCTTTAACAAATAACAGAATGGGAATTTCTGTTCCCTAGTTCATCTAATGTTCTGTACACTTAAATGTAGAACTCTATTAGCATTAGCTGGGTATGTTTACATTGTTAAAATAGTAAGATGATGTAGAAGTACTTTTTTCCATCTTAATAAGCAGTAACAGCAGGTGAGAACTAAGCAAGAAACTTGGTTACTGTGATATACACTGACTTGCTATTTGGATTTTCCTCCACTGTTTATGATTTACAAGAGAGAGGATGTCTTTCAGCAGAACTTTGGTTTTATTTTACATGGCTGATATTAGATAATCCAGGCCATTGCAACTTGATAAAAGACACGATAGCCTCTGATATCCTGATTTGCTTTGGGCTTCAGACACTTGCTCCCTGACAACTGTCTGTCAAATCTCATGGGTTGTGTTCTGATACAAGAATCATGCTGGAAACAAATATCAGGATGTTGTTAGCAAACCTGAGACATCCCTTGCCAAAGTAGAAGACATATCTAAAAAGACCCAGAATGGACAGAGGAGGGACAATACTTGGAAAAGGCGTCATATGCACTTGCCTGAAGCTAATACTTCTTCAACCATCTGCCTCTGTCCATAGAGAGAAGCATAGTCTTAATCACATTAAAGGGAACTAAGGGTTCCTAAGTGCCAAGTAATTACTTCACAGCAGATTCACAACATATTCTGAGTTGGAAGAGACCCACAATGATCATCAAGTCCAACTCCTAAGTACATGGCTTGTATGGGTATTGAACCCATAAGCTCGGTGTTATTAGCACCATGCTCTGACCAATGGAGCTAATCTCATCTCCCTGACCTAATTTCATTTGTTCAGTTACAGCCCAGTAAAATTTTTGTATCATGTAATTTCAAGCCTGTGGTCCATGACTAAGTCAATTTCATACATTTCTATAATGATAAACTGTCTATAACTGCCTTGATCCGCTTTCCTGCTTCCACAAAATTTAACAAAATCATGTAAGGTGTGTAGCTTGTCCCATATAAGGCATGAACATTTGAAGCATTTTATTAATCAGTTTTAACTCATTTTATCAAGGGGAAATTGCTATAAGATTTTTTATGCCAAGTCACTAAAGTCAACATATATTTTTTGCTATTCTCTGACTTGCTAGGACTTTCAGTTAGAGATAAGAATATTAGAAGCTATCTGTCTATTCAAAGGTTCATATGCAATCTCAGCTGTTGTTCAAATTATATTTATATCAATTAATTTCAGTGGATATTCCTTGACACCTTTTTTTAGAGCTATCTGCTTATATTAATGTTGTGAGTTGTCTTAATTCTTTCATCCCAAACTGGATGGCACAATGTACTAGTTTGAAAGCAAACTAGTGAGAGACTTCAAGTCAGAAATACAATTTAATAGGAAAAATAAAATAAATGTTATAGTACAAAAAAACCCAACCCACTGGTGTTGAAGTGTGATTTCTGCACCCTTCTTGGAGACAGCTCGGCCCGTAGAAGAAATCAGGAAAGGCTCATTTTTGTAGGTATTTCAGCAGATCTTTATTAGCAGCCACATGGTCAGGAGCCAATACACAGACTAAAGAATCCTCCCAGAACCCAGAGTTCTCCGGGCCTGGGGAACATTTTTGGGACCAATAGGAGTGTGCAATCGGGATACATGTGACATGGGGCAGATGCAGGTGCAGGGAGACCCTGTGCCATGTCCTGCTGCCATCCCAGGGCCCCCTCCCCCCAGGGGAACCGGGGGGGGACTCCAACCCACAGAGTCAGAGTACAAACCTGACTCCCTGACGGTCAGGGTGTTGGTAGCAGTCCAATCAAATGGTAGCTGCAGTTCTCCTGGAGTGATGGTTCTGCTGAAGCAATGACTCTGTAGAAAAGGTCTGGTCTTCCTCTGAAGGTCCAGTGGCGGTGTAGAAGAGTCTGGTCTTCCTCTAGGAATCCAGTGGAAAAGGCTGTCTCTGATGTTCGAAATTTCAGCTTATATCCAGGATGGAATGCTTGGTTCCTCCCTCTGGGNCCCCTTTCCCACCGGTTTCAACAGCTTACGAGGATGGTAATAGAATACATACTTTTGGATACATCTTACACTGTAACCTAGGACACACAAAAAAAAGAAAAGAGTGAGGAAAGGAGGCTGGACCTGCCATACAGTGTCAGAGACAAGTCAGTGCGCAATATCAGTTGGTGCTATCCCTGTGTGGCGCATCAAAAGTTACCACTGGAAAATTCCTCCAGTTAGAGAAAAGGTTTCATGTAAGAGAGGCCTTGATCCGTGCAACTTTTCTTGGTCTTTGGAATTTTTCTTTAATGGAGTCCACGTTTCTTAAACTGTGCATCATTTTCTTTTCCTCAGATGGGAGACAAGGTCAGAGGTAATCCTCTTTCTCTGCAGCTAGTTTCTGGTACTACATTAGGAAATGCTCAGTGCCCCCTAACTCTTACCATCATCTTCAGTGATGAACATAACATTGCCATTCAATTTCATCTAAGTTTTCCAGGGAAAATTTAATCTAATGAGAACTTTGAGGTCAGAACCATAATGAAAACACTTTCAGTGGGAAAAAACCCAAATCAAACCAAAACCAACAAGAGCAAACCAACCAACAATTCATTTCTGAGTGTCCATTTGCAGAAGATTTTTTAAAAATCGCCTGCTGAAAACATGCACTTTGTAAAAAAATTCCTGTAACCAGAACTACATGTATCTACATACATCTACAGTATGTCTATCAGCCAGTAGTACTATCTCCATCTAGTGCAGGACTTATTAAGGTGAGAGTTAAAAATGATTTTGTGTAATCACTTGGTAGATGAAGAAAGTCTATATTGTCTTTCTCTTTCAAAGTGTTACAATTCCTGAGCTCATCTTACTTTATGAGATTTGAGGTGGAAGTAGGGGAGAATGTGAATGAAGTGGAAGCTTTTGCATATTTTTTCTTCATTGGCAGAAGTCTAAGGGTAGAGAAGGTGGGAGCATGGAAGAAAATGAAAGTAATATGCAGCAAAAACCAGTGTAATAACCTCTCCAGGTCATGACTATAAACCTTGGGAGAACTGTATTGTTCCATCCAGTCGGCAGCCTGTGAGAAGGAAGCTTCTTTCTCTGCTTGCTTGGCACAAAGCAGAGGCTGTGATAATCATATACACCAGCTACTCCTGTGGTGTGGGATCGCAGTAATGGGGGCCGTGATCTATCACAAGGTGACTGGGGGTTTTCATTTGTTACCGTAGGAATATATGCAAGTTTTACTGATCACCGTATTTTTCTAGAAGATCTGCATTCTCAGAATGTTAAACTATAGTGCTGGTTCATTCCCTGTTTTATAAAATGTGTTTAGAAGGCAAGGGTGACATTGCAACTAGTTCTTTGGGATAGAAAAGAAACAGTATTTGTTATTTATGTTCCAGACACTGGACACAATGTGTTTTATATGTTCACATGACTTTGAAGTCATTCCTAGGGAGTTGCCAAGAGGGTCTCCAAAGAGATTGTGGAAGGTCAGCTTTTTGGCTTCCAGCTGTTCCCTTGCTGCAATTACCCATGTAAAAAATGAGGGAGATGTTGCATCTGGTTTTATATAGGTGTTTGGTGCTTTTAAATAGTTTGTCCCTCTCAGCTCACCGGGTGTGGTTGATGTGAGGTAATTCACCTAGATTTTAAAGCAGAAAGTAAGAGCATGCAAATCTGCTCCCTGAAACCACTGTTGGAATTTTAAGAACATGCATATCCAATACTTCCTTCCAAAATCCTGCACTTCAATTTTCCCTTAGGTTTTTCATATGCATTTTGGGTACAGTTTACACCTCATAACTTTAGCTGGCTAAAAGGCAGCAATCTAATGAAAGCTATTCAGCTTATTTTGGACTGTGGCAGTAGATAATAAAAAAAAAAGGCTGATTTCTCGGGCATCCTATCCATCTTTAACTCTTACACTATGAGGGATTTAATGATCAGTGCCTATTTCCATTAACAAGAGAGGATGCTTATACTTAGGTAGAGGCTTGACTTTAGAACAACTGTGGTTAGGTGAGAAAGTCTCATTCTGCAAAACATAAACACATTTCCTAAATTATAAACTCTCTAAGTTAATGAGCCTTAATCTTAAATGTAGCTTTCTGGCTGATTATAGTATTTATCATAATAAAAATTATAAAGTGACTGTAGAATTAACTCGAGGCAAAATACTATTAATAATACTCAGTCCAAAATTAGCCTGAGAAAAAATTTCTTTGCTCCCCTGCAGACACATTGGTATATGTCTGCTGCTACTTTAAAATAACCAGAACCCTAAAACAAAAGAAAACAAAAATCACACTTCAGCTTACAAATATCTCTCAAAATGCTTGCATTTGCATGAATTATGAGAGCTAGGCACCAGAAATTTTTTTCAAATATCTCCAGTCATTTTTTTCAGAGTATAGCCTCCAATCCACAGAGATTTTTTTTTCCCTCTTTGTAGACATGTAAGATAAAGGCATGTGAAAGCAATTTTTCATTGAAAATTGCACAGTGGATATGTGTGAACCAGAATTTGCTTTATTTCAGGGTTTCAGAGCCCAAATGCAGCTGTAATTTTGCATCATTTACAATTTTGCTGTAAACTGACTTGGAGCATCTGTCTGCATTATAGCCAGACGAGGCAAAAGATAAGTAGGAAAAATGGAAATCTTCTAACATAATTTATTTCCACCAAATAGCACTGTCTCTGACTGTTATAACAATTAGTTTATCAATTTAATGTTGATTATGGCTTTCCCAAAGTGGAATAGGAAAGCTTGCAAACATCCACTGGACAGCAATACAAAAGAATCTGGCACTGTTTCCACTAGAGCTGATCCGCTATCTAATACATATATTTACTTTTCTTTAAGATATTTTCAGATATGTTAAGCAAAACTCTGGCTTTGAAACATAACTCTCCTTTGACAAATTTTATTTCACTATGCTCTGGCTAATTTTATCCTCTGGAGGCATAAATTTGGGCTTTGAAAAATCTATTTCCTTCAAGCTTGTAATTCAAGCGACAGCAGATGCTAAAGACAGAGTAAGAAAAAAAATTAATCTCTCAAGATTGTTCAGAAAACAATCAACATGGTGTCTAAAAAAGTTAATAAACACATTTTCAAATTCCTTCATGACAAAATAACATCAAGAGCTCAGTGAAGTCCTTAGGGGAGGATGCAGTGGTAAGATAGGAGGAACCCACTGATAAAGAGAAAGGCACTTCAGTTACAAATGATTGAAATTAAATTGATATCTTAGAAGGGATTTTTTAAAATGCTTGACTTGCATAAACTACAAATTTAGCTACAGAAAAGTGCATGTGGCTTTCTAGTCATCTATTTATCAATTTTACATTGTATTCTACAATACAATTTATTTATATTGGTTAATTTAGTGTTGTGTATATCAAAAAACAGGGTGTCAAGCATCTCATTTCAATAATAGAGTTTACAAATACGATTTTCTAGTAAGATAAATAATGAAATCTCTGAATCTGCTAAGGAATAATATTTGCATAAACTGAAATGATACTAATAAAATTAAGCATGAGTATTCCAGGGTAGCACAGAGTGGGATTGTTTTAACTTCAACTAACCAGTCCTCCTTAAAAAACCCAATACCAACATAAGGAAACTCATTCTATCCTAGGTATATTTTCCCTTTCAGAAAAAGACAGATAGCAAAGAGCTTTTGCTTACCTATTTTTAAGCACAATACTGAATTTCCTGTAATGTAAGCATCCTCATTTTAATGTTCCCCATTTAGTTAGGAGATACATACCTTCAAAGAGGAATTCCAGTTTACTGTAGATCAACCTCCTATCTCTTGTACCTCTTTCTATTGACCATACAGAAAACGTATAGAAAATCTTCCCTTACCTTTGGTCCATTCCTTGGGTAACTGAGGTAGATGTCTGATTTGACACCAGCTACATTTTAGCTTTTTTTAGCTTTGGTCTTAAGTCTTTTATAAAATATGCATATCCACATGGAAAAAGCCACTATAAACCAATACATAGAGAGCAAAAGGATGGTGAGGTAAATACATATCACTGCATACAGGCAAAGTACTTATATATAGTGTATAGTCTATATTTGTGGTTTATAGAGACCACATATATTCTCATTTGAGTATATATATACATATAGATGCACACATTAAATATATTCAGTCTCTAAATATCTGTATATACTCTTTTGGTATACAAAATATGTCTACCAGTGTATATCTAGCTAGCCATGTGTATATTCTATATATATATAAAAGCCAAAAGAGAAACAAATGTGAATATTTGAGAAAAATAAAAACATTTAGTTAAAACAAAAAAAGTTTGTCCAAGAGATGCCTAAGTTCTCTTCCTGTGGTTGCTAGCGTACTAGCACAATAGTATAAAGATAGTGGACTGATGTCTCAGTTACTCCTTTTTTTTTTTGCTGTTCTAAGTTTAAAATGGAAGAAGGAAGAGCAGCCTCCCACTTCCTGCCTGATTCTAGGAATATAGATGAGAAACAGCTGACATGCTGATTTATCCAGAACAACAAACACAACTAGTCCATGGAATTAATTTTTTTAATATATTTGAAATCCTTGAAGTATTTTGAATACTTTCTCCCAAGAAACGTACCTTCCTCTTCATAGACCAACTGAGTTACTATTAAATATGTACTGTTTTGAAGTCTTTTTTTCCAAGAGATGGTGAGATCTGTGGTGTTACAAACCTGTTTCCCCAGCTGCTTGCCTGGGAGCTGTCTCTGGCCACTTGCCTCAGTGGACCTGCCTGCTGTGCCAGTGGGAGTGATTGCTGTTGGAAGCCATCACATGAATGCTCGAGCAAATAAGGTCCACATGCTGAGAGTCACTTGATGGCAACCAGTAGTTCAAGGCATGGGCTGGAATCAGTACTGGCTCTGGGCAAATGTGTCACCTGGCTCAGCTTAAGTTTGACCCAGTATCTGCTATATTAGAAGAGTCTCCACTTGAGCTCTGCTTTTTGTTGCCCTGTGCTATAGGAGATTATTGTTGACTCAACCAGAGAGTTGAGAGGTGCAGTCAGAAGTGATTTTGGCAGCCCAGGCAGGATCCAGCTGGGTTTGAAAGCCTGACTGATTTTGTCTCAGGTGAAAACAACTCCCTCTTGTACTTGGTGACAAAGACACAGAACTAAAAGTATTATGTAGTTCTTGTATGGCAAATAAGTAATGAATATCACACATGAGTAGAGATGAAGAAGACATGGTGCTCTTGGAACAATTGTTAAGAATCAAGATTCATGTTTAGAGAATATTTATTATGTCATAGCTAATGATTGAACTATTGTTCAGCTGCAGTACCTTTAGAACTCTAAAAATTAAATGGCTCTGGCTCAGTACTAAAATCTGGATCTAGATATAGTAGTTGAAACTTTCAGAAAATACATTCATATGGTGTCGTTTCACCCTCAGCAAAACCAACTTAAATATTTATAAGATTAAATAGTCTTCAAGTTTTAAAATACAAGTGATCCAGTTGTTGAAATCTGGAAGATTTACCCTATATTCATTTTGGAGAAAAATTTTTTAGTGGTTGGGATAAGACCACGATTTTGTTTGTTGTGGCTGCTGCTCTGATCCTACATTTGGCTAAGTTTTATCAGCAGCATGCTTAGAAAGGCAATGCATACCACTCTGTTTTGCATACACATGCAGTGACATGGGTTTCATGCTTTGTTATCTAAAAATTTACTTTGCATACCCAAGATCCTCCAGCACAGATGAGTGGATGGGGATTGAGGAGGAGTGGTGTATCTTGAGGTGCTGTGAATTCTCTTATGGGATACTGAGGGTACAGCTGGAGCATTCAGGAGGTGCCTTGAAAGCTGCCAATGAGAACACAGGGAGGCATATAAAGATATGATTATTTGTTTAGTTTTTGCATATACAGTGTGGGGTTCAGGATAGAATTAAAAAATATATAACACATCCTTGATATGATCTAAATGCTTTATGTATGCTGAGCTAAGGTCATTATCTGTGTAACCTGTCTGAATATTACATGGGATAAAGTCCTTCAACTTTTTTTAGAGGCTTGTACATTTTTACTTAAGCCTTTTAAAACTAAGGAAATTATAGTCATCCCTGATGTTCTGATANCCAAGTTTTAGAATATTAAAAAAAAATCAAATGAAAAATGTTAGTGGATTTGTAATTATGACTTCAGAATGATGAGAATGCATTATGAGTTTTCTGGTTTAGAGAGCAAATGTTGTTTCAAAGCCACTTCTCTTAAGAGATCTTGAACATAAACCATCAACATTAGGAAATTCCCATACTATGTTTTAACCAGAGTGTAAAAAAATGAATAAAATGCTATTTTGTGCTAGTGACCTTTTTGTTCTCTTATAATAGCTCTAAGCTATTTCCCACAATGTATTTCTTTTTGCTAGATCCATGTGTTGACATGGAACCTATTATTTTAGATGAGCATGTTACTTCTGGAAAAATTCATTGGTCTCAGTCAAAGGATTTTATATTATTCTTTCTCAAAGAAAAACAATGTATTGGCTTTCATTTTTATCAGACATTTATGTCAAAGCTGGCACAAGCAGCAGGTTACTTCATTAGTTCAGTAATTTAAGATATGTATACTTCCTTTTCTAACAGAGGTGTTTAAAGTACACTTGGTAACACAGTTTATATTCAGAACATACTTCAAGGTAGCCACTCATGTCATTATATTTTCTATTCTCAGACTTTCTCATAAAATCTATGGTCTGAAATTGTGAAATCAGAGCGTATTTTGTTCTACATGTGGCACTAGGTAGACTCCCTCTGGTGGTAAATTCCAACCTCAATTGTACAGGGACAGCCATTTCTCTACATTGGTCAAGTAGCTACACTGGCAGAGAACTATGAGCATCAAAACTTACTGTGAAAGTAAAGTGACTGGAGCCTGTCTTTGGCCTTCTTACAAAGTGGGTAACAAAAGTCATAAAGATGTACTATGGAAAAATATAATAAAATCCATGCATCTCTTAGACAAGTAAAAAGTACATCTCACATTGCCCATCCAAGAAGAAGAGGAATATACAAATGAAAAAAAAGGAGTTAGAAATAGATTTCAATAGTTAGAAATACAAATCTACTTGTTGTAGTGCGGTTTTGTTGTTTCTTCTTAATTTTATAAAGATGGTTTAACCCCCCCTCTCTCCCCCTCGGGTGGTGAATCCCCTTCTCCTAATTTCCTTTCTATGGTTATTCCTCTCCCTTGCCTCCCAATCCATCACCCGGGGTCCCTCCCCTTGTTCCAGTGCCTTCCCTGCCTATCACCAAAACCCCTCCTGTAGCCCATGTCTATCTCCCTTGAACCCTTCCCCTATCTCTAGAAAGTTCTCTATTCCCTGTTATGCCATTAGTTCTCCCTGATGTCAGTTGTCATAAGTTATTCTCATTGGTTACATGTATGTATGTTCCCTCCCTGAACCCCGCCTTATGTTACCCCTCATTGGTTGTACCCTTCCCCCGACTTATGTATCCTCCCCCCTATTTAAGTTGCTGTAAGCTTTGATTTGTGGCTCAGTTGGACCAAACCCCTGGAAATAAAGGACTTTCTGGACTAATTGGTCTGGCTGCCCCCTCCCTCGCGTCTTTACTCTGGAACTTCATCTCGAGCACCCCTTATCCTATCGCGTCCCACGCGCGGAGCTGGCCGGGGACGAGAGCCAGGATTAGCGCGTGGTTGCGACATCTACTGGATCAAGCCATTGCACATTACGGAACCAAAACCCTAAGTAGTTTTTGTCTTTAGAAAAACCATCTCCCTTGATAACTTTGAGTAATTACCACAATGTGCTTTTTCAAAGACACATCTGCTTCCCAGAAAACCTATCTGAAACTGGTGGAATGTTCTTGTCTCATCCATCTACCACAACAGGGAGTCAAGAAGCCATATCAAAAAGGAGTAGTCAGTGCTTCACAGCCAAAATGCCAAGATGATATGAAGTTGGTAGTGCAGGTCTTGGTCAGTCCTTCAAATGTGATTTAGCTGATGAAACAGATTCAGGCTTAATAACTTTGCACTTATAGATAAGTGAAAGACTGAAAAAGGATTCAATTACTAAATTAAAGAACTTGAAAATTGTATGCTAGCATTTTTAAAAAGGTATCAATCAGGAAGAAAGTATGAAATACACAGAAGCAAAACAAGAACTTACCAATTAGAAAACAAAATATCATCTGCAAAGTAGGTGACTTTCATTATGGGGTTATTAACAGCAGCATTTTGCATAAGGCATAAGAAGAAGATTTTTTTTTTTTTTTTTTTATTTAATTTTTAGGCCTCAGGCCAAGAATATTGTGTGTCTGCAGAGGACAGCAAGAAAGATGTAGAGTAACTAAAAGTACTTCAAGGAACAGCAACAAAAAGGAAAAAAAAGTTTAAAACATGGTCTCTGAGGAAAAGCTGAGGGAGCAATGAAGGATGTGATAATCTAATATATGAGAAGTTTTAAAGAATGATGTAAAGAGAAGTGATAGTGAACAATCTTGCATTTCCTTCATTATGTGGCAAGAAGTAAAGTCTTACTTCCATATGGGAAAGTTTTGGGCAGAAAAGAAGAAAACTTTCTAATACGTGCAGTGTTAATGATATATGAACCAACTCTTTCAAGAGACACTGTACAGTATTCTGAACAATGTTTTTCATGAGTGGTCTATGTATATGTTGCCTTAGAATAGGGAGCAGATTGGGTCACTTTCTTCATTCTAGGTGGCAAGGTGCCTTCTCTTAATACCAGACCCACGTAACTTCTGCAGGATATGCTTAGTTTTAGACTGCAACTATAAATGTAAGAGGAAGCACTGATTTTCTGTCACTATGTTGGAGATACCCACATTTTATGGATTGTTGAAAAGTGCTTATGAAGAGACACAGAATTAAACTGTCATTTTTTCTTGCCTCAGAGTTTTCATGAGAAAGGTGACTATTCGGTAATGCTTGTAAAACTTAGTGTTGTATTTGGCATCTGGTGCCTCTGAATGGTACCAGGGAGTCTGGATCTGTTGTTTTTCCTCCTTCATCCACACTTCACATTTTTTTTTCAATTTTATTTATATCTGAAAAAGAAGCCACAGGGGATTTTTTTTTAAAGGGAAGCATCCAACAGAAACAAATGTTCCAGTTCATGTGAAGCAAATAGCAATCCTGAAACATAAACCAAAATCACTTAGATCATTCTGTCACAATATAAATCCTGTACAGTATTTTCTTAAGAATTCTTTAAAAAATTATCTTGTCTCTCACATTTATCCTACATGATCAGTTACTTTTGTCAGTTAGTATCTGTCTCTGATAACACTCTGCTTTATCGTGGGATCTTAGGAGATGGAGTTGGCATGGACCTCAGGAAACTTCTGGTTCATGGCACTGCCTTATGTTCATCTGTCTCCTATCTGACAATATGCACAGGTCAGTTTTTAAGACTTATAATTTTTTGGTTTTCATTCTGATTATTGAAGCAAACTCATATGAAGATTTAAAGGTAGAGGGAAAAGTCCTTAACAGCACCTGGGACAATATGATGATCCTCCCTGCCTGCCTTTCAACATTTTACTCTGTTAAATGTGCGTTTTGTTTTCCTTTTACTCCTTATGCTATTTTACAGATTATTTTTGTAGAATTGTTGTTTTCTAGCTTCATCTTTCCTTTGCCCTTATTTTCTGTTCTCTTCACAGATGATGGTGCAAAGAGAACTCAGTGAAATGACTTGCTATAGAAGAGCCATCAGAAGTACAGTATCTTTTCACTGAAGAAAATGGAAATGCAATAAGCACAGAAAAGATGCTGCTAATCATTGCTAATCATCTCAAGACATTCCCAATCCATTTTTCCCTACTCTGGTTGAATTTATGTTGTGGTCTGGACATGCTGCATATCACAATGAGTACAGTGAGTACAGTGAGTATGGAATGAGTATCCAGTGTTGTATCCAAGCAGCTCATTTCCCCCCTCACTTCTTTGGCAGCTACTTGTGGTTTCCTCTGGACATCAGATTCCCTTCTCTACTCTTTCAGGATGGATCTGATGCCAGTAGCATGACTGAAATCCAGGCCAAAAGTAATGACTGACCTCCCACCTAGGTACTTACAGGAATCCGAAGTGTTGGAAGAAAATTCTAGGGAAAAATCTAGCCTGTTTCTTGGAAGGTTCTTATATGCAATGTAAACCTGAAGGCAGGAAATAACTCTGCAAAACAGAATAGTTTGTAAAATTAATGAAAAATGCCCGGAGAATAGAATCATAACCTTCTGCACTCCATGATGATGCAATACGGGCCACCCATGATTTATCAAAACTGTTTAGTTATGCTAAATTTGGATTTCAACAATATAAACTTTTGCAGAGTTTTTTGCAATCAATTTTCAACCTTGTTTGTGATTCTTTTTCCCTCCTTGCTTCTGATCTGCATTATTCTCCAGCCAGTGTCATTGTCAGGTTTGGGACCAGCTGGGAAAACCAATAACTTCCTCTGCTACAGCTAGACTGCTCTCCATTCAAGTGCTGCTCTGGAATGGATACCCAATGATAGCAGCTGGATAGTGAAACTCCAGTCTATAAGTTATGATTAAAATGAAAAAGAACTGAAAAAAGGTTGTGCACAAAGAGGGAATGTTAAGCACTGAGTTTTTTATTATATAACTCACTAGGCTTGGACCTTTTAAAAAGTTGAAAGGCCTGCTGAATTTCTGAATGCTTGATGGCAAAGACCCCTTTGCCCTGAAAACACAGAAGAAGAGAGAGCTTAATGCATGTACAGTGTCTTGTAGTGTGACATTTGCTTGTATAAATGAAAGAACTATGTTGACTTGTAGTCGTTGCTGTTGACTGAGCAATTGTTTGGGTGCTGACTGTCCATTTCAGTGTGGAATCTGGGAAATACCCACAAAATATTGGGAGTTATGCAAAGTACATTTTTCTTTGGCAAGAAAAGTGAGCTGCAGCAACAGGAGACTCCAATAGTACTAGAGAGAATGCACGTAGATCCTTGAAGATGACAAATTAAAAAAAAAATTAAAATCCTATTTCCATGATTAAAAATTTAACAGGAATTCCATTTATATGCAGGGGACCCCATTTTTTTGACAGCTGCTAGCCAGCTTTGATGCTGGAAAAGGATTCTCACCAGCCTTTTATGTCTTCACAGCATACATTCCAGAAGGTCTATTGATGTATGAACTGAAACAGAGATGAAGAGAAGTATTGGAGTCCAAGGCTTCACTGAGGAAACTAATAAGCTGATTCACCAGAAAGCAGCTAGAAATCAAATTTTTAATGAGTTTTTCTCCAAGAAGTTCTATGAGTTGACATGGACTGTACTTCAGGACATTTACACCAGCAGAGCCTGTGAATCAGGATTTAGTTTGTTGATATTAAAGTTCAGTTTGGAGATCAGCACCATCATGTTCTCTTTGGGCACCATGGGAAAATAGATGAACTTGCTATGTTTTATGTTGTGCAAATAGTAAAAATCTCAAAGACTTCCTTAATTGATGGCCTAAAGGCTATGAAGAAAATTGTTACATTATAATTCCCAGAGTAGCGGGAAGTCCAAAAACTAGTGTCAGACTTGGTTTTCATGAGCTGATTTTCCCAGCCATATTATATCAAATTGAATTTGTTTTCTAGTTCCTTGACCATGATATCTCTTTGCATGATTTTAAGTGATATGAAATACAGAAAGGACTCAGGACGAACCTATAGGCTGAGTTCTGCCAGATCCACCATGTGATGCCTGTCATAACCCTTTCTTAAACTGGCTGGATCCCAGCTCAGCTTGGATATCTCTACTAGTATTGAAGATTGTCTGCTTTTGCTCTTGTAAAACCACCATAAGATGTTATTGTTTAACAGCATCCCAAGTGCCTGGGAGTAAATGTTGCAAAGACTGGGGGCATACACAACATTTTTCTTACCTTGTTTGCCTTTGCCTTCTGTGGCTGTATGCAAGGACTCTTAGTACTCTCTATAGTCTTTTTTCTTTTTTTCATCAGAGAGAATCCTAAATCCTTTTGATTTGTGAAAGTACTACAGCGGTGAAGATTTTGCTTTCATTTCATTTACAAGGAAAAGTTCTTGGTCTGCATTTTGCACTATGAATTTTTTACCTCAAAGTAAGAGATCAGGCAAGCACATGTAAAACTTATTGTTGCTCTATAAAACACAAAGAGGAAAGAGTAACAAATGGAGAAGATCTGATTAGCCAAAATGAAATAATACATTGCTTTCCTGTGAAAATAACAGTGACCACTGTCTGAATATTAATTAGGAGAAATAAAGCAAAAAAAAAAATTACAGTATAGTTTGGACAAAGGGATATTTGCCACAGGAGTACTCAGAGTCTACTGAATGAATACACATTCCGATCCTCAGCAACTATGTGTGCTAAGACTTAGTGACTTTCTGCAGGTAAACCCATTAACAAAAGAAATCCATATTTACTACCTACAGCATATCTATTTTATATGAATAGATCCCTTAACTGTCCCATCTCTGCAATGTGTGCTATGAATTAAAAAAAAGGCAGTGCATTCATGCTGGTTTATAGCACATGGCTTGAAAGCAGCACATTTGTCATGTCACTAGATGGTCACCTGCCAAAATTTGCCCACGTCCTCTTATCTGCTTATGTGTCAACAACATATTTATCCTGGTTGTCTAGAGTTCAACAAAATCAGTCAAGTTTCCAGGGAGTATGGCACGGTTTGTATGCTATGAGAAGAGTGAAAGGGAATTTGGGTGCAGTGAAAGGGCGTGAATGTATCATTTTAAACCATGGCATTCAAGCCTTCAAGCCTTTTAATGTCAACAAAATACGCTAATTACCTAAACAGAAGGACCTGCAGATAAGAGAAGAACTCAGACACTGGGCAGCATCTAAAACATGGAGCTGCCTAACAAGGTTAATATTTTTATGTGTTCCATCTTACTCTATAAATATCTTATATGTGGTAATGTTGTCTGTCACAAAACTAATGAACCTGTTAAAACTCAGGAAAACCATGTGATACATGGAATTGCACAGATGTATTTAATAAGGCCTGTACATTCCAATAATGAGAAACTCAGACTGATGCAGTAAGATGTTCCCAAAATGCTATCTGAAAAAAACCTCAACACAATTTTTCCGCCTGACCAGGCTGATAAATGCCGTGATGAACCATGCATGGACAAGCAGTATTTGCAACAGCCCTGGGAGAAGTCCTGATGGTCTCCCCTGCCACTCTGGGCAAGCACAGGCAGGGTCTGCAAGGTCCTTATGATGTCTGGAGACCACCGACACACTGGATAGTGCTCTGGACAGATTGAGCAGGGAGCAGTGGAGCTGGGTTAGTGTAAACACCTGCCCTCTATCTGACCTGCTAACTTCTGAAGAGGAATTCCTCCTAATTGGTTTGTATAAGGAAAACTAATGCTGGGCAAGGGGGGAAAAAAGCATGTATTGGTCAGATAGCGGGTAAGAACCTCAGTCTGACCCGGCTGTGTCTTGTCTGTGACAAGGAAAAGTGAAATTAATTGCAAGGTCATTGCACCCTGCCGGTATCAGACTGTCTTTCATACTCAATAAATGATGTGTGATTATAGCAAGCAGCTACCTTTGAGGGAGTAGATTTTGGCAAAGCCTCTCTTCTCTCTCTTCAGCACGGGTACTATGGCTTTGTGCCATGGTATCTATCCTCTTACCTGTCAAAATACTTCAGTCTGAGTGCACTGACTGCTACCGAATGAGGAGTAACCCTGGTGTAAGGCAGCCACCGCTGGAATGCTTACAGTGGAATGCTCACTCTGGGCAGAGAGGTCACTCCACCCATACTCACATGGGTCATTCTGATATCTTTAGGATGTCCTTCTCAAACACAGGGAATGGTGGTTTAGGATCTAACAGGTTATTTTGTCCAGGTCTCTGGTTCATGGAGAGTGAAGCAAAGTGATTGTCTCTTTTATCTATTTTTTCCATTTTTCCCACTCCAAAATGACTCAGTCAAGGTGTGGAGGGTGTTTGTTCGTTTCTTTGTTTGTTTTGGTTGTCTTCTTTTTGGTTTTGGTTTTGGGTTATTTTCCTAGGGGGGTGATTTTTTGTTATGTTTTGGTTTGGGTTTTTTGTACCTAAGGGTTGTTTTTTCTCATTGCTTTCCCTCAAAAGCTCAGCACTTGAATTTGTTTCTTTTATGGGTAGTATAAACTGAAGACAGATTTTGTTTGCTTCCCTTTACTAAACTTCTCTTGTTAAAAATGACTGATGATTGTTTACCCTTTCTTTTGTGCTTTGAACAGATATCAAATCCTGTGCTTTGAGAAAGGAATATAGAAGGGATCATGGATTCATCATCATTCATCATGAACTTCATTGTGCACGTGTGTGCCTGCACTGCAAACTGAGACTGCAGATAAATTCATTTGTCTCTTTGCAGTGAGCTGTAATTAGAATTCTGACTGGCTGGAAAGTGACTATTCATTACACTGCAAAACTACAGACCTAGATTAACTTTTTCTGGAGGCTTTTCAAAAACACCATTTGCACTTTCTGGCATGCACTGAATAATAATGACATAGCGCAATAGCTTCTTGATATTTTGTAATGCCATAGCAAATGCGAGCCCATGTCATCTGCTGGGTGCCCACTGTGTTAAGTCATATACAAACACCATCTTTTTGGCTCCATCTAAAAGGTCTTACAGTCAAGTGAGCAAGACTAAGCATGAGAGAACATGTCTCCTTTACAGCAGATGTCTTTATTGCTCCAGCCCAGTGCAGACAGCTTCCAAAAGCACAGGCGGAGTGCCCGGATATAAGCAGCATCTGGCAGCACAGAGCCAGTGGAGTGACTCTGCTGTTGGCCTCTCTTTGGTTAATGGCACACAAGGATGGCCACTGTTTGTCCCCAAAATTTTTGACTACCATGTTCATCCCTTAAATCTGCTCAAAGCTGTTAGCCTCAGAAAATACCAGAAAAGAAGACAGTTAAGTGCCTGATCCAAAACGCCAAAATGCAGGCACCACTTTAATGAGGCTACCAGCTCCTTTGGAACACAAAGGTGTTCTTCAGACACAGTCAAGGATTTAGAACTCACTATCTAGTCCTTGAAATAATATGAGTAACCTTCCAAGCCTGTTCTGTATTTAGCAGATGCAAATTTATTATTCCCTTGCCTGCAAACATCTTGAAGCAGGAATTCTTCTAGGTCACATTAATTACTTAGCAGACTTTAATTTGAGGTGTATTTTTCCTGCAACAATATCAAATTCTTATCTTTTAGGCTGGAATATGCTGTTCTCTTAGGAGTAGTCAATTTTTCTTTAAAAGTTGAACAAAATCAATCTATGCTTTTAAAAAAGAATAACATAAATTTGCATGTCTGCTGCTAAAGAAAAAAGAAAAACACTGGATTGTTCTTTCTTACCATCTTTAATACTGAAGCCTAAAAAGTCAGAAAATGTACATCTGGATTAGGAATGTCTTTGAAATTCCAGTAGTCACTTTCAATGCTCAGATAAGATTCTGTTTTGATCAATAGGGTTGTCACATTAAACAATTCTGCCTATATGTGTAACACAGCTGCTAGGGACTACTATTTAATTCTGTTTTTCTAGTGTGCTTGTTTGTATAGATACACTGAATGAGTTTTGAATCATACTAAAAATCAATATTGGGAAGTTTTGGTTCTTAACATGTAAGGACTTTTGTCTGTGTGTGAATGACTGAAGGGATGTAAAGAATAAATCAGGATTTTTAACAGAATGGAAGATGGAGAGTGGTGCTACAATGCCTCAGAGAAAAATACAGATTTAATGAAGTCTGGTCTCTTCCTTAGAGTTAGCCCCTTACCATTTTTTTGGCCATGAATTCTGTATACTGCAGCACTGGCTCCTTGACACTCAGGGGTTTTTTGATGTCACTAAGTCCTTTAGAAATACGGATTTTTAATGTTTCTATTACTGCTTAAATATTTCATGTATATCAGGTCTACTGTACTATTTTGTTAGCCTGTTCCATTTGTTTATATTGCTTATTATTTCCTGTCCTGAACTGTAAATGTCTTAAGGCATTTTATTCTTAAATAAATAAATTCTTAAATTTAAATTCTTGAAAGGATAATCAAAACTAATCTGCCGCCAACTTTAAAACTTAAAGAAAAGGGCTTGAAACCCTGCAAGAAAACTTAAACAGGTGCAGTGATTTCTACTGGAGAAGACCTTACCATGCTATACTTGAACTTTGATTGCATGTTAAGATAAAAACAGTTTAATAATTGAAATAAAATACAATATAATACTAATACTAATGATAGTAGTAGTAATAGTAAAGAAAAGGAGAGAGGGAGAGGAATAGAACTCAAGAGAAAGAAGTGATGCACAATAAAATGCTCACCACTTGCTGACTGATGTGCAGACCATCCCCGAGCCATGGAACTGCAGAATCAGCTAGGTTGGAAAAGACCTTGGAGATATCAAGTCCAACCTATGACCTAACACTTTATCAACAAAACTGCAGTACTAAGTGCCACATCCAGTCTTATTTTAAACACCTCCAGGGACAGGGACTCCACCACCTGTCTGGGCAGCCCATTACAGCACTTAACCATACTTTCTGTAGAGAATTTTTTTCTAATATGTAGCCTATACTTCCCCTGGCACAGCTTAAGAGTACTGAGTTTAAATTCAGCGGCTCCTGGCCAACTCTTTCCGTATATACTGGACATAACATTCTGTGGTATGGAACATCTTTTTGGCCAGTTTAGATCAGCTGTCCTGGTTGTGCTCCCTCCCAGCTTCTTATGCACCAGCTCAGTGCCAAAGCAAGAGACGCTGAAAAGTCCTTAATTTAGGGTAAGTGCTACTTACCAATGACATTATTAACATTATTCTCATGCTAAATCCAAAACACAGCACTGTACCAGCTACTAGGAAGAAAATTAACTTAATCCAAGGCAAAACAAGGACACGCTCCTTGTTGGTGGTTCAAGGTACGTGTGCATGCCTCCCGGATGACTAATTGACCTTAAAAGAATTGCTTGTTTCAAGGAGTTCTCACCAAATCCATTTATGATTAAAAAATCACAAAACTCACTCAAGCAGAACATTCAGTGCTAAAGATGCCACAAATGGAGCAAGTGATTCCTCTTATACTACTGATGTAAGAAATCTCTATGTCACTTATTAATTCTTATCATAGAATTATTATGATTAATTCTTGTCATAGAAAATAGCAATTAGGCCTAAATTTTATTCATGGATGACAGAGATAGAAGGAATTAAAACATCTTCATTTCCTATGTTATAGTAGGACAAACAGCAAAATCTAAACATTCAGAATTTAGTAGCTTTACAGATTTTTCCATGACCCTGATCAGAATGAGTTCCTCATTCTTAATTTAGCTGTTTTTAGTGACTGGTTCTGTAGCTGGACTTCACATATGACATCAGATAATATTACTTTGTGCAGGCTGCAGTAAAGGTAGTGCTCATTCCCGTCCCTCAGGGACAACACTAGCTGTGCAGCGGCAACATGAGCTTGAGCCCAGTCCCATGAGATATGCTTATCTGATAAATCACTGCATGTGGCAGAGGTTTAAACTAACACCCTTGCACTGAAGCATGGTCCTTACACTAAGACAGCAAGCCACTGTTCAGGGAGAGCTCAGGGAGTCCTTTTTGCCACTGCTGAACTGCGAGGTACCTGTGCAAAGGATTGCCACCCAGCAGCCCCAACCAGCCAGCCCCAACCTGTTTGCACTCTTACAGTCAGAGCTGTAGGCTCGTTTCACAAACAGCTCTAATCTTAGCCTTTCTGGGCAGTTTCATTCCAGCTTAACTACACCTTGCACACGCACAGGATATGTTCAATACCAGACCACGCTGACTGATAAGTTGTTCCCTTAGCAGATCAAGTAACCAAGGTTACTTTAAGTAAACTTTCTATGTCATGGAGTTGGTGCTGCTGTTTAAAATTTACAGTGAATATGCCCTTCTTATTACTATTTTGATTCAGCAGTCCCAGAGAAATCTTTTTACATTCAGGTAGAAATGTTATATAGACGCGACCAAATAGAAAATTGAATCAATTCACTCCATAGTTAACTAAAGCTTTTTCATTTGTTTAGTGTGTTTTATTGTGTATCAAATTATCCTAATCTTATCAACATAAGAACAAATTCTGAAGGCATGTGTAACATGAAGTGCTTTGGGGTAGCACACAAAATATGATGTGAATGTGAATAACAGGTTTGTCACCATTAAATTTTTCCAAAGGTAGATTAAT
This sequence comes from Dryoscopus gambensis, assembly GCA_013389985.1. Lineage (NCBI taxonomy): Eukaryota > Metazoa > Chordata > Aves > Passeriformes > Malaconotidae > Dryoscopus > Dryoscopus gambensis. The sequence goes on along the minus strand of WEIT01007042.1, from coordinate 4,545 downwards.
TTTTTCTATTCTCATAAGACTTTTAAAGGGGTTGTAGGAATTTCCTTAGATATTGAATATCATTTCCATAAGTAGCCACAAGTAAGCACGAAAAAGCAGTTCTGAACAACAAGAACTGGCTTTGGATTCAAGATGCAGCTTCAGCACACTGAGAGCTTAAATTTGTGTGTGGCTTCTAGACAGGCTTGTGTTGAAAGATAAGATTTGGCTTGCTTTAGATCTAAACATGTGACACTTTGCTGGGCATTCTGTATTTCACTTTAGAAGATTTAGTACATTTAGTTCTCTGAAATACCAACTGATCCAAAAGAAGAAGAGAAGATTTCAAGGCCAGCTGTTAAAATTGTGACATATTAAGCATGAATAGATTCATGCATGTAGATTGAATGCATTTAGGCATTCAAATTATTCCAGTTGCAAATTAATTCAAGAATTCTTATCCAATCTTTCATAACTGAAATTTTAAAAATCCTGAAGTTCTTCCTACCCCTGACTTTCAAAGCTCAAAATGGTTTTTTAACCTAATTTAAATAGTAATCTGATTCTCTAAGGCACCGTTCTCTTCAGGTACAACTACACAATCAAATGAAGGCATGGCGGTGGTTTTTCCACACCAACCCTATAGAAGAAACACTGATAACAATAGCAGCCATTGCATCAGGGCAGTCTTAGTGTGTGCTATCGGAAAGGAAGCTCTCTAGGGACCCTTAGTTAAATTAAAAACAGTATACTAGGGTATGCTACAGCTGCACTTTAATAGGCAGGCATATCTTTCCTTTCTCATCAAAACCACCAAGAAGGTTAGGAGCACAAACCTTTATTGACCACCAGTAAAATTTGTTATACTAACTCATTGAGGCACTTCATAAGTCTTCCTCTAACTTATCTTTGCAGGTTATACATACCATAAATATTGTTCTTCTGTCCATCTATCAATCAATCAGCAAATGAGGTTGTTTGAGCTAATGGTGAACTAATGATACACTAATGGTTCTCTCTAGAAGAATACAGCATGCTTCAGCTTTGTAAAAATAATTTTTCTTCTCTTGCTCTGAATTTGATAAGTAGGCAAAACATACTACATGATATCATGCTCTAAGAAAATACCATTAACTACTTCTGTATTGATAGGAGTGGTTGTTAACAAGAATCATCTGCAATCATCTTTCTTGCTGCATTTTATTCTGCTGCTAGAAGAGCCAGTAAGTAAGTGTGTGGCATTAGCAGCTGTCCAGCAGTTAATGTGGATCTCTGCTCTTATGCATTATAGTCCATAGCCACTATTTTATAATCTATGGGGAGCTTGGATCTGTGCGTGTGTATGTATACTGTATGAAGTTCACAATAACTTCTCTAAGCCAGCCCGGTACGCCTTCTTTTACTTTTATATTCTTTATGGACCTGAGTTCTGTTTTGGTATGGTTCAAGACATAATAATAATATGTTACTTACTNGCATTTTGATCCTTAAAAAATATCTCTAGGTATAATGCATAGGCTGCAGACATGCAGAATAATCCTTAGAGGAACTAGCAAGTAACATTTTAAACTACACACCTAAGTGAAATAGGATTTCACATTCCACTTAAGACCTGATGGTTTTGTCTGGAACATGCAGAAAAATCAATCTGAATTAACTTTTAAAATAGATTGGTTAAACCACTTTAAATTTCTGTGTAGCCAACTCTCATTTAGAATGTATTAATTTACTTTGGAAGTAAATGTAGTTAAATTGAATTAGGGCCACTTTAATTTTAAATGAGAATGTGCACATAATGCAGTTAAAGTAATCACAACTTTAAATTCACACCTTTAGTTAATTTGTATTAGTTTTCTTGAGTGTTCCCAGACATATAAACTCTAAATCTCACTGAAGTCAATAAACATTTCTTCAGATGTGCATGGCTACGTATCCAGATAAAACAGAGCAAGTTTAAAGGAACATGTCCTGACAGCCAATAATGCTGCAGATGCTGGCTGAAGGTAGAGTTTCCTGTGTAGTAAAAGCCATGGTGAAAGCAACTGTGTCTTGTGAGCAGTATGATACAGTACCTGAGTGCTGAAAACATTTAAAATCGCCTACTGTCAGCATTTCATTGTAGATGTGATAACCAAATTTTTGATAGGGAAATAATGTTATCAAAATTGACTGCTGTGGGTTGCTCCTCCTTATCAGGCAACATCACCTATGACAATTGAGAGGCATTTAATGAACCGCAGGTGTTGATTGCAC
>WEIT01007039.1:0-17333 GCA_013389985.1 Dryoscopus gambensis | reverse complement strand
ATGGTGAGACACAGGAACAGGTTTCCTAGAAAAGTTGTGGATGCCTTATCCCTGAAAGTGTTCAAGGCCAGGTTGGATGGGGCTCTGAGTAACCTGGTCTAGTGAAAGGTGTCTCTGCCCATGGCAGGGGCATTGCAACTAGATTATCTTTAAGGTCCCTTCCAACCCAAACTATTCTGTGATCCTGTGATTCTATGGTTTAATGACCCTATATCAGTACATATTGATGTAACCTTTCACTTAACATCCTAGCAAAGGTTTAGATTTCATCTTTTGTGCATTCAAATGTTCACTTACTGTTCAAACAAATGAAGGCTTTGAACAGAAAAATGGAATTTCAAAGAAATCGTTATCCATCGTTGGCAAGTACCTGCTCTGGTTATGGAGTGCTGAATGTTACAGTTGCAGACCACCTTCAGAGTTCCTCTGCAATTCCGGCTAAGTTCCTGGGACCAATGGATCCAATTGCGTAGATGAGGAATCTCCTGTGACTGTGTGGTGTGGTTTAACCCCAGCCAGCAGCCAAGCACCACACACAGCCATTCTCACTCTCTGCCCCACCAGCAGGATGGACCAGCAAGAGAATCGGAAATGTAAAAGCTGGAAAGATCGCAGGTTGAGATCAAGACAGTTTAACATGGAAGCAAAAGCCATTCACACAAGTGGAGAAAAACAAAGAACTCATTCACCATTTCCCAAGGGCAGCCAGGTGTTTCTCATCTCCAGGACAGCAGGGTCCCCTCACGCCTCACAGTGACTTGAGAAGACAAATGCCATCACTGCAAATGTTCCCTCCTTCCTCCTTCTTGTGCCCAGCTTGAAATGCTGATCAGGATGTCAAACGGTCTGGAATATCATTTGTGTCTCTCCCCAGCCTCCCAAATACTCCCAACTTCCTCACCAGCTAAGCAGTACAAAAAACAGAACAGGTGTTGACTCTGTGTAAGCCCTGCTCAGCAATAACAAAAACATCCCTGTATTATCAGCCCTGTGTTCAGCACAAATCCAAAATACAACACCCTACTTGACACTGCGAAGAAAATTAACCCTACCCCATCCAAAACCAGCACACAGTGTTGTCATTATCCCAAGGACTTGCAGTCAAAACCATCCCGTGAACCAACAGAATATCCTCAGCACACAGACACTATGAAGAACAAAAAGTGAAAGCAATCATTAAAATGTCACAGACAAGAAAAACCAACCAGAACCCCAAATTTCACTCAGCATAAAATACTGAAGTTCATGAAGGAAGAGATAAGGTCAAAGCCACAGACAACTCTAAAAATAGATGTACCAATATTATTCTGAAATTTCATTTTACTTAAAAATAATTCTGATGAAAAACTTTCAGTAGTTTTTACGACCTATTGAGAAGGCATATCAGTAGTTGTTAAGAATTCACTTTTAATTGGGTAGCACCGTCAGTCTGATTGTACAAAGAAAAACTACTCCTAAGCATAAGCCATGATTTTTCATTTTATAATCAATAGGAGAGTGATACATGATTAACCTTTACATCTCCATAGACTCTGTCAGGCCACAAGGACTATCCAAAATTACAGGTGATGGCTCCCTTTTTCCTTTTATCTAGGGGAAAAGAAAAGGAGACATGCTGACACACGAACAACTGGCATCCATGTTTTGGAATTCCGTAGCAAACAAACGTATTTCCATTTAGGGCATTGTTTGGGGATTTTTGTTGTTGTTGTTGTTGTTGTTGTGGGGTTTCTGTTTGGCTGTTTCATTGCTTTTTATTGTTGTTTTTGTTTGGTTTTAATTTTTGATTGTTGAGTGGGGTTTTTTCTAACCTGTCAAAAATCCCTGTGGAAAAGAAAAACCAGGGAACAGAAAGATTTTTGGTGACCTTTTTTGGCCACGACATTACAAACTCAGTATTTTATTAAATGTTGCCTGCCAATTTTAACACTGCATATTTAAACTGTACTTAGAAGTTCATAGCTAAATTCAGCCCATCTGAAGCACATTAAAATTATCCATGGTGTGGTGATGACAGGTCCTTCTAGTCCAGTATCCAGCTAAGAGGACCAACAATTTCTATGACCTGATTATGCCTTCCTAAGTGGAAATTAGTTTCTACAGCTTTGCAGCTAACAGCACTTGAGGAATTAACAGGCCACATACTATGTGTTGGGAAGAATTGAGAATATAAAACATTTCTTGTGGTTAATGTGAACATCTCCATNCAGGCATACAATAATGAGCAGAAGGAAGTGGAAGTACCAAAAGAGAAGTTTCTACATTAGTTATTGGGTGGATAAGATTCTGAACAGGAGAAATTGAAGGTTTANAAACTGTACTTAGAAGTTCATAGCTAAATTCAGCCCATCTGAAGCACATTAAAATTATCCATGGTGTGGTGATGACAGGTCCTTCTAGTCCAGTATCCAGCTAAGAGGACCAACAATTTCTATGACCTGATTATGCCTTCCTAAGTGGAAATTAGTTTCTACAGCTTTGCAGCTAACAGCACTTGAGGAATTAACAGGCCACATACTATGTGTTGGGAAGAATTGAGAATATAAAACATTTCTTGTGGTTAATGTGAACATCTCCATATATGACCCGAGTATTTTAATAATGCATTTTCTCAGCACTGTGAATCCTATGATACCTTGACTTCACAAGGAAGTCAGAGTTGAAGCACAAAGTTTTTGCCAGTTTTGAAAGTTTCCAATTTTATAATTCCGTGCAACCAAATGTCAAAATCCCACTACAAAATCATGGGATTCTTACATAGCACAGGCATACAATAATGAGCAGAAGGAAGTGGAAGTACCAAAAGAGAAGTTTCTACATTAGTTATTGGGTGGATAAGATTCTGAACAGGAGAAATTGAAGGTTTAGGTCTGTGTTGAATACATAATCTCAAGCACCAGCTCAGCTCCAAACACAACATTTGACATGCCCTGTTTGTTAAAGTCCCTTGGGTGTTCTTTGAAGATGTGTCCACTGCGTACTACCACTCTAGCAAATCTCTCCACTAAATTTCTGCTGCTGCTGAATTTAAAATGAACATGTTCTGGGATTAAGTGACCCAGCATACTCCCCACAAATAGATCTAAGGTCAGCAGAAAAGAGTTTCAGGTTCTCAGCGGGAGTTTTTTGAAAGGCAAGTAGTGTTTGTGGTAATGAGGAGGCCACCTAGAGACTTAGTTCTGTCTAACTATCTTAAGATGCCCTCAGCCGTAATTGGAATGCTGCTGCCAGAAACAATCTAGACCACACACCTGGGAAAATGGCATTAAGGACATGGTATTCAAAGTGGAATGGGAAACAATAGCTACAGAGAAATCAGACAGATGAAGGGAATGACCCTATCTCAGAGACTGATGCAGTGCGATGACCTGGAAGGTGCAAGCTGTGGAGGTGCTGACTACCACATGTTCCACAAGGGCTATGCTTCAGCACATCCTCCCCACTGCCCAGAAGTCTTTGTCTTGAATAGCAGCAGATTGCAATCAGGTATCCAGGAACAGACTTGACTAACAGACTTTTTAGTCAGCTGTGTGAATTTTAGATTTTAATTCCAAATTGCCTTTGGAGAAAGGAGTACACAGCAAATTTGGGACAGCCTTTTCTTCAATATCTCCAGACAGGACTCCAAGTTAGAGCTGAGAAAGGGTTCAGCATGTACCATCTAGAATGGCTGTCCTGAGGTGAATCTTGTTCAAAGCTTCCTAAAGACTTCAGAGGATATGCTGCATCAGCCCATAGAGCAGAAACCTGATTGTTTCGAAAACTACTCTGGATGTTCTCCATCTCTCCTGACATATTCAAAAACAAAGCATTAGCTTTTTTGAGGGTTTCCCTTGAGATCTAAAAGCAAGATTTAAAAGCAGTGTCACAAAATCAGAATTGCATCACTTGTCCCTTACATATAGCTGTGTTTTTGTAATAGTTGCATCCATAGGATGAGAATAACATGCTTTTTATGCAAAAATGTAACAGTCTCAGCCTTTGATATTTTGGTATTTGAGGGAGGTTGTCAACAGCAAAAAGCAGTCCGATTTACACCATAGGCAAGATGGCCAAGTAAAAATTTGGGCTTTTGGAAAACTGAGGGTTGATGATAAGCAACTGCAAAGCACTGAATATTCCTACGAAATTGTCAGAATTCAGTAGTGAGAGAGAGTGAGAGAGAGATGTGTTTGTAAGGAGAAATGTCTTGTCCGCAGTTCGTGGGGATGCGTGTCTGACATAAAGACCAACTAATCTTCCAAAACTGGGTAAGGCAAAAAATCAGCCATACATGTGTCCATGCTCTTCTTCCACAGCTGTTAAATGATGGAAACAGAGGCACTGTTCATGGTTAGACAGCAATAACTGTGCCATTTTAGACAGATTTTGATGTAAAAATACTATATATTGGCTTTTGTCATTCCCATGGACATGTCAAAAGAGCCTGACTTTTATCTCATTGACTAACCACCAGAAAATCATTCCAGCTTTTTGTAGCTCAGCGATCACATTTTCTAGCACATTCTGGTAGCATCTTCTTAGAAAGAATGGTTTTGCTCTCAGACAGGCTATGTAGTTCTTCTCCATTGAGACAGGGTTTTCCAGGTGGCACAACTGAAGTCTGTCTGTCATAGAATTCCCTAAGAGAAAAATGTTACAAAGGAAACAGGGAATTTGTCCAGTGGCAGAAACAGCCATTCAGGGTTTAGTCTTCAACACTGCAGAGTTTTGCCATAGTGTTCACCACTCTTAATGGACAGAAGGCAAATGTTTTATTGCCCCTTCCCAGACATGCAACATACTAACATCCTTACAGTAAGAATCCCTGGTGTGCTCCTAATGTTTTCCTCTGCATCAGGAGGAAATCCCAGTCAGAGCCCGGTATTATCTTGAGCCCGGACATAAAATTACGGCAGATACCTGATACAGGAGTACTTATCTATTGCATAGCAAACATTTTAAGCACCGGGCACATATACTGAATATTCAGCAGTGGTTCACTGTGCTCATAAAACACTAAACCCATCAAAACAGGGACAAGCACTCTTGTCTGACATCAGAGTTTATTCATAACCAAGCTCAACACCAATACCACCAAATTTCTGTAAAACTTCTAAGGACTAAAGATGAAAGCTTCCTGATATGAAAATCCAGTAAGAACTTATACAGGTTTCAAAAGTGATGATCTGCAGTTAAATCTGTTTTTCCATTCAGTCATCATTTCTAGATGTTCTCTGAGTTTATGAAATAGTCTCAGAAGTAAGGCTAGTGAATATTAGTGGTAGATGTAATTTTATCATTTTTTTTCTATCTGGTCAGGGAATTCTTCTCTCCACAACATACACAGAAGTAAAATGTGTATATTCTTTTCTGGCTGCAGTGCAGGACTTGGGCATTGCTCTGTTTGTACTTAGCATGGAGAGGGTAACTCAGAAAGACTGCTATAGTGACCCACAGTGAAGCTCTAATGGGGATGGATCCCTTCTGATGGATGGATCCAGAGCTGCCTGATATAGACTGACTGACCAGAAAAAAACACCCCAAAACTGTGCTGCCTATGCTCAAAGCAGAATTAGTTAGATCTTACTTTCGTAAAAAGTCTGTGAGTGTCAAGTTACTTTTGTTTACTGACTGAAGGAATGCTTAAGCTCTCAGTTAATTCATTCCTGATCTGCTCTATTCTAAGAAGCATGTCCATCTTCTCTACAATTCCTACCAATAGCATGGATGTAATGAAATACGCATGGTTTTGTTGCTTACAAGCACATTTGCTAAAGTGGCGTTGAGATCAAGGAGATCTAGATACCAAAGCACAATCATATTTTGAGTGAAATGTGGATCCTTGCTTTCCTTTCTCAAGGGCATCTGAAGGGTGATTGAGAGCTTTGAGTCGAGTGTCTACATTCACACCTCAGCATCTAAATGCAAATTATTACTGTTTTGAGTCATCTTCAGAATCTTTGCTTTCTACAGACATAAACTAACGGTTCAAATACTTTGACCTCCATAAAATATGCTGGGATTCATTTATAGTTTTGCACAGAAATAATTATCTTGCTTTTCAGCAACAACTTATGGACCCCATGCTTGCTCATGTTTCTAAAATTAACTTGGAGCATTTGGTGATTTACTGCAAAGTACAAGTTAAACTATTTTTGTAATATGAAAGCAGTAGACTCTACACTTCCTGCACTTGTTATATTGGCTGGCTGAAAGAATTCTTGATGTATGATGGACATATAAGTTGCTAAGACAATGATTTCAAATCATTATAAGCAGCAGAAAGATTTGTGTAATAGCAGGATAATACAAAAGTAACTTCCACTTTCTGTTTTGCTTTTGAGCTATTTCAGACACCATGAGAGATGTCCTAAATATTCACAAACATCTCTTAAAGAAACAAAAATATAATACACTTCAGGGAAATTAAGATTTTCACTACAATGTAGTAAACATTTCTAACATAAGGATTTAATGAAAATTATTAACTGTGGTATTAAGGGTAGCTGGGAATAATCCAATCTAATAATTATTATTCACAATGCTTTTCATCATGTTCTAAGCAGAAAAGAATGAACTTAGAATGTTTAGATTATATCCTTCCAGACATACTACAAAACAGAAACAAATTAAATGCCTTCAGAATGATGGTCAAACCAATAATAGTATTCCTATAGGCAAACAGGGGCAAGTGTTTTTGAGAAAAACATGGCACAAGAGTGCGTGTATTGGTCTTGCATACGTACCAAATGCACAATATTAACTGCAATGCCTATTTGGAAACATAAAGCAGTATTTCTAAATGGATTTGGAAGTCTTAAGTGATTAGAAAAATCATCTCCACTGCTCAAATAAATTTTCCTGATGAGGTATCATAGCAACAACATGCAACTTTTGTTCCACTAGGGAAAATACCATGTTTCTGGTGAACAGCTTAAATTGCACATTCCTTACATCTTACCATAATTTATTTTCTGAAAGGAAATTTTAACACTCATGTCATCTAAAATGCATACATCTCACTGCTGGTTATATGATCACTCGTAACAGAGGGGCCAGTGAGAAGACTTGCCTGCCTTGATTTACATCGAAGTATTGAAGAGGGTTGGTATTTATCGGCATCCAATCTCACTGAACTTGGTGAGAATAGTTCCACTGGCTTGTCTGAATCTAGCCCTGAGATTTTCACTATTTTACCACGAAATGTCCAGTGCTTGCTCTGACCCCGGGAGCATGGTCCCCCTTCCCTGTTCCCATACAGTTGTTAGGCTCATCAAACAGTATCTTCTGGAAAACAGAAGAAATGGGAACAGCTCAGCTAGAGGAGCTGAACCCAGGTTGATCTCAACCTTCAGGCACTTCATTTTTTCTAAGAAACATTTCCTCAAATGTGAGAGGTTTTTTTTCTCATTAGGGAAACTGTGGAAAACCTGAAAGAAGGTGCTTAACCAGTTGAATTTACCGCAACCTGGGATTCTCTCCTGCCACTTTTCTGAGTTGTGATCTGTTGGTAACAAAGTGTTCCCCGCTGTGCATGCAAGGGCAGCAGGGCAGCAGGAGTGGACGCAATGTTTTATCCCACCCACCTGATCTGACATCTGGCCAGATCCACTGTTTGCAGCACTGGCCAGCGTGGGGCACTTGGAAAGAGGCTGCTAGCACTGTCATTTGTCCCAGCAGAATGTTTTTAAGCATCAGTCTTAACAGTGATTTCTGCTTAGGGGTCTTACTTCTTTAAGAACTTGAATGATAAATCCCAATATTTATGCTGTGTAGCTCTTCTCTATGCTTAGCAAAAGAACACTTTACTTCAGCAACACCCAGAAGGATGAAAGTGAACCTGTCATACCAGGAACTTTGGACAAGATGGTTCTAACAAGTGTTTGAAAAATTTCATCTCTTTTTTTTTCCTGATCTGTGTGCTTTTCTTCATGGCTGCAGCCCAAGGATTACTATAATTAGGGTATCTATCTCTTTATGCTATAGAGAGAAGAGAAAAAAGGAAAAATAGTCATCCTTCAGAGAACTTTTCAGAAGCCCCATCCTGTCTTTTCTTCTTTTTTTCTTTGTTCATAGGAAACACTTCCATGGAATATTTGGGATTATGATCCTATTTACATGGGTCTCTCCAAAATTTAATTCTGGTATTCTGCACCAACTTTCTAGTTACTCTCAGCTTTGGCAAAAGAATAAGTACATAGGAAAAACGCATTTCCTAAATTTCATTCCCAGAAATATAGTGTATATTTTTTAAATTCTGCGCCTGGTCTATTCCATTGAATTGCAGACAACAAATATTATTTAAGTTCAAAATAGATGCTTAAAATCAGATTAAAGTGTTTATTAATACTTCAAACTGATCGTTCTAAAGACAATTTTCACTGATTTTTACATAAAGAAGCTTATTCTTCTCAGTATATTTGTAATTTGACCATTAAACTCCTCACATATATTAATAAATGAGACTTTAAATATGAGGAAATGAGTTAAAATTTTAATGATTTTACTTCACTGTCTTAGTATTAGACGTTATTAAATCCTTGTTGCAAGCCCAGAGGAACAAAGTTTATTAAATACTGTGTATTTATATTCCCTATCTTCTATGGGAAGGGTTCTCGTTTATTTTGCTAGTACTTCACCTTATTGCTATAGAAACCTAGTTTGTATAACTAATTTTAATTTATGGACACACACTGGAGCTTTTTTTGCCAAATAGAGAGCTATGAGACCCATAAATTGATTTGATTCAAAAACTGCTTCTAAAAGCTGAAGTTGATATCATCTTCACAAAAGGACTGGTATGTGTTTTACTGCGTAAAGAATTTAGAATAGAAATTTAAATAATTAGAATTCTTGTAGAAACTGTCAGATGGATCCAGAAGTATGATTTACAGGTCAGGTTACTCAGAATGATACAGGGTGAATGTAACAATGTTTCTAAATTCAAAAGTGGTCATCATCAAATACAACAGTTATAGGAAGAAAATGTATCTTATCATCTATTATGACAAGAAGAAGCAAAGATAGAAAGAGATGAAATTACCTACCCAGGAGATCTGTGGTACAATCGAGAATTGTACAAAATCACCGCAATTCTACCCCAAATCCTTAAGCATTAACTAACATTTTTTTCCTTCTTGTTTATGCATCCATTGGTTTGTATTTAAGGTCTCAAAATTCTTATCCTGTGTGTTTCTAAGCATATAATATTACTTTGATTCAGCTGCTATAAATGTCCTACTTAAGAAGATTTTAGAGGATTACTAGGGTCCCCGTAGGAAAAATGAATAAGATTTAACAAATATAATATTGAGAACTTGGATATGAACAGCTTCTTAGTATTCCTTCAAAGTGTTCCTTTGTGAAATCAGAAAGTATAAAACCACTATCCCATGTAAAGTGATTCATTTGTTAAAAGCCATGGGTAACATATATGCTAGCATAGAATATAAAATGTACAACTACTAAGAAGTTATTTATTAAAACCTGAGCTGACAGGAAGAGGGCTGAAGAGAACATCCAAGAATCCTCTGTTATGCAAGAGAAGCCAGATCTAACAAGTAGTACAGACATTTCTCCTCATTATTTCTGCTTAACAAACTGTGATGGTTAAATCACATTTGCCCTTTAATCTACAAAGTATAATTCTTTTAACAAAACTAATTTAGAAATGTATTTAAGAAAAACCTACAAACCTGAAATACTAAACTGGCACTTCTGTGCATTCTGAGGAATTCTGGATCTACAGTCAGAAGAAGATTTCAATGTGTTCTTTTAAGACTTGGCAATTGCTGTGCACATGAGCAAAGTACACTCTTGTTGCAGAAACACATACATCCATATATATGAATATGATGTCCATATTAAAATATTTTCTTGCGAATAAAATGGGTAAAATTGAATGACAGCCTATACATACAATATGTTATCAAAATAAACCAAGGATTTTCCTTAAAGTATCTGAAGAGATACGTAATTCACCAGAAGAAAATATCTGTGGGGAGACACTTGCAACTGCACATGGCTGGCAAACATTTTCATAGGTAGTGACACATCAGTATAAGCAGCATTTTAAAAAATATTTTTAAAAGTTTAACTTTCACATACAATATATTTCCAAGCATTAGGATTTAAGGAAGATTTTAATATAGAATATTTCCTCACTCAATTTTACACTTGGAACAGATAACCAAATTTTTCCTTGATGGAACAATGTAAAAGTAATAGCTGCATGCAAGGCGTGACTTGTGACTCCAGTTACACAAAAGAAACCAAACAGAAAGTAAAAAACAATACAGCTTTCCAAAGCCTGACTCCTGAGCCAAAAGCCTAACAGGAAACTGCATATATATCTTGATCATACATATCATTCACATCTATATCTATATCTATATATATCTTATATGTGTAGCTTATATGTATATCTTATATGTATAGCTTACATATATAGCTTACGTATATAGCTTATATATCTTGATCTGCTGTCATATACTGTGTCATTGTTTTGTGGGGCTCTGGTGCTTTAAGGGTATCATCTCCCTCAGTCAAGGAATAGATTAATCAAATGAATGCACAGGTAGCAGGATTCAAGGAATTCCTGAACCTTGTAGGAATACATAAACTTTATAATTGAGCTAAATCAAGCAGGACCTCTAAGGACTGAAAAGGATGTGTAGTATATAATAAACTCTTTAGTATCCTTACAACCTGAAGATCTGTTAACTTTTTCCCCGATTTTCACAGCAGGTTGACTCTGATCTGGAATGCTGGTCTGCAAGACCATTGGAGCACATGTGTCACATACCCTTTTGCTTTTTCTAGAACAGACATTTTCAGAATGAACCCTGAAACTGAGGGGTTTGTTCCCATCTAACAACCCAGATGTTATTCTGGCATACTCTGTCTTGACTATGGAGGACAATATGAAATTTGAAACTCTGTCACACACATCCACCAACCGTTCTCCAGTCAACACAGAGATAACGTAAAATAAATCCCAAGATCTGTTTCAAGTTTGAGTACTGAAAATTAAATCCCACAGCCAAATGAATCACCTGAAAGACAGTCACTGAAAGGGAGGGTGTTTATTGCTCTTCTGCTCTCTGACATGAAGAAGGAATTAAATAAAACAATTAGGTCAGTTTATCTATTTGCAGGTAGTATTTTATAAAGTAATGCTCAAATAATCTACAAGCAAGATTCATGATAGAATATTACTAGGTAATGCCAATCCTGGGTCAAGAATGCCTCCCTGCAACTCTGCCTGCTGATCAGAAAGCTTTGCATGTTGGAAAGGAGGGACATCAGCAATATAATTCACTATAGAAAATAACAGTTTTCTATATAAATTCCTGGAAAGACTAGAACTGAATCTTAGCATATTGTTCAGATGCATTGAGTAAGCTTGATCCTAGCTGAAGACCATTGCTTCTCCATATCACGTAAAAGAGACATGAAAAACACAACTGTTTATGTTCACGGAGTGCAAATGTAATACCTGAGACTGAATAAATTATTCTACTCAGATTGCCAGATAACTGAAAAATTTTCATCCTTTCCTTGAAGTATATGTACCTGATTCTGTATATTAGTCATGTTTCAATGGGCCAGTAAAAGATATCTTTAAGACTTTACAAAGGCTGAGGCAGTTTCAAATGCAGTATTGACAGATTTCTACTGAATGTAAAAATGCACAAAGAAATATTATTTTAGATTTCTAAATATTCTGAGTATTCTGATTCATCTAGGAGATTTTTGTTACTGTCATGTACAAGAAAGTGGAAGTGCCTTCATATCACAATCAGTTCTTTTCAATTGTCAAAGCATAAACCAATACTGGGAGTACTATAAAATATCTATGTCAAGCAGTAAAAATGATGTAAATATTAAATATTTGGCATCATACATAAGCAACCGCATACCTGATTTGAACATAGTCATTGGTGCAGCTGCATATTTATGCTTTATAGCCTTTATTTGCCTCATCATACATGTGAACAAACAACTAATTTGGGTCATCTACTTGTATTTGTGCCCAATTTCCTATATAAACAGAATTGATGCATGTGCAAAACAAATGCTTGTTTTCACTTTCTTCACTTGCAACCTCAAATTATGATCTTTAGTGGGATCATCAATATCCATTAACTACTTTTGTCTTAATTTCAGATAATGATTGAAAGGGTTTCGAATTCTCTATGGAAATACTAGTTTCTTAGTACGAGATAAATAAAACTTCCGAGACATGCAAACCTTCTAAAACTAAGTTGTATCAACACTGTTTAATTACACGTGTGCATGTAAAGAGACTCTCTCAAACACCCAAAAAGCAGTTTCATTTGGCTTATAAAATTGAAAGTGGAAACATTCTCAAGGGAACAAGAAAAATTATGTCAGGTATTACTGTGAGCTCTGACTTTTATCTCAAAGGGCAAATATCTGTGGTCCAGTAAACAAGAAGTGAAGGTTAATAAAGAAGTGAATATGAGAAGGCTAAAGAAATGTTGTACCTCTTAAATTTAACAGAATTAAATTTTTTTCAAGACAACTGCTGGAAGAAGAATTAAAAAAGAAATCTTTATATGATCTGTGCTGAATGACCACGGAGACGTTTTGCAGAGTTTGTCTTCAAGGGCTGATACATCTATTTATGTGAATCTAATTCTGTGTTACCTTGTGGTTTTACTTTTCCACACATTTTTTCTGTCATTGGTAACTTTTCCATTTTTAAGGGTCTGGCAATTAATGGAAAACCAGATTAGCAGAGGTGATATTCTCCTGGATGTCACATTTCTTTGAAATACTTGGGTAAAATCTAGAAAAAAAAAATCTACGTCTTTTCTCTAGAATGGTTTTGGAGTCAGGGCCACAGAATAACAAAGTTATACAGTTGGGTTGCAATATTTCATAAGGGAAAGGAATGAAATAAAAGGAAACAAAGCAAAAAGATTTGAATGGAGACAATTCATTATGCATAAGAAGTACCGTTAAAATAATCAAATATTCATGTATATGCTTTCTCTAATACTGTAAAATGTTTTCCAAGGCAATGTGATGGCCTCTTATGACAGTGTCACAAAGTTGATGGATGAGGGAAGAGTGGCCAACATTATCTGGACTTGTGCAAGGCATTTGACACTGTCCTACACGACATCCTTTTCTCTAAACTGGAGAGATATGTATTTCCCAGACAGGGCACTTAGTGGGTGAGGAATTGGCTGGATGTCACACTCAAAGCATTGTGGTCAATGGCTCAGTGTCCAGGTGGAGACCAGTGACCAGTGGTATCCTCAGGGCTCAGTACTGGGACTGGCGCCTTTCAACATCTTTTTTGCCCCATGGACAGTGGGATCAAGGGCAAGTTTGCCACTGATACTGAGCTGTGTGGGGCAGTCAACATATTGGAGGGAAGGGATGTCACACAGAGAGACCTTGGCATGCTTGGCAGGTGGCTCTGTGCAAACCTCATGAAGTTCAGTGAAGTGCAAGATGCTGCTCCTGGGCTGGGGCAATCCCAAGCACAAAATCAGTCTGGGTGGGGAATGAATAGAAAGAAATCCTGAGGAGAAGTACTTGGGAGTGTTGTTGGACAAGGACCTTGACACGACCGGGAAAGNAAGCATTGTGGTCAATGGCTCAGTGTCCAGGTGGAGACCAGTGACCAGTGGTATCCTCAGGGCTCAGTACTGGGACTGGCGCCTTTCAACATCTTTTTTGCCCCATGGACAGTGGGATCAAGGGCAAGTTTGCCACTGATACTGAGCTGTGTGGGGCAGTCAACATATTGGAGGGAAGGGATGTCACACAGAGAGACCTTGGCATGCTTGGCAGGTGGCTCTGTGCAAACCTCATGAAGTTCAGTGAAGTGCAAGATGCTGCTCCTGGGCTGGGGCAATCCCAAGCACAAAATCAGTCTGGGTGGGGAATGAATAGAAAGAAATCCTGAGGAGAAGTACTTGGGAGTGTTGTTGGACAAGGACCTTGACACGACCGGGAAAGGTGCACTTGCAGCACAGAGAGCCAGCTGCATCCTGGGCTGCATCCAAAGAAAGGGCCAGCAGGGCGAGGGAGATTAATCTGCCTCTCTAGTCTGTTCATGTGTGATCATACCCAGAATGCTGTGTCCAGCTCTCCTGAGATCCCAACACAGGAAGCACGTGGACCTGTTGGAGGGAGTCCATTGGAGGTCCACAAAGATAATCAGAGGGCTGGAGCATCCCTCCTATGGAGACAGGCTGAGACAGTTGGGGTTGTTCAGTCCGGAAAAGAGAGTCCAGGGGACCTTAGGGCACATTCCAATATCTGGAGGGGGCTACAAGAGATCCGTACAGGGACTTTTTACAAGGGCGTGGGGTGGTAGGTCTAGGGGGAATGGCTTTAAACTGAAAGAGGGTCAGTTTAATCATAGAAAGATGGCAGAAATATTTACTGTCAGTGTGGTGACGCACTGGGACAGGTTGTCCAGAGAAGCTGTGGCTGGCTCATTACTGGAAGTGTTCAAGGCCAAGTTGGATGAGGCTTTGAGTAACCTGGTCTTGTGAAAGGTGTCCCTTCCCATGGTGAGGGGTGTTGGAAATAGATGGTCTTTAAGGACCCTTCCAATCCAAACCTTTCTGTGATTATATGATTGTAGTCCAAACAAAATCTGTCATCTAAACAAGCGTTTACTATCTGATGTCAAAGAATGATTATTTTGAAACACATAGTGGGCTGCATTCTGCAGATCAAAATAGATTGTGCTTAGGAGAGATGCTTGAAAACACTTATTTCAACAAATATATAAGGGTCTTTATCTTAAGCTTTGCAAAAGAGTTCAGAACAGTATGCCCAGTTTTGGTTTGTATCTTCTAATGTATGGGGAAGGTGACTATATAAAGTATGTGATATTGGACAGAGAAAGCACTTTCATATTTCAGCAGAAAGGAGACATTTGAATTGAAGCTCTGTCTCATCTTTGCAGCCATTTTTCTCTGCTATACTACACACAATTACCTTGGTTCCCTTATCATTACAAGCACAGGTGGAAGCCGTGACTCCAGTGGATTTCGGGGCAGTAGCGATGCAGTCTTCAGCCTGAATTCAGTACCAGTGTTGATAGGTACGAAGACTATGATAACTGAAGTGATTAATACATCACCAATTCTAGAATAGAATGTAGGAGAGCTGTTTGTAAGAGTGAAAAACTCTAATAACCTTGCAGAAGAAACTGCAGTATTGTGAATGCCTTGTTCAGTAACCTGTACTGCCAGAAATAAATCATCTAGATCTGTTCACTGGTTCCCTCAATACATTGAACAGATGCCTGGTCAGCCTTGGAGGGAAAATTTCAAGCATAAAAATAAGCAGACTATTTCTTTGCAAATGTGATGAAGGTATGAAGTCAAGCAATTGTGGGTTGCTCCTGCTGCAGAGGGTGAGAGTACACATCTGCTCTCTGCTCCGCAAATGCATAAAGATTCTCTCTGTGGAGGCTCTTCCTGTGAAAGCAAGAAAGAGATAATCAGCTGGGTAATGACTAACACACTCAGTAGACAAGATAATGGTAGAGTTCAAAGAGGACAGCAGTAAAGCAGTTGCATAAGCCAAAGACTTGACTGTGACTGAAAATGGTGAGCTGAGAAAGCTCCTTACTGTAAGAAAAAGAAATTGCATTTTGTGTTAGAAGATAAAAATTGGAAATTTGCTTTTCATCTTGGAAAAGGGATGTATGGGGTAAATGGTCTCTGTTAATATGAGAAATTTAGCTTTTTTATATATACTTTTTCTGGATAGGAGACTTCAAGAAGATTACCTATGACTTGATAGGCAGCACGTAAGAATCTTTAACTTCTCTGTATATGAGGACTATATGTGGAGCTTTTAAGTTAGAAAACTCTTCATCCTTCTGAGAAGAAAAGAAAAAGAGATTTGAAAAATGAAAACCTCTGGGCCATATTAAGAATATTTCAAAGGCACCAAATCTTTACTCATTAATCTATGAGTCTGAGATTAATAGTGATCACAGATCCTGGACTTCAGTTTCTACATCCTTTGTTTCACTGGGTGACTCAGTTTTAGAGAGCATGTGGAATTCAGTCCACCTAATTTGAGCTTTCAGAAAGAAAAGTGCATTTCTGTTAGCCTGCTATCTTGAACCCTCCCCAGTTAATGGAAATAGAAGGGCACCTCACTAAGGTCACAATAAATCAGGAAGAATATCTAGAACAGATGGAATAAACATGTTAAACAGATGGAATATACTGTGTCTACACAGTATGTGTTTTTCCTCCTTCACCTCCTTCTCCTTGCTTTTGTTATAGATGCTAGAGACAGCTGTGGGAATAGATCAATTAGCTTTATGCCACAATTAGGCGAAATACTTCTGCCTGTCAGTAACTAGCACTCACACTACCTTTAGTTGGCCACGACAAGCCATATTAACAAGAAAAACATCTTTGGATTCTGTAAATGCTTTACAGCTTCATCTGGCAGCCAGTTGGTCATGTCAGCTCTGAGCCATGTTACATAACCTGCCGTTTGCATCACTCCTCTTTTCCGAGAAGTGCCAGAAGCAGACAGCCACGACACTGCAGTGCAAGGGCTGTACTTGTTATCTAAGTGAGGGCAGCCCACGGCCTCTGCGTGCCTTGGCAGTAAAGGCTTCAGGAAGGTATCACCATCATTAAATTCACACCAGATGTTCCAAACAAGAGACGCAAATGTTTTCCGCTCCTTCTGTTTTTAAAATAAAATGTAGTACGTTGTTCTGTTGAGTGGGTTTTGTTCTAAAAAACCCTCTAAAAACGTATAACAACAAAGCACAGATCACACCTTGCGCCCTGTGGCACAAAGAGGTATATCTGATGATCTCTGTGCTGTGGCAGAAAACACTAATGCTCAGGAAAATTCCTCTGAATTGCCACTACATTAATTCTTGGAAAAGCTGAAGCTGCCAGCACTAGAAAAACTGCTTAAATGGGCCATTGGATTCTGGAACCACTCGATCTCTACTTGAATGTTGATCTCTTGGTTTGGACTCTAAAAGAAGTTTTCATGATTTTTGGCTTTTTTTTTCATAGCTTCTAATTACCCTTGTTAGAAATTTTCTTTACAGATGTATAATTTTTTTTACACAGATTCTTCCAGATTTTACCCTAAGTGGAATGAATGAAAATGGTCATGCAAGCATTTTTTAAGTTACAGCGGCAATTTTCTCAAGAAAATATTTAAAAAATCTAAAAAGAAAGCAGATTTTTGCTTCCAGCTTTTGAAACCTTTAGTGCACAGTGAGATAAACAATGGGAAATGTTGTGAAAACATTTAAGCTGATTTAAGGATTTAAGCTGAAAACAGTGGGTCTTTAATATGTATTT
>WEIT01007028.1:388991-401416 GCA_013389985.1 Dryoscopus gambensis | reverse complement strand
GGAGCAGTGAGGAGCAGCGGGGAGCAGTGGGGAGCAGTGGGGAGCAGTGAGGAGCAGTGGGGAGCAGTGGGGAGCAGGGAGGAGCAGGGAGGAGGAGGGAGGAGCAGCCAAGGTGCTGTCAGACCTCCCCAGCCCAAGGGGAGTGGTCGGGGCCTGGGGAAGGCAGTGGGGCTCCTGCGAGCCAGGAGAAGAGCGGGAAAAGCTCCTCCAGGAGGGTCCTGCTGCCGGGGCAGGGTGGGGTCCGAGCCCTGGCTGGTCCCTCCTGGTGGCCACCGTGGTGGAGGGTGGGTGGCCACGGCAGCAGAGGCGGCCGCCGCACGCTCCAGCCCTCACGAGAGCTCTCGGCTCTTGTTTATGTTCCTGGGATCATAAAAATTCCTGGGACGAGTTCCTGGCTGCCTCAGGCAGGCTGTGTTTGGGACGGTGTCAGCGCTGGAGGGCCGGGGAGGGGCTGCACGGCCGGGGGGGCACGGGGTGTCCTTGGGCTGTTCATGCCATGGAATCCTGTCTTGGAATCATGGAAGGGACCTCAAAGCCCATCCAGTGCCACCCCTGCCGTGGCAGGGACACCTCCCACTGTCCCAGGTTGCTCCCAGCCCCGTCCAGCCTGGCCTTGGGCACTGCCAGGGATCCAGGGGCAGCCACAGCTGCTCTGGGCACCCTGTGCCAGGGCCTCCCCACCCTCACAGGGAACAATTCCTGCCCAAAATCCACTGAGAATCTCTCTTAGTTTAAAAAAGCTGTCACTGGTCCCAGTGAAGTCCAGAACATCTGAGCATCCTCTGGTGCTGGGCTCTACGGGGTGGCTCCCTGTCCCTTCTGGAGACCCTGCTGGGCAGGGCTTGGTCCCTGCCACCTGCAGGTGATTCTGGCAGGAGCTCCTGGCTGGTGGGCGCTGGCAGCAGTGCCACGTGTCCTTCACCTGCCCCATGGCAGGGAGATTGCAGCAGCTGGGGCTGGGAAGAGCTCCTGGAGGGCTCTGCCCCGGCCTTCCATGGGAGTGGCCCAGCTGCGCGCGGGGTGTCCCCGAGGGAAGATGCCAGGGGCAGAGGTGTGACCAGAGGTGTCACCACGTGCTGAGAGGTGCCAGAAGCCGCCCCTCTGGGCTTTTCTAGGGCTGTGCCTGTGGTGCCCCTCAAAGGCATCACCCAGATGCGCCAGTTCAGGCACCAAACTTTGCGACGCTGTGGGAGATGACCCAGTGGAGACCCTCAGCACGGCCCTAGAGCAGAAGCACCCACCCAACCCACCGTGGATGGACCTCGCTGAGTTCCCCGGGGCGGAGCTGTCCCCTCGCTGATCCCCTGTGCCTCCCACCTCCTGTCTCCCCCTCAGGTCCCGCTGGAGGACCACGTCATCTACTCGGGCAACATCTTCCAGTACATCGAGGAGAACAAGAAGTGGAGGAACCGCTTCTGCGTGGTGCCACACAACTACGGGCTGGTCCTCTACGAGAACAAACTGGTGAGGAGATCCCCCTTTCGCCCGCGGGGTCGCTCCCCAGGGGACACCCCATCCATGGCCCTTTCTCCTGCTCAGGCCTATGAGCGGGAGCTGCCGCCCCGGGTGCTGGTCAACAGTGCTGGCTACAAGATCCTCACCTCCGTGGAGCAGTACCTGGAGCTGGTCAACAACAGCCTGCCTGGTGAGGGCTCTCGTGCTGCTGGGCAGCCCTTGGGGGACCTTTGGGTGGGTTTGGGGGGGGTGATCCCTGAGGGCCTTCAGAAAATGGTGATTTGGGGGTGTAGCATCCTTGAAGACCTTTTGGAAGGGGAAGGTTTGGGGTGTGATCGCTGGGGACCTTCTGGGAAAGGTGGGTTTGGGGTGTAGAATCCTTAAAGAACTCCTGGAAGGGGTAGGTTTGGGGTGCAGCATTCCAGGGAACCCTCTAGAAAAGGTGGGCTTGGGGTGTAGCACCCTTAAAGACCTTCTGGAAGGGGAAGGTTTGGGGTGTGATCCCTGAGGGCCTTCAGAAAAGAGTGATTTTGGGGTGTAGCATCCTTAAAGACCTTCTGGAAGGGGGAGGTTTGGGGGTGTGATCCTTGGGAACCTTCTGGAAAAGGTGGGTTTGGGGTGCAGCATCCCTGGGGACGTTCAGAAGAGGGTGAGTTTGGGGTGCAGCATTCCAGGGAACCTTCTAGAAAAGGTGGGCTTGGCATGTAGCACCTTTAAAGACCTTCTGGAAGGGATGGGTTTTGGGTGTGATCCCTGAGGACCTCCTGGAAAAGGTGGGTTTGGGGTGTAGAATCTTTAAAGAACTCCTNGGGTG
This sequence comes from Dryoscopus gambensis, assembly GCA_013389985.1. Taxonomy (NCBI): domain Eukaryota; kingdom Metazoa; phylum Chordata; class Aves; order Passeriformes; family Malaconotidae; genus Dryoscopus; species Dryoscopus gambensis. The sequence goes on along the minus strand of WEIT01007028.1, from coordinate 399,147 downwards.
TAGAATCCTTAAAGAACTCCTGGAAGGGATAGGTTTGGGGTACAGCATCCCTGGGGACCTTCAGGAAGGGGAGATTTTGGGGTGTAACATCCCTGGGAACCTTCTAAGAAAGGTGGTTTTGGGGATCCTTAAAGACCTTCTGGAAGGGGTAGGTTTGGGGTGTGATCCCTGGGGACCTCCTGGAAAAGGTGGGTTTTGGGTGTAGAATCCTTAAAGAACTCCTGGAAGGGGTAGGTTTGGGGTGCAGCATCCCTGGGGACCTTCGGAAAAGGGAGATTTTGGGGTGTAACATCCCTGGGGACCTTCAGAAAAGGGAGATTTTAGGGTGTAACATCCTTGGAACCTTCTAAGAAAGGTAGTTTTGGGGATCCTTGAAGACCTTCTGGAAGGGGTAGGTTTGGGGTGTGATCCCTGGGGACCGCCTGGAAAAGAGTGATTTTGGGGTGTAACATCCCTGGGGACCTTCAGAGAAATGTGATTTTGGGGTGTAGCATTCCTGAGGACCTTCTGGAAAAAGGTGGATTTGGGGTTCTAGCATCCTTGAAGACCTTCTGGAAGGGGGAGTTTTGGGCGTAGCATTCCTGGGGACCTTTGGAAAGGGGTTGCTTTAGGCTGCAGCATCCCAGGGATGATGGAAAGGATCATTTTAGGGTGTAGCATCCCTGAAAGCCTTCTGGAAAACGTGGGTTTGGGATGTAGCATCCTTGAAAACCTTCAGGAAGGTTTTTTTTGGGGATGTAACATCCTTGAAGACCTTCAGAAGGGGTTTTTTGGGATATAGCGTCCTTGAAGACCTTCGGGAAGGGTTTTTTGGGATGTAGCATCCCTGGGCACCTTTGGAAGGGGTCGTTTTGGGTAGTGGGGCTGTAGGGAAGGAGAACGGCCCCATCCCACAGTGGGGTCTCTGCTGCTCAGGTCCTGCCACAGCCACCAGGGAGGGAAGGAAGGAAGGAAGGAAGGAAGGAAGGAAGGAAAACGTGTCCGTGGCTCTGTGAGAACCACGTGATTTTTAATTACTTTTAATTTTACTTTTCAATTCTCGTTCCGATTTCCTTTTTGGAAAAATGAGGCTCTTTTTGCATTTTTTTTGTTGTTTTTGGGACAACTCCCAGCAAAGGCCCTGGGAAGGAGCTGTGGGGTCTGCGTGGCCCTGCTGGACACCCCCAACCCTGCACTTCCCCATCCCTGTCCGGCTCCGCTTCCCTCTCACACCGTGCCCCCTTTCCCGCAGGTGTGACCCCCAAATCTGGGCACTCCCCCATCCTGAAGTGCCCCACGGATTTCCCGCTGATCCTGTGGCACCCCTACGCCCGGCACTACTATTTCTGTGTGATGACGGGCAAGGAGCAGGAGAAGTGGCGGGCGGTGTTCCAGGACTGCGTGCGGCACTGCAACAACGGTGAGCGACACCTGGGGACATGGCGGGGGCTCTGCGGGGGCACAGCGGCGTCACAGAGGGCACGGGAGGCCCTGTGGTGGCCAGGTTGGGGTTTTGGGGTCAAGGGGATGGGTTGGAGCTCATAAGCAGGAGTTGGGTGGGAGTTGTTGAGCAGTTCTGCAGAAGGGAAGGATCTGGAAAGACCCTTCCAGTGCCTAAAGGGGCTCCAGGAGGGCTGGAGAGGGATTTTGGATGAGGAATGGAGTGGCAGGATGAGGGGGAATGGCTTCCCACTGCCAGAGAGCAGGGATAGATGGGATACTGGGAAGGAATTGTTCCCTGGGAGGGTGGGCAGGCCCTGGCACAGGGTGCCCAGAGCAGCTGTGGCTGCCCCTGGATCCCTGGCAGTGCCCAAGGCCAGGCTGGACGGGGCTGGGAGCAGCCTGGGACAGTGGGAGGTGTCCCTGCCCATGGCAGGGGTGGGATGGGGTTTAAGGTCCCTTCCAACCCAAACCAGTCTGGAATTCCACAAGCGAGCATCTCATCGATGCCAGCATCACCTCCAGCTCCCTGCAGCATCCCCATGCCCAGCTCCATCCTCTGCCCAGGGAAAAAGCACTCCCAGGAGTCAGCCCAGAGCCTGGCTCCAGAGCTGCCCTGATGCCTCTTTCCCACCCTGAGGTAGAAAATATTCGCTAATTAAAGTCATCAAACCCCAAACATCCCCCCCGAGGGGGCTGTGGGCAGGGGGTGCAGCTGGGCTGGGCAGGACCTGCCTCCCACATCAGTGATCCTCTGGCAGGAAAACACGATTTTCCTGCTTGGCCGTGGCCTGGGCACTCCTGGGCTGAGCCCCAGGTCCCGGCCGCGCTTGGGATGGTGAGAAATTTCCTGAGGAAGGCGGTGCCAGAGCTGAAACCTGCTCAAAGTCGGGTGTTTTAGTGGGCATTTGAGATGCTGCCCATCTTCCAAGTGCTGCTTTCACTCCTGGGAGCTCTGCGTAGGCTCAGTTTCACCTCAGCTTTGCCAGGGCTGCTGTAATAGGGTGGGATCTGGAGCCTGGGTTTCACGGAGGGTTTCTACCCTCCCACGTCGGATTAACTCTCCTGAAAATTTGCTTTTTTCCCTCTTTTTTTGTTTTTTGTGCTGGGGGTGTCTGAGCTCGTTGGGCTGAATGTGGCCCCTCAGCCCAGGCAGGGCCTGGGCTCCTGTGTGGAGCTGGGTGCTGTGCCCCTCTTCCCCCTGGGACTCTCCTGAGGATCATTCCTGGATGGAGCTCAGCACCCCAGGACCCAGCTAGGGGCAAAGCCAGCTCTGGATAAAAGAGGAATCGATCTCCTGCTATCAAACCCCCAATTTTTATCCCTAATTCCCCCTCCCACCTGCTGGGTGCTGCTGTGGGATGCAGGGCAGGTGGGAGCCCCTCCACCACCCCCTCTGCCAGCCACAGTAGTGCCAGAAAATCCTCTCCTCCCTCTCCTTCTGCCCAGCATGTGATGGAAAAGCCTTCCCAGAGTGGGCAGTGGCCAAGGAGGGCTCGGTGCCGGAGCCTCTGCATTCCTGCAGCTCGGATTTGTCTGTGACATTGTTCTTCCTGCCCCTCTCTGCTCCCGGGAGCTCCAGGATCCTGTTTCATATTCCATGAAGGCTCTTTTGTTGTTGTTGAGCACTTCAGGGTTGTTTTTTGGGGTTTTTTTTCCCCTAAATTAGAGGCTCTGTTTCAGCCTCTGGTTGTGATTGGTGTGGGAGTTTTCACCTCCCTTTCTCAGGGCTGGGTTTGTGTAACAGCAGCTCCTCTGTGAGGATGGGGATGGGCAGCTCTGTTCCTCACACAGACGGGGTCCAGCCTGGTGTCCCTGCAGCCCTTGGCTGCTCCAAAACTGTCCCTTGCCCTGGCTGGTGTCACCTGGGGCTGGGCAGGGCCCACCCCGAGGGCAGGGCCCACCCTGAGGGCTCTTGCCCCTTGTTGCAAGATGGTTTGAGTTAAAAAGGACCTCAAAGCCCATCCAGGGCCACCCCTGCCATGGACAGGGACACCTCCCACTGTCCCAGGCTGCTCCCAGCCCCGTCCAGCCTGGCCTTGGGCACTGCCAGGGATCCAGGGGCAGCCCCAGCTGCTCTGGGCACCCTGTGCCAGGGCCTGCCCCCCCTCCCAGGGAACAATTCCTTCCCAAAATCCCATCCATCCCCGCCCTCTGGCAGTGGGAAACCATTTCCCTTCATCCTGCCACTCCAGGCCCTAAACCACTCATTAATGAAGCAAACTCATTAAATTTGCCCTGTCAAGCGGCGCGGGGGCTTCTCACACCAGCCCTGCCTGGACAGGGCGCAGGGCTGGGGACAGACTCAGGGATGAGTGACCCTGGGAGGGTTCTTTGGGGGGCAAATCCCGCCCCAGGCCCTGCAGGGGCAGAAGGTGACGAGTTTTCCCACCTGGGAGGGGATGTGAGCTCCCAGGAGCCGTGGAGGGAGCAGCACTGGCCCCTGCAAGCTCAGCCCAGCTCTGGCTCCCACCAGAGACTGAGAAAGGAGCAGATTTGACTTTCTCAGTGGTTTTTTTCCCCCCTGATTATTAAGCTGCCCCTTAGGAAAAGCTGCTTAGGCTTGGAGTTAATTGTAATCACCTTAGGAAAGTCTGCGAGCGCTGGCAGAGATCCGCTCCCTGCCCGGGCTGCCCCTCTCGGGCACCTGGCCGTGTCCCCAGCCCTGCCAGGCGCTCGGGGACGTGTCAGCACTGCAGGGATGATCCCCTGGAGCCTCCCAGCGGGGTCACCCTGGCTCAAATCCCATGCTGGTCCCCTCCTGCGGGCATGGGGAGGGGAATTGGGCTGGAGGGTTCGCTCCCAGGGGTGTTTCCCTGTCAGGCAGGGACCTCCTCGGCCCGGACGTGCTGGGACAAGGCAGGACATGCGTGGGTGCTGTGGCAGGGTGGGGGTGGCATCTGAGCCCCCCTCGTGCTGCCGTGACTCAGCCCGGGGACAGCCCGGCCCCGACTCAGCCCCGGGGCCTCTCGGCCACTTTCCTCTTCCTGCCGAGCCTCGCTGCTCCCTACAGGGCCCCTGCTTCCTGCAGCCCCCCCAGCTGGCCCACCCCGCAGTGCTGGGGGGTCACTGGGCGCCATGTGGGGTTGGGGGTCACTGAGCCCCCCATCCTGGAGAGCCCCTGCTCCTGCTGTGCCTTTGGGGGTCACTGAGCCCCCAGGTCCCCATGCACCATTTGGGGGTCACCGAACTCCCAGGATCTTGTGCACCATTTGGGGGTCACGGAGCCCCTGCTCCTGCTGTGCCTTTGGGGGTCACTGAGCCCCCAGGACCCCATGCACCATTTGGGGGTCACTGAGCCCCCATCCTGCTGTGCCTTTGGGGGTCACTGAGCCCCCAGGACCCCGTGCACCATTTGGGGGTCACTGAGCCCCCATCCTGCCAAGCGCCTGCTCCTGGGTGCCTCCCTGCCCTCGGGGTGGCTCTGGAGGGGATCACTCTGGACGTAGCAGGAGCCCCCCCCAGCACTGCTGCCCCCCACCCTGTCAGGGACAGCGGCTCGGGACAGGATCCCCCGATCCTGGTGACAGCCCTGGGGGCTTGCGCGGGTCCGAGGGTGTGGGGGACCACACAGAGCTGGGCTGGGGGTGCTGGGCTGCCCCCCATTCCCGCTTCCAGGCTGCTCACTCGTCCCCGCATCCCCTCGGCAGGGATCTCCGAGGACTCCAGAGTGGAGGCTCCGGCCTTCACGGACGCCATCCGCATGTACCGGCAGTCCAAGGAGCAGTACGGCACCTGGGACATGCTCTGCGGGAACGAGACCCAGGTGAGACCCGCACCCCCAGCCCGGGCTGGGATGGAGGGGGCGTGGGGGGCTGAGCAGGCTCCCCCAAACCCCTCCTGCCTCCCTGCGCAGGTCCTGAGCAACCTGGTGATGGAGGAGCTGCTCCCGGAGCTGCGGAGCACCATCGGCCCCCGGCTGAAGGGCAAAGCCCCGGAGCGCCAGCGGACCTGGATCCAGGTGTGGGGCTGGGGCTGCCCGGGGGGGTCCCCACCGCCTGACACCCCCCCTGCCCGCAGACCCTGCCGGGGGGGCCTCCCTTCCCCGCTGGGCTCGGTGCCCGCCTGGCTTTGCCGCCCCTCCCCAAGAGCCCGTCCTTTCTCCGCAGTGCTTTGGGAGGCTCCCCCTGTGCCCCGGCCCGGCCCCGCGGCCAGGGAAGCGAACAGGAGGAAGCCCAGCCCCGCAGCGAAGCCGGGCTAAATTTAGCGAGCCATTTTTAGAGCAGCGCGGGCTAAATCCAGCCCGGAGCCTTGCGAAACACTGAGGGCTCTTCAGAACCGCCTGCTAAAACCTTAAACCCCCACAGATAATTACCGCCAGGCTCCTAATGGGCCACTTGAGCAGCCTAAAAACACACAAACGCTGCTTTTGCCAGTAGCTGCGGTGGCTGGGAAGCCCGGGGGAGGGAGGAGGGGGGCGGCTCCGCATCCTGCCAGTCCCAACAGCCCCAAAATCGCAGCGTTCGGCAGCGAAGTGAGCGTGAAGCCTCGGCGAGCGGCTCCATCCTGCTCAGGAGGCTGGCTCTGAGATCCCAGGGAGGGGGAACAGGGCAGGGAACAGATTTCAGGGGAGGTTGGGGCTCTCCTGCTTGGACCACCGCTGTCCCTGGGCTACCACTATGCCCGGACCACCAGCATCCCCAGACCTGCACCATCCCCAGACCTGTAGCTTCTCCAGACCTGCAGCATCCCCAGATTTGCAGCATTTCTGGGTCTGCAGCACCCCCAGACCTGCAGCACCCCCAGACCTGCAGCATCCCCGGACCTGCAGCATCCCCGGACCTGCAGCATCCCCGGACCACCACACCCCCAGCCCTGCCTGGGGCAGGCTGCCTGATGGAGGCAGCGCTCACCTCTCTGTCCCTCCAGCAGCACTTTGAAGCAGCTTCTGCACGGCAGGAGCTCCATCCCACCCAGCTGCGGGGGGTTCCTGGTGGGGAAGCCCCTGCCAGGCTGCGGGAAGGGTCCTGGCAGGGCATGGGGGATGGCTCAGCAGGTCCTGGTGCTGCAGGCGATGGTTGGGGGCGCGGCTGGAGGCGTGGGGGTCTCTGACCCGCCCACCCGTGCCCGCAGGTGTCGGATGCTGTCTATAGGATGGTCTATGAGCTGGCCAAGGCGCAGTACGACGCCGCGGTGGCCAGGTGCGAGCAGGAGCGGCCGCAGCTGGAGAGCACCATCCGCACGGACATGGACCAGATCATCACCTCCAAGGAGCACCTGGCCAGCAAGATCCGAGGTGCAGCCCCGCAGGGATGCACGGGGATGGGGGGCTGTGCTCGTGGCTCCTGGGGTGGCTGTTCCCGGGGTGCAGCACAGCTCCTGGCGCCCTTGGGGGGTGCATGTCCTCGCTGGCGGTGTCCCAGGAGGTCGGGGACAAGGTGGGCAGTCACCTCCCAAGTGTGGCAGGAACGGGTTCAGCGCAGAGCAGGGGCACGCTGCAAGAATTCCTGTGTTGTCCTGAAAGGGGGAGCCTCCTCCTGCAGGGATTTGGGAACAGGGGCAGCTCCTTCTCCCTGGGGTGGGTTTAGGGTGCGATGTGAGGGGCTGGAAGGACAGAGGAGCCTCACCACCCACGTCCCTGCTCTGTCCCAGCCTTCGTCCTGCCCAAGGCAGAGGTCTGTGTCCGTAACCACGTCCAGCCCTACATCTCCTCCATCCTGGAGGCCCTGATGACCCCCACGAGCCAGGGCTTCGCCGAGGCGCGGGAGGTGTTCTTCAAGGAGGTGACCGACATGAACATGAACGTCGTCAACGAGGGCGGCCTGGAGAAGCTGGCGGAGGTGAGACCTGGGGGAGCTCCTGTGTGGGGTTGCTGATGTGGCGCTAGGGCCACAGTAATGACACATGGACAGGGGAGATGTCAGAAGAGTAAGAAGAAGCAGTAGGAGCAGCAGAAGCAGTAGAAGAAGCCGTAGAAGCAGAAGAAGCATAAGAAGCATCTTTATTTTTACTTTTCGGTATTTATAGATTTCTTATTACTACAGATCATTGGAAGGTAAGGGTAACACCTTCTCCATCACATTGGATGGACCAAGAGTCCATCAACTTTATCTATCCTGGAAATGGAATGTACAACACAAGAAAGCAACTAGATAAATAACAGGTGTTATTTATACGAAGTGTGAGAATCTCTGATTCTCTGACTCCAAGATATGTAAACAATCAGAAGGCTGAGAGAATAGTGCAACAAGCTCCTTGCTGGCTTGGGGGTGACCGGGCCAGTCCTGCTGCCACGCCCAGTGTGGGCAGCACTGGGGGACCCCAGGCTGAGAAGATGCCACCTGTGAGGGGTGGAATGTCCCTGCCCTGAGTAGGTGGAGAGGCTGAGCTTGGCTTTGTCCCCAGTACATGGAGAAGCTCTCCCACCTGGCCTTCCACCCTGTGAAGATGCAGTCGTGCTACGAGAAGATGGACCAGCTGAAACTGGAGGGCCTTCAGCAGCGATTCGATGTCTCCAGCACATCCGTCTTCAAGCAGAGGGCCCAGATCCACATGAGACAGGTGGGGTGGGGACCAGGGTCCTCCTCTGTCCCCCTGGGCTGGGAACAGCAGGCTGGGGAGCCCAGGCTGGTCCAACCCAGGGGGGAGGTCCGTGCTGTCTCCAAGGGTGGGTGATGGGGCCCCTTTGTCTGGAGCCCATGGTGGGCTTGGGCATCCCGGCACTGCTGCCCCTCTGCCTCCGAGCCCAGTGGCACCAGCAAGGCCAGGAGCCCAGTTCTGGGGTCTGATCCAGCCCAACCTGGAGTGGGGTCTAGGAGGATGAGGGGGTGCAAACCAGCTGTGAGCACCCTCCTCCCCCAGGAGCCTTGATCCTTGGAGTGAGGGCCGTGGATGCCACGCTGGGACGTCAGGGATTTTTCCAGAGTGAAGCCTCTTTGCCTGCTGGATACTGGGGAGAAACTCTTCCCCATGAGGGTGGGCAGGCCCTGGCACAGGGTGCCCAGAGCAGCTGTGGCTGCCCCTGGATCCCTGGCAGGGCCCAAGGCCAGGCTGGACGGGGCTTGGAGCACCCTGGGACAGTGGGAGGTCTCCCTGCCATGTCAGGGGAGGGACTGGATGGGCTTTGAGGTCCTTTCCACCCCAGACCAGTGTGGGGTTCTGTGCTAAGGCTCATCTCAGTGTGGCAGTGCCCCAAGAGCCCCCTGCCCACCCTTTGGGTGCCCCCCACGCTGACCACGTGCCTCTGGCCGCAGCAAATGGACGATGCCGTGTACACCTTCGAGACGCTGCTGCACCAGGAGCTGGGCAAGCTGCAGGGCAAGGGCGACCTGTGCAAGTCCATCCAGCGCATCCTCGAGAGGGTGCTCAAGGTGAGGCAGGGGGACAGGGCCTTTGGTGGCCTTTGGTGGCCTTTGGTCCCTTGTTCCTTGGCCGGGGAAGACGTTATCTATTTCAACAGAAATTTCAGCAGGTCTTGTGGGGAAATTCTTCTTTATATTGAGGTTTTCATGGATTTTGCTGGGGGCAGGCAAGAGGGAAATCACCCGGAGGAGCCAGCTCCCCTCTGCCCACATCTGTAAAAGCCCCCCAGGGTCCAGACTGGCCCCCAAGCCCTCCTGCAGCCAGCAGGGGGGGAGATGGCTCCTACCCGGGCTCAGAAACACTGGGAAACAGCTGGGGAGAGGGATGTGAGGTCAGAGGGGTCCGTTCACGCCTGTGCAGATGGGCTGGGGGGCAAACCTCAGGGGTTTGTGCCCGTGGGCAGGGGGCTGCCAGCCCACAGCCCGGGGTGACCCGGGGCACCCTCTCATCCTGCAGAAATTCGACTACGACAGCAGCACGGTGAGGAAGAAGTTCTTCAGGGAGGCCCTGCTGCAGATCACCATCCCCTTCCTGCTGAAAAAGCTGGCACCCACCTGCAAGGGGGTAAGAGGGGAGGGTTTGGGGTGTGGCACAGGACCACCCGGCCCCGCGGAGGGGCTGGAGCACCCATCACACCCGTCACACCCATCCCGCTGGGCTGACCCACCTCTCCATCCCTGGCAGGAATTAGCCAGGTTCCAGGAGCTGATCTTCGAGGACTTTGCCAGCTTCATCCTGGTGGAGAACACCTACGAGGAGGTGGTGCTGCAGTCGGTGATGAAAGACATCATGCAAGGTAGGGTCCTGAGGCACCTGCGTGGGGAGGGGGTGACCCCATGGAGGGTGCTGGGGGCTGTGTGAGGAGGGGGTGACCCCATTCAGGGTGCTGGGGGCTGTACAGGAAGGGGGTCACCCTATGAGGGGGGCTGGATAAGGAGGAGTGTTCCCATGCAGAGAATCAGCTGGGGGCTGTACGAGGAGGGGTGACCCCGTGCTGGTGGCTCTGTGAGGAGGGGGTGACCCCCTTCAGGGTGCTGGGGTGTATTTGGGGTGGGGGGACCCAGTGCAGGGTGCTGGGGGTGCTTGCTGTATGAGGAGGGGGTGAATCNCCAGGAGCTGATCTTCGAGGACTTTGCCAGCTTCATCCTGGTGGAGAACACCTACGAGGAGGTGGTGCTGCAGTCGGTGATGAAAGACATCATGCAAGGTAGGGTCCTGAGGCACCTGCGTGGGGAGGGGGTGACCCCATGGAGGGTGCTGGGGGCTGTGTGAGGAGGGGGTGACCCCATTCAGGGTGCTGGGGGCTGTACAGGAAGGGGGTCACCCTATGAGGGGGGCTGGATAAGGAGGAGTGTTCCCATGCAGAGAATCAGCTGGGGGCTGTACGAGGAGGGGTGACCCCGTGCTGGTGGCTCTGTGAGGAGGGGGTGACCCC
>WEIT01007028.1:345254-382339 GCA_013389985.1 Dryoscopus gambensis | reverse complement strand
CGGCCTTTGTCCCCTCCCCGCGTCTCCGGCCCGGCCTCGGCAGCCCCGCGGACGGCGAGGCCCGGCCCCTCCGCGCTCCCGGGTTTCGCTTTCCTTTTCCCTCCTGGCTCCAGCTGCGCTTTTCTCCCGCCCCATCCCGGTCCCGGAGCTGATCAAATTCCCCAAGGGTTTTCTGCTGGTCCCTCCCCGCCCCCCATCCTAAAAATGGTGAAGGTTTTTTGGGGGTTCCAGGTGGTTCCAGGGAGAGCTCAGAGCCCCTTCCAGGGCCTAAAGGGGCTCCAGGAGAGCTGGAGAGGGACTGGGGACAAGGGCTGGAGGGACAGGACACAGGGAATGGCTTCCCACTGCCAGAGGGCAGGGCTGGATGGGATATTGGGCAGGAATTGTTCCCTGGGAGGGTGGGGAGGGGCTGGGATGGAATTCCCAGAGCAGCTGTGGCTGCCCCTGGATCCCTGGCAGTGCCCAAGGCCAGGCTTGATACTGGGGCTTGGAGCAGCCTGGGACGGTGGAAGGTGTCCCTGACAGTGGAACAAGATGGTCTCCAAGTTGTATTCCCACCCAAACCATTCAGGATTCTGTGATTTTACTTTCCCCATAGACAGGCAGGACAAAGGGGACCCTCCCTTCCAGCTGTGACTGGATGCACAGAGCTGTTCGCTCCGTGCTAGGACATTCCAACCCTCCCCAGCTCCCTGGGAACAGGGGGTGCTGAGCTGCCCCCGCCTCAGTTTCCCCAAGTGCCACAGGAGCCAGTGGGTTTGTCTGTATGTCCCTGTGTGGGAAGGTGAGCTGGCATTGCTTCGAGCGCTGCCTGGGGACAAAAAGCTTCCGCTGCTGCTTTCCCTGACCCCTCTGCGGAGTCTGACCCGGCTGCCACCCCGCTCTGCTGGCACTGGCATCGCTGCCCAGCCTCACCCGGGCACAGGCACTTCAGGGCCTTGGAGCCGAGCAGCGATGAGAAGACCAGCGGAGCCAGCCGGGATCGGGGCTTGTGGGGCTGTGCAGCAGAGACACGGGGCTGCTGTAACCCAGCCAGGGTAACACCCTGGGCCCCGCAGGCAGCAGCACCGCGGGAGGCAGGGGCATTCTTGCTGGGAACAACAATAAAAAGGTGAGAAAGAGCAGTGCTGCAGCAAAGGGCTTCGATCCCGCCCCTGCCCACCCAGCGCGGTGCTGCCCCGGCTCGGCCGTGCTACAGAGCCTGGCTCTGCGCCACAAAAATCCCTCTCAGCGAGACGGAGCCCCAAAGCCGAGGCAGGATCTGGGGGGATGGACATTTTCACCCCCTGGTGCCCGGCTGGGCTGGAGCAGCACCACACTCTGGGCTCTCCCAGGCTCACCAGGGCCACTTCCCAGCCCACTCCTGGGGAATCAATGCTCCAAACATTCGTGCACTCGACCCTGGCAGAGAAAAGCCCCTTTCCTTCCCCTTTTCCCGGGCTGGCAGGGGTTTTCCTCCTTGGTTTTTTTCCTTTAGCAGACAGTTCCCAGGTATTATAATGACAGGAACCTCCCCCACGCAGTCATTAAATCAGCACCTCCTCGTCTATAATATATACATATATAATATATATATAATTTATAGAGAAAGGACTTTTGTAAACAATATTCCTCTGCTCCAGAAAGAACTGGAGGCCGGGGCATAACGCAGCTCCAAACACGGAGCTCAGAGAGAACTGGCAGCTCTGGGGAGTGGGTGGGAGCCCCGTGCCACCCCCGGTGGAGACTTGTCCCCACGGGGATGGCTCTTGGGCAGGGACAGAACCGGCTGGCTCGGTTTGGGTGGCACCAGTTTCAGCTGAAGCAAACCGGTCCGACTGTGAAACCAAACTGGTGCGAGGCGTCGCCGTTGTGGAAGACAGCCAGGTCCCGCAGGGGCAGCAGCCACAGCTCCTCCGTGCTGAACTGGAAGATGGTGTCGGTGATGGAGGACTCGTTGTCCAGCTGAAAGGACCACCGGGGACAGCTGAGTGGCACCGAACCCCTCAGCTGAGGGCCTGCAGCTCCTTGATGCACCCAGTCACCGTCCCGAGCCCCTCCTGGCTTTTCCAGGGTGGTGACCTACCCCATGTCCCCCCTGCCCCACCGCAAGACCAGGACAGCTCCCTGGGCCCGGGGAGCGGATGCTCTCCATCCCCATCCCACCGTGTGCAGCCTCATCCCCCTGGTCTATCCCCTCTGTGGGGGTTCAAACCCGCTCCGAAGGGCTCTCCAAACGTGGGGAGGCTTTTCCAGGCACAAAGCCCTGCAGGGCCAGGCTCACCAGGCAGCCCTGCAGGCTGGCTGTGTAGCTGCGGTCCCGGGAGTCGGCCAGGAAGCGGATTTCCTTGTCGGGCTGGGGCCGGCCGCGCTCCGGGGCCGGTCTGCAGGAGTACGAGACCTTCTGGGCGGCACGGCGGCTGTGCAGGCGCAGGAAGCGGAGCTGCACCGGGCTGGCCCCCGCGTATTCCAGCTGCGGCAGAGAAATCCGGGAAGCGGGGGCTGCTTGGAGGGGGCCGCGCTCCCCCCAGGCCAAGCCCCGGCAGGGTCCAGGCGCTGCTGAAGCGCTGGAGTTCCTCGCACGAGGAGGTGCCACATCCCTCTGTGCACAGCCAGGGGCCCCGGGTGCTGTCCCACCACTGCGGGGTGGCACTCGGGGAGCCCCGACCTCACCCCTGTGTGCCCTCGGCTGCTCCAGCCGGGCACTCACCAGGAAGCCCCCGGGCAGGGTGCTGAACCACTCAAAGGTGTCCTCAGAGCTGTAGGTGCTCAGCCAAGCCTTGATGGGCACCTGAGGGGAGGCCAGGGGACAAGTGTCACGGCGGCACTGACAGGACAAGGAGGCAGCACAGGGCCTGGCTGTGTGTCCCCTGCAGCCCAGGCCCCACCCCAGAGCGCCCCAACAGCTCCCTGCCATGGCAGTGCCCACCACGGCAAGGGACTGGCCACCACGGCAAGGGATTGCCCACCACGGCAAGGGACTGGTCACCACGGCAAGGGATTGCCCACCACGGCAAGGGACTGGCCACCACGGCAAGGGACTGGGCACCACGGCAAGGGACTGGTCACCACGGCAAGGGATTGGTCACCATGGCAAGGGACCAGACACCATGGCAAGGGACTGGTCACCACGGCAAGGGATTGGTCACCACGGCAAGGGATTGGCCACCATGGCAAGGGACTGGCCACCATAGCAAGGGATTGGTCACCATGGCAAGGGACCAGACACCATGGCAAGGGATTGGCCACCACAGGAAGGGACTGGTCACCATGGCAAGGGACTGGGCACCACAGTGAGGGGATTGGTGACCCTGTCCCTCTCCAGCCCCACCAGCCGTTGTCCCCCCGCAACCCGAGGGGTCACTCGGGGCTGAAGCCGCCCCATGAAAGCCCCCCCGTACCTGGTTGTGGACGGGGGCTATGCAGGTCTCCCCCCCGGCTGTGAAGTTGCAGAAGGCCACCAGCGCATCCTGGGGGCTGCCCTGGTTGGGGTCGATGTAGTACTGCCCTGGAGGGGGGAGGGGGCAGCTCCTGGCACCCAGGTTTGGCACAGGGCGGGTACCACACGGTGCCATCCCACCCCAGCTGGTGGCCTGGCTGCCAGCCCGTTTCTCCAGGAATGCCCGTGAAGCCCAGCTGACCTCCTTCCCCAAAATCCTTATTCCCTCTTTACTCCAAAGAGCTGCCTGTCCCTGCAGGGCCTCCGGAGCCCTGTTCAGCTCCGGGGGCACCCCCCATGCCCCCAGTACCGTCGGGCAGGCCGGGGTGAGCCAGCAGCAGCTCCTTGCAGGTGGTGGCCGGGTTGGTTTTGGTGCCGTTGGGATGCTCCACCAGGGCTTGGAGCTCCCGGCTCAGGGTGTCCAGCAGAGCCCAGACCACGGAGAAATTCAGGTGCTTGGAGGGATAAATGAGGTGCTGAAAGGGAAAGGAGGGGACGTCACCAAGCTGCCCACGGCTCCCCCCACCAGGAGCATCAGCAGGTGCTGAGGAAGGGGACGGCACATGCAGGGGACAAGGACAAGCGTGGGGGGAGAGGGAGCAGCTGGATCCTCTCGGTCCTGGTGCCCAGGGCAGCTCGGAGGCAGCAGGATGTGGGACAGCAGGGCTGGCAGCCCCTTCCCTCCTGCTCACTCACCTGCAGCTCCTCCTGGGACAGCACCAGCGTGGGCCCGCTGGGACCAGGGGGGCCGGCGAGACCCTGGGGGACAAGGACAGCGCTGGTGGCACCGGCTGCTGCCCACGAGCCCCCCAGCAGCTCCCCCAACAGCGCCAGCAGCTCGGCACCCCCACGGAACAGCAACACGGCACAGCATGGCAGGGCCTCACTGCCGCCTTCAGGGGAGCGAGGCACCCAAATTTTGGGATGAGGGGTGGTCGTGGCTCCGCTTACCGGCGCTCCCGGTGTGCCCCTGGGGCCGGGCAGGCCCGGGAAGCCTCTCAGGCCCTGCCAGAGGAGGAGGGGGAGAAGGGAAGGAAAGCGGGGTGGGAGATGCCGCCGTGCCGAGCTGCACCCCACGGCCCCCCTGCGCCCCGGGGAGGGGAAGGAGGGAGGGGATCCCACGGCAGGGCTGACCCCGCTCCAGCTGCTCCCCACCACTTACTTTGGGTCCGGACAGGCCCTGGGAGGGAAGGACAAGACCAGGATAAGAGGGAGGCCGGTGGGATCAAAGCCCCATCCCTGTGAACCCCAAACCTGCTCACCGGTGTCCCGGGGATTCCGGGGTGTCCCCGCGGGCCGGGGGTGCCAGTGTCACCCTGCAAGGACACCGGAGCAGGTCAGGGCACTGCACAGGACACCCCCAGCCCTGCATCCTTCCCCAGTCCAGTCCCTCCCCCAGGTGGATTTTATATGGAAAGGTAAGAAACTCACCCCAAATACTGATTTTAGTCCCTGACAGCCCTCTCCACCACCCTGCCCTTACCTGCTTTCCCTTGGGTCCCGGCCTCCCAGGGACACCGTGGGGTCCTGGCTTGCCCTGGGAAACGTGGCAGGGTGTCACACAGGGTGACAAGGGACCAGGGGGGGGAAGGAAAAGAGCAGAACCTGTCACGCACCTTGAAGCCATCGTCCCCTTGCTGGCCCAGGTCTCCCTTGCTGCCCTTCTCACCCTAGGAGAGAGTCAGGGAGAGCTTTGGTGGCAAAGGCAAGGACAGAACGCCCAGGACACCAGTGTGGGTGGGGAAATCCCCAGTTATGGCTGGCTGCAAAATTTCGGGAACAAAAGCCCCCAAACCCCCCGTCCTCTGGGTTCCACAGAACTCGCTGTCCCCACGTTGCCGGGGACAGAGGCAGCAGGAGGGGTGATCAGCTCCAAACTGGAAGGATTTCATCCCAGACTAAAACATCTCTCAGGAAAACCTTGGAAGCTGCCAGGAAACACGTGGGGAGAATAAAGAAGATTTCTGGTGTGCTGAAACCAGAAGCAGGGGGGAAAATCCTGCGCCTGCTCTCCCAGGAGCCGCTCGCAGAGCTCACAATAAATTTAAAGCTTGATTGATTCCCAAGGTTTCATTTTCCTGAAGGCTCTGAGCAGCTCCCCATCGCCAGGGACCGCCTGTCACTCGGATTTATGGCCGTGGAATGGCATGGGGTGGGAATGTTGGGATGTGCTCGGCTTCTCCAGCCAAGGCTGGTCCCTCAGGAATGGCACAAGGCAGGTTCAGCTCGTGGTGCATCGATGCTGAGAGCAGGGATTTAGAGGCCCCACTCTGCTGCCTGCAGCTCCAGGAGGATGGAAAAGCTGGGAAAGGACTGGATTTGGGAGAAAATCTAAAGGTTCTGCCTCCCAGAACCTGGGGCACGGTGGAAAACCCCCGGAGAAGGATGGTGCAGATACCAGGGCTCAGGAAGAGGGGGCTAAGGGATGGCACCCAGCAAATTAAATTCCACCCTGTGCCCAGCGTCCCTGCCGTGCCTGGCACGTGTCCCCTACCTTGTGTCCTTTCGCCCCAGGGTCTCCTCTGGTGCCCTTCAGCCCCGGGATGCCCTAAGAGAGAAACATGGAACTGCCTCACCCTGCTCCTGCCAGCCCCGGCAAGGAGGGACCGCCCCACATCCGAGGATTCTGAGCATTTCAGGCAGTTTTAGACACTTTGAGGCATTTTCTCATCATTCCTTTGGTTTGTGCTTTAAGGATCCCTCAGCAAAGCCCCTTAAAAATGCGCTGGAGGTGCCTTGGCTGGCTGGGAACACCCAGCTTCTTTTGGTGAGGTTGCCAAAGTTGGGGTTTTTTATTTTAAGCAGAGAAAAAAGCAATTTCTGGTAATTAAAAGAAACATTTGAGTCCTTTTTGCTGGCTGCATTTTGCCCCTCCAGCCACGGCAGCTCTCTGGGAAGGTGGGCACAGCCCTCTACCAGTGCTCAGCACTGCCTGGCATCAGACACATCCCTGAAAAAGAAGGATTTGGCCTCCAGAGCCACATTTTGGGAATGATGGGATCTGCCTGGCTGCACACGCCCTCCTGGGATGTTAATCTGGGAGGAGAAGACAGGAGGAGATGGATGAGCCACTTAAAAACTCCCCTCATTTTAAACAGCTCCGTGCTTCAGGTCCCTGCAGAGCTGGGCCACACAGCGGGGTCAAATGGAGCAGCCAGCACCCCAAAACCCCCAAGCTGATACTCACGTAGGGTCCCTGGGGGCCCTGGGGTCCTGGAAGTCCTTTGTCACCGGGGTAGCCCTGAAATGCAAAGGGAGCACCCAGGGTGATGCTCCAGGGCAGGGAGAGTAGCCCACGGGGGCTGGGGGTGTGGGGGACCCCCCTGTTGGGCTGGGGGGATCTGGGGGGACAGAATCCTCAGTTATCGTGGTTTATTTTTTCCTAAACCCGGGGCTCAGGCAGGTGGGAGCACCCCCAGAGTGCCAGGCAGGAAGGCAGCCCCACAAAGCCACCACCTACCTTGTGTCCGCGGGGCCCCCGCGGGGGCTGCTGGCCCATCCTGCCTCGCTTGCCCTGCGGACCACAGGGGAAAGGCTCGCAGGGAATTCCACACTAATCCAGCCACCCCTCGTCCCTCCAGGGATTCCGAGCCCCCAGAAAACTGGGACCTCCCTGGAACACCTGCGAGGAGCAGCCCCACGCTCCCTGCCACCCTGCGTGGGGGCAGCGGTGCCATTTACCCGTCTGCCAGCTTCGCCAGGGGCCCCTTCTGCCCCTGCCTGCCCCGCGTCGCCCTGGGGGAGAAGAGATGGGGGATGTGGGTCTGCAACAGCTCGGCCACCTCCCAGGAGTGGGGAGGAGGAGCTGCTGCCTGCAGGAGATGGGGACACAGCCCACCAGGCACTCAGGGGCTCTGGATGGGCACCAAGAGCTGGGGAGGTCCCTGTGCCCCCCCAGGGCCACCTGAGCCAGGCTGGAGGCAGCCCTGGGGAGATGTGCCAGCCCCTCAGCCAAAAACCACCCCAGGCAGCCCAAGGGCATCCTGTGTTTGCCAGATGGGGGAAAACGGGTCCCCCTGGGCAATTCCCGCTGGATCCAAATGGGATTGGCCACCTCAGGCTTGCCCACCCTGTGCCCACTCAGGTGCCACCCCCAGGGGAGGGTTTTGGGGGTACCTTTTCTCCTTTGCGGCCTTTCCCTCCTTTAGGACCAGCTTGTCCAGGAGACCCCTAAAATCCCAAAGGAGAAGGAAACCCCTCCGTGAGGACGCTGTGCCAGGGATGCCCCTCCCAGCTGCCCTCCCTGCCCTGCCCCAGCGAGCGCAGGAGGACACTCTAAGCTGGAATCTTCCCTTTGGGATTTTCCCGAGCAGGCTGGGCAGAGTGGGGCTGTGGGAGGGTTCAGCAGGAGCAGCAGACAGGGCCTGCGTGGCACTTCCACACATCCAGGGGATCCCAGCCTCTTTCAGGGAGAACCGCCGCGGCTCCGTCCCACTCCTCACCGCGTGTCCCGGTTTGCCCGGCTTGCCCGGCTCCCCTTTTGCACCCACCAGGCCCTAAGAAGGAAAACAAAATTCAAGCCAAATCCAAACCTTTGGGTTATTCACCCAATTCCCAGGCAGGCTGTCAGCAGGACACAGGTGTGGGAGGAGCTGGAGCAGGGAATGGGGCAGAGAGGAGCCCGCTCACCTCGGTGCCGCTCAGCCCGGCGGCTCCAGCTTCGCCCGGCGGCCCAAGAGTGCCCTGGGTGCATTTGGGGACAAAACACGAGGCTGGCACCGGGGGAAGGCAGGAGGGCACAGCTGGGGCTGTTGTCCCCAGGGAGAGCTGTGCCAGGGATGTCCCCTGCCCGTCCCCACGGAGCACAGAGGCCTTACCTGCCGGCCTGGCAGTCCCTTGGTGCCCGTCACTCCCCTGGCTCCCTCGTGCCCGGTGTAGCCCCGGAGCCCGGGGGCACCTGCCAGCCCCCGAGCCCCCTGCGAGCCCTGCAGGGCACAGAGAGGGGGACACTGCTCACCCCCACCCCCAGCAGGGCCCGAGCAGCAGCCGTCCCTCAAGGGGGTTCAGCTGCACTGAGCTTTGCAAATCTCCCTGGAGTTTATTCCACAGCAAATCCCCCTGGGATCCTGGGAGTTTGGAGTTTTAGGTGCTGGGAATTTGGGGTTTTAGGGTCCTGGGAGTTTGGGGTTTAGGTACTGGGAGTTTGGGGTTTTAGGGTACTGGGAGTTTTTTCCACAGCAAATCCCCCTGGAGTTCATTCCACAGCAAATCCACATGGAGTTTATTCCACAGAAAATCCACCCGGAGTTTATTCCACAGCAAATCCACATGGAGTTTATTCCACAGAAAATCCACCCGGAGTTTATTCCACAGCTCGAGCTCTCCCAGAAAATCGCCCGAGTTAAAGGCTTGGAGCACCCTGGTGTGTGGAAGGTGTCCCTGCCCAGGGCAGGGGATGGAATTCAACGAGCTTTGGGGTCCCTTCCAACACAAACCAGTCTGGGATTCTGGGATTCCATACGGGCACTGGACAGAGGGGCACTGCAACGTGGGAAAACTGGGATGCACGTGGGATTTATCTGCAGCGGAGCTCAGGGCACTGATAACCCGTCTGGGGCTCTCTGTCATGACCACAATTCCCATCCTGGGGCACCTTGGACCTTCCCAGAGCCACACCTATGGATCTGCTCCCAGGAGGGGGAAATCCAGAGGCCTGGAGCTGCCTCAGGCACGTTGCAGCAGCCCAGCGTTACCTGCGCAGCAGCCCTGGCACGGCTTTTACCAGCTCTAGGAAAATTCCTTTTGGGAATTCGCTGGGAAACCCGAGGCAGCGGTGGCTCGGTGGCAGGGCAGGAGCCGGGAGCCACGGCCAGGCTGGCAGAGCTCACCGTGCAGCCACCCCCAGGGTGAGGCACATCCCAAAATCCCACCAAACCTCTTTCTGGTGGGAAATTTTGGGGGCAGGGCGGGTACTCACCACCGGGCCGGGCTTGCCACCATCTCCCTTGGCTCCATCGTCTCCAGCCAGGCCCTGTGGGGACACCGGGGTTCAGAAAAGCCCCTCAGCACCGTGTCCTTCACCCCGGTGGGGACTCTGAGCACCCTGGCCCTCATCCCACGCTCCGCTGGCCATGGCAGCACCGGGAATCACGTGGGAGTGAACAGCATCCAGCAGCAGGAACAGGTTTTCCACGGGGCACCCCTGGGTGCTGGAAAGGGTCTGATATTTGGGGTTTAGGCACTGGGAATTTGGGGTTTAGGGTCCTGGGAGTTTGGGGTTTTAGGGTCCTGGGAGTAGGGGGTTTAGGCACTGGGAGTTTGGGGATTAGGTGCTGGGATTGTGGGATTTTAGGTACTGGGAGTTTTGGGTTTTAGGGTTCTGGGAGTTTGGGGTTTTAGGGTCCTGGGAGTATGGGGTTTAGGCACTGGGAGTTTGGGGTTTAAGGTACTGGGAGTTTGGGGTTTAAGGTACTGGGAATTTGGGGTCTTAGGGTGCTGTAAGTTTGGGGGTTTAGGCATTAGGAATTTAGGGGTTTAGGCACTGGGAGTTTGGGGTTTTAGGCATTAGAAATTTAGGGGTTTAGGCACCGGGAGTTTGGGGATTAGGTACTGGGAATTTGGGGTTTAGGCACTGGGAGTTTGGGGTTTAAGGTACTGGGAGTTTGGGGTTTAAGGTACTGGGAGTTTGGGGTTTAAGGTACTGGGAGTTTGGGGTTTAAGGTACTGGGAGTTTGGGGTTTAAGGTACTGGGAGTTTGGGGTTTAAGGTACTGGGAGTTTGGGGTTTAAGGTACTGGGAGTTTGGGGTTTAAGGTACTGGGAGTTTGGGGTTTAGGTGCTGGGAATATGGGGTCTTAGGGTGCTGTAAGTTTGGGGGTCTAGGCATTAGGAATTTAGGGGTTTAGGCACTGGGAGTTTGGGGTCTTAGGGTCCTGGCAGTTTGGGGTTTAGGTCCTGGGAGTCAGTGCTGAGGTATGAGGTGTTAAGCCTCCTGCCCTCATTTCTGAGCCCCCTGACCTGGCCAGTGAAGGGGCAATAAATCCTTTGGGTAGGATTGGGAACAGGGAAGCAGTGGGGAAGCCTTGGGCAACTCCAGGCAGCAGTACCTCGAATCCCACAGCCCCAGCGGCTCCACCCACACCTCGTGGCCCTGGATCTCCCTGGGAAAGAAGGAGAAACAGCTCTGTCCATGGAAAATCCCTTCCCTGCCTCGCTGCCTTTGGATCTCAGGGAACAGGCAAGGGGTGTCCGGGACATCCCAGCCTGGCCAGGACATCCCTGCAGCCAGTCCCACCCCATGACCCCCGGGAAAGCCTGGGAAGAGGCCAGGAAAGGGGATCCGGACAGAGAGGAAAGGTGGGAGCCATCACCCCACCGTACCTTCTCTCCCTCGGGACCGTCGAGCCCAGGAGGACCTCGGAGTCCTGTCCCTCCCTGTGCAGGGGACAAACAGAGGAGCCCAGGTCACTCAGCCCTGCCCAGTGCTCCCAGTCACACCAGTGTCCCCTCCCCAGGCCTGGGACAGTGATGAGCCCTGCCCAGTGCTCCCAGTCACACCAGTGTCCCCTCCCCAGGTCTGGGACAGAGACAGAGCCCTGCCCAGTGCTCCCAGTCACACCAGTGTCCCCTCCCCAGGCCTGGGACAGTGATGAGCCCTGCCCAGTGCTCCCAGTCACACCAGTGTCCCCTCCCCAGGTCTGGGACAGAAATGGGGCCCTGCCCAGTGCTCCCAGTCACACCAGTGTCCCCCCACCAGGCCAGTGACCGGCTGACAGGGGAGAGGGGACAACATCTGACTTACAAACCATCCTCTGGCTCCAGCAGGTCCTGCAGCTCCGGTGACACCGCCCTGGCCCTGGGACACAGAGGGAGACGTGTCCCAGCCCGGCAGGGGCTGCCATTCGGCTGGCAGCAGCATCACCCCAAACTGCCCCACAAACCCAAACCATCCCTTGTGCCAAACTGGCCCAGTTTGGGTGTCATGCCTGTGAGACATGAAACTCCCTAATTATGGGGATTTGACAGTTCCTAGGGTTTTCTGCAGGTCCCAGAGCCCAAGGTTTCCCGCTGGGGGTGAGTCCCCTCCTTGGCACCCGTCACTCAGCCTTTGGGGACACTGGGCACCTGTAGGGTGAGGCAGCCCGGCCCCAGCTGTACTTGCCAGAAAACCTTCTCGGCCCTTCTCTCCCTTCTGGCCTTTCCCTCCGATTTCCCCCGTGGCAGCTCCGGGACCAGGAACTCCAGGAAGGCCCCTGGGGCCAGCATTGCCCTGCTCAGGGATGGAGACAAGTGAGACCACGGAGAGGGAGAAGGAACAGCGATAAGGAGCTTCTGCAGGGAGCTGAGCTGTGTCACCCTCGGGCTGGGTGCCACCAAGAGCAGGGCACCCTGGGCTGCTCCTCAGCCGTGGGGACACCCCTGTGCTGCTCTGTCCCACCATGGAGCAGCAGATGAGCAGGCCAGGGCTGTTCCCGAGGTGCTGGAGGGAGGGACAGAGTTACAGACACCCCTCACCTTCCGTCCCCACGGTCCTGGCTCGCCCGGCTCTCCAGTGTCACCAGTGTCACCCTGCCCAGAGGGAAATGCCCACATCAGACACAGCAGCTGCTGCCCAGCCCCATCCCAGGGCGGGTTAAAAGCTGGGCTTTGACTGCCACGGGCTTTTCCACCCTCCCCTGGCCGGGATTTTGATGCTGGGTAAGGCACGGCCTCGCCTCCTGTGCCGGGAGGTCACCCCGGCTGTGACCCCGCCGCCCCAAAAGGGAGTGGGGACAAAACGCTGAGCACACCTTGCCCAGCACGGGGACCCCAAAACATCACCCCCGGTTCCATGGGAGCATCCCAGGCTGTGTGGGGCAAAGCCCTGGCGTGGGCAGGGTCCCAGTCCCACCCCCTGTGGGGACAGTCCCACACGTACCTCCTTCCCTTGCTTCCCAGGCCGTCCCGGTGGCCCCTCTGTGCCCTGGTCCCCTGGCTCCCCAGGGCTCCCTCGCATGCCTGGAGCTCCACGGCTTCCTGCCTCTCCCTGGGCAGGACGAAGATCACCAGGATGATTCTCGGCTGCTTTTTCCAGCTGAGCCTGGCTCTGCTTTCCATCATTTCCCACACTGGGAAACCCCAGTTTGCTTATGGGACCCTCCCTGCCATGCCCAGCCCCGTCAATCCCCAGGCATGAGGATGCTGGGGGAGGCTTTCAACCACCTCCCGTGGATCCAGGGGCCTGTGTGACCCTGCAGGAGCGGGGTGAGCCCAGCGCCACCCCAAACATCACCCACAGCACCCACCTGCTCCCCCTTGGGCCCCGGCTGACCCTCTGCTCCCGGCGCTCCTGGTGCTCCCTGGGGAGGAAAGAAAAGCCCAGCCCTGGCACAGCTCGCTGACCCAGCTTGAACCTTCTGGCTTTTTGAGGATCAGCAGCCTCCTCCTGTCCTTTCCCACCTCTGGAATGGGGAATTGGGGAGGGGGAGGCTGGAGCAGCCCCAGCGGGGTGGGGACACGGCTCCCGCTGTCGTACCTGCTCCCCATCCAGCCCGCGGACTCCGGCTCCGCCGGGATCTCCGACGTCACCCTGCAGGGCACACAAAATCGGGACGGGCGCTGTCGTGGTTCTCTGTCGCTGCATCCCACTGGGATGGGGCCAAACTGGGAGCAGTGCTGGCCCCCACAGCCCCGGGGAGGTCAGTGGGGCGAGCCCGAGGCTCTGGGCAGCTCCCAGGGCAACCAAAGCCTCTCCTCTGTCCTCACCTTCTCTCCTCTCATCCCCACAGGCCCCTCACGTCCGTTTGGACCTTCCCGGCCCTGAGAACAAACACCCCCCATCAGCTGAGAGGCTTGGCCCCAACTCAGGAGCCTCTGCAGCTCCCGAGTGGGGTCCGGGATGTCCTGGCACACCACACATCCCACGGGAAGAGAATCCATGCTCCAGCTTCCCTTCTCCTTCCCTTCCTGCAGGTGCTTCAGGGAGCTCCCCAAAGGAGCTACAGCAGCAAAATCCCTTATCCCTGTCCTCCTGAGAGGCACTCACCGGGTACCCAGCCGGGCCAGCAGCACCGGCTGCTCCAGGAGCGCCTCTTTCTCCAGCCAAGCCAGGCTTCCCGGGAATGCCATCCAGCCCTCTTGTGCCAGGAACACCCTGCAAGGCCAAAAACCCCCTTAGGGCCCCCCTAAAACACAGCTTGGAGACAGCAGAGCCAGGGGAACCCCTGTGGCTGATGCAGTTGGGTCACCCCGGGGTCCAAAAGGCACCACCTGCTCCAGGCCCCATCCCTGCAGGTGTAGGACATTGCTGTCCCCACACCCCCCGTGTCAGCACCCACGCACGCAGGGTCTGGGGTGTTCCCTGCCCCATGAGCACCCCAGGGATGAAAATGCCCCCGAGTGGGCAGCGATCTGCACCCCGTGGGACCTCCCCCCACCCCAGCGAGGGGCAGCTCTGCACTTACAGGCAGCCCTGGGAGCCCGCGAGGACCTGGGTCCCCCGTTCTGCCCTGGGAAGAGAAGGATGTTCAGCAGGGTGTCCACGGGAAGGGGGACCAGGGCACCGGGATCGGGGTGAGGCTCTGCTCAGATCAGTCCCAGTGCCTCGGGGCCATCTCAGCAGTGTCTGTGCTGCACCAGGACAGAACCCAGCCAGCAGGGAGAGGGATCAGGGTCCTGCCTGCTCCCAGAAAAGGGGTTTGGGATGGATCCATGCTAGAGGCAGCACAGGGGGTGTACAGCAGGTCACACATGCACGCAGAGGGATCGGAGCAGCCAGGAGCACAGGGAGCAAGGAGAGCCCTACCTGGGAGCCGGGAGCACCACGAGGACCAGGGGGACCTGGCAGGGCCTGGGGGACAAGAGAACCATCAGTGACACGGCCCTGGCTGAGCCCCACTCCCGATTTGGCTGCACGATTGGCAAAAATTCCCCGTGGCAAAGATTTCCCGTTTTCCCCATTCCCAGCCCAGCCCAGAGAACTTGCTTGGTGCTTTTCCAGGGCGCTGGAGCTGGCCAGAACAGCAGCAAGCAGCTCCTACCTTTGGACCAGCTTTTCCTGGAAATCCTGGTGGACCCTGAGCTCCCCTGTCTCCCTGTTAGGAGGCAAGAAAGATTCCCTTTCCTCTGTTTGAATGCCAAAACCTCTTAAAAAGCACAATAAAACCAACAAAAGGCAGCTCTTAGAACAACCCAGAGGTGTTTGGGAAGAGGAGGTGCTGGGGAGCCACTGTCCCCTGCTGTGGGAGACAGATCCAGCAGTTCTCCTCCCACCGTGGCTGATGGAGACTGTGGACACCTCCAAACCCATCCATCGGGTCCAAAATTCATCCCAAAAATGCTTCCAGGCTCCCGCCCCAGTGCTGGAGTGGGTGTCCCATCCCTACCTTGTCTCCCCTGCGTCCCAACCTCCCGCGGTCTCCGGCCGGCCCTGGATAGCCCTGGGAAGAGCTCGGGGTTAGGAGGCAGCTGGGGCTGCCTGGCACCTCCGGATTTTTGGGAGAAGGAGGCTGAGGGAAAGGCAGGAGCCTTGGGAGGATGGGGAGTGCCCAGCTGGAGGCTGCTCCAGCCCCCTCCCAGTGCAGCCACTGCCGTGTCCCCTCCGTGGGCAGCTCCGTCACTTACAAAGGTCCCCACAGGTCCTTGCGGCCCCTCCAGGCCCGGCTTCCCAGGCAGCCCCTGCCAGGCAAAGCAAGGGAGTCAGCAACCCCCTCTCCCGGGATGCCGTCAGGCCCCTCCCTTCCTCAGGGATCCCATGGGATCCTGTGAGTGCTTGGGCTGAGCCCATGGGATCCCCCCAGGTGTCCCCACGGCAGCCCAGAGCCTCCGGGGGCTGCTCACCACCACCACGCCCCCAACAACCCCTCAAACACGCCCAGGGCCCCCCCAAGCCCCAGTTCTCACCTTCGGGCCCAGGGAACCCGGCTCTCCATCAGGTCCAGGCTTTCCTGGAGAGCCCTTTGGGATTATTTGGGGGGGAGCTGTCAGCCAAGGTCTGAGAGGGGACGAGCCCCGCCAAGCCCTCACTGCTGCCCCTGAGCTCACGGCCAGGGGTCACCTGGGGCCAGCAGGGTCACAGGGGACAAACTCGGCCACTGTGGCCGCTCCTGGTGGCTCCTGCACGCCGGCCCCCACGGCTGGCAGGGCTGTCACCGGGGAAAGGGACAATCCTCGCTCTCAAGGTCATCACCAAGCCCAGCGGAGTGCAGGAGAGGAGGGTGGGGAGACTCAGCCCTGGGTCTGAGCCCGACCCAAAGCACAGGTGAAGGGCTGGGCCTGCTGAAGGCAGCGCTGGGACTTTTCCCTCAAATCAGGGCGGAGCTGTTCCAGCTGCAGGAGCTGTTCCAGGTCTCCATCCCAGATCCCTGAGCAGGAAGGGGCCCCCCAGGATCATCAATCCAACCCCTGGCCCTGCCCAGACACCCCAACAACCCCACCCTGGGCATCCCTGGGAGCAGTGTCCAAGCACCCCTGGAGCTCTGGCAGCCTCGGGGCCGTGCCCATTCCCTGGGGAGCCTGGGCAGTGCCCCAGTGCCCTCCCCTGACCCTGTGCCACCCTCTGCCACTGGGAGCTCCTCCCAGGACCCAGGGCCAGCTCCTGCTCAGCCATGGAGGGGTTCCATGAGCTGCCATTCCCCATGGACGCCGTGCCAGGCTCAGGGAGGCTGCACAGTTCCAGGAGCAGGCTGATTCCCTGGGGGAATGATTCTGCTCTTCCCTACTCCAGTTATTTCCAACACTGAGGTTTTTAAATGTCTTTTATCAACCAGGTAAGATCAGGCCCTATAGATGCCCTGATTCCCAAGGAAAATCCCACATTCCTCACCAGCAGCACCAGCCCCACTGACATCCCCCCAGGAAAACACAGAGTTCATGCAGAGGAACATTTTTTTTCCTTACTATGGATCCAGGAGTTCCGGCGTGCCCACGGCTCCCAAGCAAACCGGCAAATCCCTGGGGGAAAGGGCAGCAGAGGAGCCGTGGAGGGAAGGCAGGAGAGGAGGATGGAGAGACTCAGCACTGGGGCTTCTCCCTGAAATCCAACTCCTGGATTCCTCATGGGAATCACCACAGTTGGACCCACACAACACCCACTTGTGCCCCCAGAGACAGGTGTGTCTCTGACCCAGTTCTCATCCTCTCTTTTGAGGGAAGTGCCAGATCTTTGTTTTTTAATTTTTTTTTAATTTCAGAGTGAAGATAAATATACAAAATCCAGCAGAAGGGAGAACCCGCTGCCAGCCCCACTGCTGCTGGATCTGTCCAGGATTGCAGTGCCGGGGGTGGGAAATCCAGTTCCCAATCCATCCCTCCTCAGCAGGATTCCCAGAGGAGCACCCTCCGGCTGCTCCTGCTCCACCCCATCCCACGGACGTGCTCTGGATATTCCCTAAGGGATAAAGCTCAGCAGAGAGATGGAAGGCCAGAAGTCAGTTCTACTCACCGATGGTCCCCTCCTGCCTGGGCTGCCCATGACCCCTGGGTGACCCTGCAGGACGAGGACGAGGATGAGGATGGGGAGGCAGAGCGGCCTCTCCCAGTCCCCATCCGGGCCAGGGCCGTGGTATCAAGGTCTTGTCCCATATGGCCAAGGGATGTGAGGTTGGGAAGTGTCCCCATGGATGGCATCAAGGTCTTGTCCCACGCCGGGATGGCAGGGTGGGAAGTGTTCCCATTGATGGGATCAAGGTCTTGTCCTTGACAGCCACAGGGATGGCAGGGTAGGACGTGTCCCCAATAATGCTATCGAGGTCTTGTCCCACACGGTGTGGGGATGGGAGGTTGGAAAGTGTCCCCATGGATGGCATCAAGGTCTTCTCCTTGATAGCCACAGGGATGGGAGGCTGGGAATTGTCCCCACTGATGGCATCAAGGTCTTGTCCCACACAGCCACGGGGATGGGGGATGGCAGGGTGGGAAGTGCCCCCATGGATGGGATCCAGGTCTTCTCCTTGATAGCCACAGGGATGGCAGGTTGGCAATTGTCCCCATGGATGGGATCAAGGTCTTGTCCCACATGGGGATGGGAGGTTGGGAAGTGCCCCCATGGATGGGATCCAGGTCTTGTCCCACACGGCCACGGGGATGGGAGGTTGGGAAGTGTCCCCATGGGCTCAGCTGTCCCTGTCCGCACAGCCCAGCCCCTGTCCCCAGCCAAGTACAGATGTGGGATGGGAACCTGTGTACCGGGCTTTCCTTCGGCGCCCTCCGCTCCCGGCACGCCCCGTGCGCCCTGCAAGGAGAGTTTTGTCTCAGGGTGACCCCACCAAGGGCTCCTCCGGCCCCAGAGCCTCCCTCCAGGGTGACAAGGTGGGACACCAGCGGTGGCACTGCCCAGTGTGTGTGGAGCTGTGGGTTCCTCCTGCAGCTCCTCCCTGCTCCATCCCCCCTTGGGACGGGAAATAACATCCGAGTGGGCAGGAAGCCGTTCCCACCACGGACACCATGGCTGGGTCTTCCCTCCTCCTGCCCCAGCTGTTTATTCCTGGCTCCTTCACCAAGCACGGCTCTGGATAACAGAGCTTCATTAAAAACTTCTTTCCTGGCATTTTCTGCGCCCAGGGTTCTGGGGGAAGTTGTGGGGCTGGGCAGGCGGTTTGTCAAAACTCAACGTGCAACAGCCTGAGCTGCTCACCCCCAACTCTCCCCGCGCAAATTCCCGACCCTCTGATCCAGCCACATCCCAGGACGCTGCTCCCGCATCCCAGAGCCACACGGCAGCACAGGGATGTGGGATATCCTCTACTTACGGGCAGTCCAGGGACTCCAACCAGCCCACGCTGCCCCACACGGCCCTGGAAAACACCAGGAATCACAAAAACATCCCTCTGCCAGCGGCAAAGCTGCAGACTGGGAGGAAAATCTGGTGCCTGAAGGATGAGCTCTGCCGGAGCGCATCCCAAGCAAGGGATGTTCAATCCAGGGTTGTTTCAATCCCCCACAGCCAAAGATGCTCCAAGATCCAGCCCCAAATTCCAGCGCCCCGTTAGTTACCCGGGCTCCCCGTGGTCCTGGGGTTCCCTTGGGGCCATCAGGTCCTTGGCATCCCTAAAATCCACAGGAAGGGAAACACAGAGAGCGCAAATCTGCGGGTGTGCCCCAGCCCCGCAGCCCCGAGGGGACTCGGCTATGGGGGCAGGGGCAGGGCAGGGGGATGCCATGCACAGGGAGGGGCCGCGGGGCTGGAGACGCTCCCCAGGAGGGTGTCCCTGGGTGCCGGGACCCTGGCGGGGCGCCCACATCCCTGTTTTCCACGCAAGGAAGTGGCAGCCCGTGGGAAAGCAGCAAATTCTGGCGCTGACCTTGGGTCCCTCGCTGCTGTTCAGCCCTGCGGGGCCGATCTGACCTTCTTCCCCCTGCCGGGAGAGAGGGGAGGAATGATCCGGGGGAAACACAGTCTCTGATCGCGGGGGAGTCACCAGCCTGCTGCCGGTGTAGGGAAAAACACTGGGAGTGTGAGCAGGGGTGACATTAATAAATGTCTCCAGCTTTGGGGTGGGAATGGGGACTTCCTCCATCCCCCAGGGTGAAAAAACTGGGCAGAAAGAAAAACCTCAACGGTTTGGTGTGGCCCAAAGCTGAATATTTTTGTTTCCTGATGGGCAAATTAAAGGCAGTTCCAAGGAATGCTGTGCCAGGGCTGTGCTGGCAGCGCTGCCTGGGAGGGTGGAAAAGGCAGGGAGAGGATTCCTGCTGCATCCCCAGCTCCTGGAGAGCTCGGAGGAGCTGTTATTCATCCTGAAGAGCAAAAGAGCAGATCCCGGAAGGCCTGGGAGTGGGAGGGCATCCCCTGCAGCCTGGAAAGGTGGGTGGGAAAATAATCCTCCTTTTTTGGAAAAGCTGGGGATCACTAGAGATCACCAGCCTGGCCTTGGTTCCCAGCCCAAACACGGATTTGGAGGTGGGTCCGGTCACCCAGACAGCTCCCTGCAGGAAAAAGCATCCCCCAGGCCCTTCAGGGCTGCCAGCACAGGCTCCAGGAGCAGGGAGCCTGCAGGAGTCAGAGAGGGGCACAAACAGAGCAATCCCTGAGCCCTCTGCTCCCAAAACCTGCCCAGGAGCTGGCCTGGAGCAGGGACTCAGCGGGGTCCTGCAGAGCTGCTGGGGCGGAGGCAGCTGGGGAGGGCTGGGAATCCTCTGCCTGAGGCTGCCCTGGCATCAGAGAAGCCAGCAGTGAGTTTTGGGATGGTGGCAAAGCTCCGTGTGGGTGCTGGGGGCACCCGCAGCCCCAAGGGCGGGGGCTCCGGGCCAAGCTCCCCGTGGCCGACGCCGTTAAGGGGATCCCTCAGGAGAGATCCCATAAATCAGCACCGCCACAGCGGCACCGCCTGCCCCCTCGGGGCTGTCCCCGCGCCGTGGCACAGGTCACGCGCCTGTCCCCACCCAGGACACTCCCTGGCACTCACGTCCGGTCCCCGCGGCCCCGCCGCCCCTCGGGGGCCAGGGAAGCCCTGCAAGCCCCCCTGGCCCCGCGTCCCTGGAGGGCCTTTTGCTCCTTGTGCTCCTCGCGGGCCCTTGGAGGGATGAAACACAGAATGTCACAAAGCAGGGACAGCAATTCCCGGATCCACGGGCAGGAATTCCCCCGGAGAACCCATCGCTGGCAGGGCTGAACACCCCAAACCCTCCTCCCCCAGCAGCCCTGGGGCATCAAAAATGGGGAAATACATCTTTTGTAGAGCCCAAGCGAGATGGAGCAGGGAAGGATGGATCAACACAGGATGAGCTGCCTGGCTGTCACTGTCCCCAAAATCCAGCAGGTCCCCAGGGTCCTCGGGCAGCCACCCCAACCCACCCACAGCTGGGGTAAATCTGGGCAGCGCAGGGAGCAGCCGGAGGCTCCACAGCCTCGGGAATTGGTACCTTGCCTCCTCTGGCTCCCAAATCTCCCTTGGCTCCACCCGGACCTCGGCAGCCCTGCCAAGTGAAGGTTACACCTGGAAACCCCTGTTGCAAGCTGGGATCTCATTGTGGCAGCAAATCAAGGGAGTTTTGCCCTGTTCCAGTCAGGGCTTTCCCTCTGGGCTTTGGGCACTGGAATCGTCTGCCCAGGGAGGTGGTGGAGTGTCCACCTGGACGTGTTTAAAACCAGACTGGAGGTGGCGCTCAGTGCCCTGGTGCAGCCGATGAGGAGGTGTTGGGTTGGGTCACAGGCTGGGCTTGGTGATCTCAAAGCTCTTCTCCAGCCTAATTCTGTGGTTCTGTGTGGAAGGGCCTTTCCGAGCTGGGAGCAGGGACCTGCTGGATCTGCTCCTCGTGCAGGGGAGGCACCGAGGCTTTTGGGTTCAACCCCCACCAAACCAACAGCAGCACCCCACGCCAGGCCCAGCTCCCCGCTGGTGGTGGCACCTGTGGCACGACTAAAGCAATGACGAGTGTCTCATCCTTAAGGAACACCCCTGGGTTCCTTAGCTCAGGCCAAGTATTCCCACTTCCCCTGAGCCTCCCCAGGGCAGGTGATCCCTCAGGACACTCTCCGGTCTAAAAGCTCCTCTGAGCCCAAGCTCAGCTCTGCCCCCCCAAACAACTCCAGCTGCCACCTATTCCAACATCAGGTCCAAAGAACGTGGAGCTGCAGCTCTGGGCTGCTCTGCCACGGCTCTCCCGCATCCCAAGCAGGGATCCCACGGGTGCCACCACTCACCCGCTCTCCTTGGGCGCCTTTGGGACCCGGCAGGCCAAGAAAACCCTTCAGGGAGAGAGGGAAAGCGAGTTAAGAAAGAAGAACACCCGGGGAAGTATTGCACGTGCTCCTGGAAACACCAACCCTGCCGCAGCACAGGGATGGGATGGGATGGGATGGGATGGGATGGGATGGGATGGGNGCGATGTGATGGGATGCAATGGGATGTGATGCGATGCGATGCGATGCGATGCGATGGGGTGGGATGGGGTGGGGTGGGGTGGGATGGGATGGGATGCGATGGGACAGGACGGGACAGGATGGTCAATGGGGGGCACCAGTTTGGCTCTGCCGAGATGCCACGGTGGGATTTGTTCCCCAAAAAGGGACCAGAAGATGCACAAACCCTCCCAAGGCTGCCCCTAAGACGAGGATGAGGTCCTTGTCAGACTCCAAAATGCACTCCACACATCCCACCCCGCATCCCTCACCCCATTCCAAGCCCCAGGTCTCAGCCCTGTGGGTTGGGGACACGAGAAAGGGACACCTGGGCCAGGCAGGAGGGAGGCCAGGCTGCCCCAAACCCCTTGGGAGAAGGGAGGGGATGGGCAGGCCTGGGCCTGCTCTGCTCAGAAATCCTTAGGGAAAGAATAATAATCGAGGTCCCTGAAAGCAGGAGGGTCAGAGGAGCTTTGGGGACGAGGAGCGTGGCCACAGGGACGTGGCTGGCATCTCCATCAGCCCTGTGGGAAGCTGGGGGAAACAGAGCATTCCCTGCAGGGTTTGTGGGGCTGTGAGGGCGAGGATGAGAGCACCCCACACCCAACCACCCCCTTCCCATGGACTTACCCCAGGGCCCTCCTGTCCCGGCTGTCCCCTCACCCCAGGGGCACCATCTGTACCCTGCAGGAAGAACTCTGGAATCACAGACTGTCCTGAGCTGGAGAAATCACCAGGATTGTCCAGTCCAGCTCCAGCCCTGCCCAGACCCCCCAACAGCCCCACCCTGGGCACCCCTGGCAGCGCTGCCCAAACGCCCCTGGAGCTCTGGCAGCCTCGGGGCCGTGCCCATTCCCTGGGGAGCCTGGGCAGTGCCAGCACCCTCTGGGGGAAGAACCGTTCCCTGATCTCAGCCTGAGCCTCCCTGGCCCAGCTCCAGCCGCTCCCTGGCTCCTGTCCCTGTCCCAGGGGGCAGAGGGCTCACATCAGAGCACCCAGCCCCTCCGTGTCCCCTCCCCAGGGTGACCAGGGACCTCCAGGTGGCACTGGGGACCTCAGCTGGAAGTGCTGCCCTCTCTCCCCTCCAAAAAAAGGGACGGGGACCCCCCCTCAACCCCGTATCTCCGGGAAATCCCTCAAACCCGGCCTCCATCCCCAGCAAGGCCCAGCAAAACGCTCTTACCGTGTCTCCTTTGGGACCAGCAGATCCCTCCAGCCCTGCTGGGCCCTGGGAAAAGCAAAGGCAGGACAGGGATGTGGCTCCCTGTCCCGCTCCGAGGGGGAGACCCCAGCCCACAGGAACCTGCCCAGCCCCCCAGGAGCTGCCTCACACCTCAGGGACAAAGTCCCCAGCAGGTCACCCTCTGTCCCCTGTGCCCTCCCCACCCACCTGCCGCTGGGGGGCCGTGAGGACCCCCGAGCTGGAGGATTTCATGCCCGCTTCCAGAGCACCCGGGGGACAAATCCCGGCAGCTCCTGGGAGAGAACTGGGGGGATGCACCCACCCCAGGACAGCCCCCACTCACCTGAGAGCCCCTGGGGCCGGGGGGGCCACGCCGGCCCTGCAAGCCCTGGGGTCCCTGCAGAGGGGGGGACACGGAGCTGCCTTTAGGATCAAATCCCTGCAGGGCAAAACCCCTCCCGGGAATTCCCAGCCGCTGGGGAGCTCCAGAGTTCCCGGCTGTAAGGCACTCTAAGGGTACAGAAAGGATTCCCACCCCCACCCCTCTTGTAGCTTTTGGGGTGGCTTGGGATCATTCCCACCTCTGCCCCAGCCTCTTGCAGCTTTTTGGGATGGTTTGGGATCATTCCCACCCTGGCCTCAGCCTCTCTGCAGTTTTTAAGAGTGACTTGGGATCATTCCCACCCCTGCCCCAGCCTCTTGTAGATTTTGGGGTGGGTGATGATCATTCCCACCCCAGCCCCAGCCTCTCTGCAGCTTTTGGGATGGTTTGGGATCATTCCCACCCCTGCAGCATTTGGGGTGGGTCGGGATCATTCCCACCCCCGCCCCAGCCTCTTGCAGATTTTGGGATGGTTTGGGATCATTCCCACCCCTGCCCCAGCCTCTTGTAGATTTTGGGGTGGGTCAGGATCATTCCCACTCCTGCCCTAGCCTCTCTGCAGCTTTTGGGATGGTTTCGGGTCATTCCCACCCCTGCCCCAGCCTCTCTGCAGTTTTTAGGGTGGGCTGAGATCCCATCCCAGCTGGAGGAGACCACTCGAGGCTGGGTGAGCCTCGGGACACGCTCCCAGCCCCGGACACCCCGTCCATCACCCACCTTGGGGCCGCGGGGGCCGGGCATCCCAGCCGGGCCCATCTCCCCCTGCGGAGAGAGCAGGGAAGGGGCGGCGTGAGTGCAGCCACGGGAAAATCCCAAAATCCAGAGGACGGGGAGCGGGGCGGACCCACCTGAGAGCCGTTGGTGCCTCGGCATCCCACAGGCCCCGGCTGGCCCGGCTCTCCCTGCAAGGCAAGACCGGGCTCGGCCCTGCAACCCCCGCAGGGCAGGTGGGACAGGGACCCCGGGCATGGCCCCCCCGGGCTACTGGGGATGCTGGGGGGCCTCACTGGTGAGGTTTAACACCCTTTTGCAACTCCTCCCCCTGCTAGCAGAGGTGATTTTAACCAAATGCAGCGTTTTTAGCTGGAAGTTAGAACAAGGGATGAACGGGATGGACAAGGGGCCGCTCTGGGCAGCGGCAGCTCCACTGCCTGAAATTCCATCTGTGCCAAAGCCCCGGGACTCACCGTGGGACCAGCAGGGCCCGGGACACCCACTGAGCCTCCTTCTCCCTGCAGCAGGAGAGAGAAAAATGCCATTTTTCGCTTTGACCCTCTCCTTCATCCCAAATCCCCCTTTTCCTTCACATCATTTTCCACATTCCCTCACATCAGCTGCCTGATGTCCCCTCGGACAGTCTGCTGCCCAAGCCCAGCTCCCTGACTCCTTTCACGTTGGAAAATCCATCCATTCACCACCAAAACAGTTCGATTTTCCTTTAAAATCCTTTTCCAACCCTTTCCCAGGCAGGAATTAAGTGGGAGCACTGAGCTATGCAGGTGCTGAGAGCAGCCTGGAAAAACCGGGCACTGCCGGCCTGGGATTCATCCTCCTTCAGGCTAAAATAAATCCCAAAGGGCTCTGGAAAAGCTCATTTCTCTTCAATTCGCTTCGTTTTTCTTCATTTCTCCTCATTTCTCCTCATTCCCAGCCAGAAAAGGGATGGAAAAGTCCCTGCGGGTGATGCTGGAGACAAGGCCCCAACGTGCCTGGATGCAAATCCCTGCTCAGACCCCTCTCCCCAGCGGGAATCCCCGGCTCCTGCACCCCTCCAGGCAGGGCAGGGGACACTGAAGCCACTCACCTCCGGCCCTGCAGGGCCCTGGAAGCCCAGGACACCCTTCAGCCCCGCCATTCCCTTTCAAAGAAGCCGGGAATGAGGTGTGAGCACCCTGAGGTGGCACTGCCCTTGTCCCATCCCTCACAGGAGGGACAGGGACGGCACAGCGCCCATGAGGGCTTGGCCGCGGCCCGGAGAAGGTGGGCTGGAGCTCGGGGACATGGCAGGGAAGGGTGTGAGACACCCCCAGCTCCCCGGGGAACTCACCTGGAGCCCAGCAGGGCCTGGCAGCCCATTCTCGCCCTTCACCCCCTGGAAAAGCCGGGAGCAGCCTGAGTGATGGGGCAGGGGCTGGGGGGCTGTGGCAGGGAAGGAGGGACCCCTGCCCACCCTGGCAGGGCTCTGAGGGGACAGGGACAGCCACCCTCACCTTCACTCCCTTCTCTCCTTTGTCCCCAGCTGGGCCAGGATCTCCCAAGAAACCCTAAAATGGAAGAGCAAGGATGAAACGGGAGCGAGGATGGACCACGAGGAGCTAAAACGGGGCTGCCGTGCCTCGAGGGACACAGTCAGGGTGGGACAGGAGGGTGGGGACCCTCGAGGTTGTGCTAAATGGGGCAGCCCCAGACGCTGCTGGTCCCCGGCACGGTGTCACCTCCCTGCAGCTCCTGTTGTCGCCCTCGGCGGTGACACAGGGCTGGCACAGGCAGGAGGGGACAAAGCGTGGCCCAGAACAGGTATCTGATAACCCTCGTGGGACTGCTGCTTCAAAAACAAGAAATCAGTTCTCAGCCCCTCCAGGATGATCAGGCCTTGGAGGAGCTCAGAAATCCCCTGGGCAGCTCTTAAAATGCTGGCCTTAAGAAGACCAAGTGGGGGCAAAATTGAAAAAATTAAAGGGTGTCAAACCCCCAGCATTCACTGTTTTATGGACATTTTCCATCCTGGCTGGCAAAGCCCCGGGCGAGCCTGGGGAGGAGCTGCAGCACCAGGTGCTGGTGTGGTCCCAGCAAAACCAGTAAGGAAAGGTGGTGGTGGTTGGCACCGGGAGCACGTGCTGGGGCTGGGGCTGGGGCTGGCACCTCATCGTGCCCGTGGCCATGCAAGCCAGAGCCAACTCACCTCTTCTCCCTTGTCCCCAGCCAGCCCTCGGTCTCCCTGGAAGCCCTGGAGGCCCTGGGAAGAGGGAGGACGGAGCAGAGCAGGCACTGAGGGGCTGCCCAGTGTCCACCCAGTGTCCACCCCACTGCCCAGCAGCTGCTGAGAGCCCCAAACTTTTCAGCATCGTCCAGCCCCTGTCCTCTAAACCCCCCTGAGAAAGCTCCCAAGCCCAGGGCTGCTGCCTGTATCCCCCCGGGATTGCTGCCAGAGGTCTGGAGAAGGGCAGGGAGCAAGGAAGCAGATTCCTGGATGGAGCACTACCCAGGCATTCCGGAATCACTCTCATTTCCTGGTCTCCCTCCAAGTTTTGAGCCCTGAAGGGCTCGGAGCACCCTGGGATAGTGGGAGGTGTCCCTGCCCGCGGCACGGGGTGGAATGAGATGGGATTTAGAGGTCCCTTCCAACCCAAGCCATTCCACGATTTGCAGTTGTTTTCCAAGAGGAGGTCCAGGTGCAGCAGCCCAGCCCAGCCCAGCCCAGCCCAGCCCAGCCCAGCCCTCGTGCTCGAACCCAGCCCAACCCCAGGGCTGCAGCTCCGGTTATCCCAGCCCCTTAATGAACATTTGGGATGCCCCACAACCCTTTTATTCCTGGGAAACCTAAACCTGGAGGCACTAATCCAGGAGGAGAAATATTCTAAAGGAAGCAAGAGAAGGAGAAACA
The DNA here is from genome assembly GCA_013389985.1 of Dryoscopus gambensis. Classification (NCBI taxonomy): domain Eukaryota; kingdom Metazoa; phylum Chordata; class Aves; order Passeriformes; family Malaconotidae; genus Dryoscopus; species Dryoscopus gambensis. The sequence goes on along the minus strand of WEIT01007028.1, from coordinate 355,995 downwards.
GCTTTAGGGGCTCCCCGTCTCCTGCCCGGGGTTTGGAGCTCCAGCTTCCCCCTGATCCTGAGCCTTCCCTGCCCACGGCTCACCTGCTCGCCTGGCAGCCCCCACGGCCCAGGTTTGCCATCCAAGCCGGGGAAACCATCGGAGCCGGGGTATCCCACACGTCCTGGCAGGCCCTGGAGCCCGGGTTCCCCCTGGGGAGGAAAATCCAAGCACGGAAAATGAAAGAGATCCCCGTGACAAAAGCAGTGAATGAAATGTTGAGCTCTGCCTGCCCCTGGCTCTGGAGCTGGGGCAAAGCTTCCCACATCCAGGGGCTGCAAGCGTTGGGCACCGGGATCCATCCGGGTTCTCCAGTGAAACCCTGGGATAGCTGGAACCAGGGATGTGCAGCAGGAAGCAACACGGAGGGCAGGGAAGAAGCGATGCAGGGAGAGAAGGTCGAGGGAAAGCCTCCAGCGTCGGACCCAGCGCAATCCCAGAGCTGCAGCTCCGGTTACCCCAGCCCCTTAATGAACATTTGGGATGCCCCACAACCCTTTTATTCCTGGGAAACCTAAACCTGGAGGCACTAATCCAGGAGGAGAAATATTCTAAAGGAAGCAAGAGAAGGAGAAACAGCTTTAGGAGCCTCCTGCTCCCTGGCTCGAAGCCGCTCCTGGTCCTCTCCCACGTGCAGGAGTCGGAGCAGATCCACCTCAGGATCCATCTCCAGCTAAAGCTTCGGGGCAGCTTTTCCTTTACCCCTGAGCCCAGTGAAATCCTGGATCAGGGCAGGTTAAAGAGGAGCATGGAGCAAAGCTGCAGCCAGGCTGGCACAGTGGGACACTGCTCTGTACCCACAGGGCACCCGAACCCCACGGGGAGCTCAGCTGAGCAGTCCCAGGGCAGATCTCCCAGGGAGAGCATCACCTGGAGGGGTGCAGCACCCAAAGGGGCCGTGCTGAGCTGTGACCGAGCCACCCCGGGGTGCTGCAGGCGTGGGACAAGAGGAGCAGCAGCAGGGGAAGGACCCTCGGTGCCACCCGTGCCTGGGAGGGGACCCGGGCGTTGATCCCTCATCTCCAAACCAGGCACGCCATTCCCAAACTGTCCCCAACCCTGTCACGGCTCTCCCTCCCCCAGCCAGGGGCTGATCCAGGAGGGGCAGGGTCCCTGAGGGTGCCAGGACAGCCCTGAGGGTGCCAGGACAGCCCTGAGGGCGCGTTCAGCCTCTCCAAGGGGTCCCCGCAGCCCTCACTCACCGTGTACCCCCGCTGGCCTTTCTGCCCCGGCTCTCCCGGTGCTCCGCGGGGTCCCTGTGCACAAACAGGGATTGAGTCACCCGAGGTGTCCCCAAACCCTGCCCCGAGCCCTGCGGAAGCTGCGGGGACAAGCAGCAATGCCCAGAGGTGGCCTTGGGAAGGGCAGAGTGGGAGAATTCGCATCCCTGTCCCCCCCGCCCTGCCCACCACGCCGGGGTCTGTGCCCAGGGCAGGTTTGGGGTCGGGAGCAGATCCGTTTTCCCACAGCTTTGGTTCCCGATGGGATGTCAGGACAGGGAGTTCTGCCTTCCTTCCCTTTGCCGCATGGCCAGGTCGGGGGGGAGCATCACCCAGCAATGCCAGGGTGGTGGGCATGGGGCTGAGAGCCCCTGGCACGGGCTGGCCCCACACAAACCCTGCCCCAGCCCTTCCCTGCCTTGTTTTCGTGCCTCTGGGAGGGATCCACGTGGTCCCTTCTCTGAAAGCAAGGCTGGAACCTGATGCCCCAGGAAAGGAAGCTCAGCTGGCGGAGACGGAGGGGCTGGGAGCTGGATCTCAAACATCCCAGGTTTCAGTGGGAAGCCGACCAGAAATCCATTAGGCTGCTTTGAAACCCAATCCCAAAGCCCCCAGTCACAGCCGCAGCCCAAGTGCTCGGGGACACCGACCCTAAAAGTGTCCCCAGGGCAGCAAGGCCACCGAGGGGCCAGCAGGGCTTTTGTACTTACAGGTGCTCCTGTTTTCCCGGGATGTCCTGGGGGCCCGGGAGCTCCGGGTTTTCTCTGGATTAAAAAGAAAAACGTTGGAAAAACCCATCAAGTGCTTGGAGCGGGGAAAACTCAGCTGCCAGCAAGGAAAAACCCGAACCCAGAGTTCACTCACCGGCCAGCCCGCGTGCAGCAGTTGGTAAAATGATGATTGCTGAAAGAAAAGGGAGGGGGAAAACCAAAATGTGGAAAAAAAAAAAAAATCCGAAATCCCTTTTTGCTGGATTTAAGGACTGTTTCCTCGTCTTAGGAAGATGCAGCAATGAACCACTTGTTCAATTCCTTTATTTATTTCATGCTCTGGGCATGCAAGGCAAGGGAGGAAGGATAATCTGAGGATAACGTGGGAAATAAGGAACTACTTCATCAGCAGATTAGGCAGAGAGCCAATTCTCCTGGGATTTGGTGAAATTCAGCTCCCCCCGTGGGTGCCCTGCATCCCTGGGACACCAGAAATGTTTGGAATACGGAAAAGTAAGAGTGGCGAGCACAGGGGCCGTCAGATTTTGCCCTAAAATCAGCTGGTTTGACCCTGACGTTTGCTCCAGGTGAGGAATCCTCCAGCCTCTGGACAACCCAGAGGAGCAGATGCCCCACAGGTTTCCTCTCGCTGCTCCCAGCAGCCAAAAATCTTGGATGCACTTCCAATTTTTCCGAAGCCCAGATGACCACAGAGAGGGGACCACCTGAAACGCCCAGGGTGGATTAATCCCATCCCAACCACAGCCAATCCCATCGTGTTTCCAGCCAGCATAAAGGGCCTAAAACCTCCTGCTGGTGGTTTAGAAATGTTTGGAATATGGAAAAGTGAGAAACATGTCGATGGTGAGCACAGGGACTGACAGATTTTGGCCTAAAATCAGCTACAGTTTGCCCCAGGTTGGGAATCTCCTCCAGCCTCTGGAAAACCCAGAGGAGCAGATGCCCCACAGGTTTCCTCTCGCTGCTCCCAGCAGCCAAAAATCTTGGATGCACTTCCAATTTTTCCGAAGCCCAGATGACCACAGAGAGGGCAAAACCCACTGAAAAGCGACCAGGGGGATTAATCCCATCCCAACCACAGCCAATCCCATCGTGTTTCCAGCCAGCATAAAGGGCCTAAAACCTCCTGGTGCAGCCTCCTCTCCAAGCTGGGTTTCCCCAAGTTTTTGGAGATGTCCAGGAGATAAAACGTCCATCTCCAGCTACCAGCAGCACAGGAGGCAAAGCCCATCTTTCCTCCTCCTCCTCCTTCCCGTGGTGAGCCCAGACCTGTGGTCCCGGCAGCTCCTCCAAATCCTGGCTGGCACCAAAGGCTAAGAAATTCCGCTCCCTATCCCTCCCCCCAATCCCCGGCAGCTGGAGGGGCAGGATTCACTCTGTGCTCCTCGATTTCAGCCTCAAGGACACCGGGAAACCCCTCCTGTCCCTGCTCCAAGGATCTGACCCCCAGTTCCAGTGGGGAGAGAGGTGAAAAGCCAAGGGACTCTTTAAGGGAAACAAACACAGAGCTTCCGGCAGATGGGAATATTCCTGCCAATGAGCAGTGATGGATGGAATCCCTGCTCCTTTCAAGCTGATCCCAAATTGATTTCCATGTCCCTCCTGTCCAGCCAGTTCTCATTTCCCTCAAAATCCGCTCCCAAAACCTTCCAGGAGGAGGTTGGAGCATGGCCAACGCCTTTGCCTTGTCTCAGGAATCGGTGAACTCCGATTCACTCAGGACAGGATATTATTTCATCCAAGCTTTTAAAAAGGGGGAAGACAAAAATCCCACGTGAGACGTGGCCTTGGATTTCAGAGCGCCAGATGCCAGGGAGAGGGGAGAGCAGTTAATTGGCTCTGCAATTCCAGCAGGAAACAGTCGGAGCTCCGGGAAGGGGGAGCAGCACGAGGGGAGGGGGTGGAGGATGGGAGCAGCGGCCGGGGGGATCTGTGTTCCTGGAAAACTGCTGGGAAAAAGCCTGGGAGCAGAGCAGAGGGAGCCCCTGCAGCAGCCCTGGGGGAGCTTTGGCTGCCCCCACCCTGTGCCACCTTTGCGGTCACCCCAAGGCCACCCCACCCTGTGCCACCTCTGCAGTCACCCCAAGGCCACCCCACCCTGTGCCACCTTTGCGGTCACCCCATGGCCACCCCACCCTGTGCCACCCTCTGCAGCCAGCCCACAGCCACCTCATGCTGTGCCACCCTCTGCGGTCACCCCATGGCCACCCCACCCTGTGCCACCCTCTGTGGTCACCCCAAGGCCACCCCCCATGGCAGATGCCGACCCCGCAGTAGCAGCACATCCCTAAAAGTTCCTTTTCCCACGGATCAAAAGTTTCTCTCCCCCTGAGGTTCCCAGGGACCATTCCCAGCCCGACCTCCCTCTTTTCCAGGCACTGGGATGGATGAGAGGGAAGGACTCTGGTGCTGCAGGTTAAGCTCTCCCATAACTGTGGGAGCTCCAGTTCTCCTCCCCGGGATTCTGGGACTTCCCCATGGCTGAATCAATTCCAGAACAAGCCAGCAGCAGTTCCTGCCCCTCCGGCCGCAGCGAGACAACTTCTTGGCAAAGCCAACATCTGTCAGCACGTCGGGAACAACAACGCGGGGCAGGGGCTCGGGCTGGGACCACAGCGGCCTTGAGCGGCTTTTCCTTAATTCCCATCGACAACAAAGGGTTTTTCCACGGGATGGAGCGGGAGAGGCTCCATGACAGCACTCACCACATCCCCCATTTTCCCAGCCCATCCTCCTGCAGCGTCCCTGAGCCTCAGGGGCGGCGTCCCTGCCCTGCATTCCCAAAGGCTGAGCCAACAACAGACCCCAGGATACCCCAAATCCCCCAAAGCACGGGGATCTGCTCCATGGGAGCAGCACGGCCCCAAAGCACGGCGCTGTGGGGCTGCGGGCACAGCCAGCCCCGTCCCCAGAGCAGCCAGCGTCCCACCCCGCCCTTATCTCGGCGGAGATTAGCAAATCCCAGCCCAGGGCTTTGCGCTTTCCTGCTGCCACCGGGGTCACAGGGCCACAGACACAATGGCCCTACGTGGCTTTGGGGTGGCCCACGGCTCCCTGGCAGACACTGAGATGGGCACCGGGCCAGCCCCGCTGGGACCAGGGCCAGCCCCAGAGCCCGGGGACAAGGGACAGCACCAGAACCTAAAGGACAAGGGACAGCACTCAGGGCCCAGGGCACAAGGGCCAGCACTCAGAGCTCACGGGACAAGGGACAGCACTCAGGGCCCAGGGCACAAGGGCCAGCACTCAGAGCTCACGGGACAAGGGACAGCACTCAGACCCTAAGGGACAGGGGACAGCACTCAGACCCTAAAGGAGAAGGGCCAGCCCTGCTGGGACAAGGGCCAGCACTCAGACCCTGAAGGACAAGGGCCAGCACTCAGGGCCCACAGCCAGGATCCAGCAGCTCCCCAGCTTTGGCTCCCCAAGCACAGACAGGACATGGCCCCTCCAGCATTCCACAGCAGGGACACCACGGAATTCCCGGCCCGTAGGTGTGACTGTTTCTGCCTGCAGGAGAACGAAGCCTGAGGTCTCCTTCCAAATGCAGGCAGGGGGAAAGTAAAGGGGATCCTGACTGCAGAGCAAAGTGCTGGCAGCATGGCCTGAGAGCAGGAATTGATGAGGGAGGGGTCTGCCCTGGGTGGGAGGAGATCCCTGGCATGGAGATTTCCAGCTCCCTCTTATCCCCGTTTATTCCTGCACATGCTGTGTGCCTGGGATGGATGCTGGGAGCGCTAGGAGCTGCACAGCTCCCACCCTGGAGCAGCAGGAGGGTGGCAGGACACGGAGCTTCTCCAGGCCAACCAAGACTTCTCCCAGTGATCAGCTCTGCTGCGCTTCCCGGCAGGAATCTGATCTCCTCTGCTTTGATCCAATCCAACCCAAACCCACAAAGGTCTGGCCCGAGGGCTCCCAGCAGGTCAATCCAAGCTCAGATCCAAACCAGGGCCATCCTCCTCCTCCTCCTCCTCCAGCACCATCCCCACCCCGCGTGTGCTGTGCTGGCAGAGCAGAGATCCTCCCGCTGCATCCTCTCCCCAGAATTCCAGGCATTTTCCCCGGAGAAGAGGATGCAACGACGGCTCTTCACCAATGAATGAGCTGTGGAGAACTCAAATATCCTGCCCAAGGTCGCTGCAGCTCTTGGAGAGCTGGAGCGTGGAGCCTGAGCTCTCAGCAGCCCATGCTCTGCCCCTGGAGCCGCCGATGCCATCGTGCCACTCTGCAGGGGCCAGAGGGACAACAGAGCCGTGCACAGCAGAGAGCATTCCCGGCCCCAGGAAAAGTGCTGGGGCACTTAGAAACCCAGGGCCTCCAGCTACTGCCCTGCCCAGGACAGGCCAGGCTCCACAGGGAGTTTAAAACGAAGCTTAATCACAGCAGTGGCTGCGCTGTCAGGAGTTGGGAGCTCCTGATGAGCCTGGCTGGGCTGCTCAGTGAGTCTTGGAGTCATCCCCTGGAGTTTTCCAGCTGTGCAGTGCCTGAGGCACTCCTGCCTCCCCACAGATCCTGATCCAGTGGATCTGGTGAGAAAATGTCTCAGTAAGAGCTGGACGGGCACAAACCCTGCGAGCCAAAGGCTGGGGCACAGCAGGGAGCTGGGGCAGGAGAGGGGTTTGTAATCAGAGCAGGAAAAGGGCTGCTCGTGCATGGCTCAGATCTTCCTTGGGCCCTGTCCTGCAGAACCATCCCCGGGAGGTGATGGATGGACAATGGGGGGCCAGGATGTCCTGGTCAGTCGCAGGGGACAGAGGGACAGGGCACACGCTGATCCCATTCCACCCACAGAGCCACCCGCAGTGAGCTGCACCTCCCTGCTTGGCACCTCCCCCCTGCCCTGAGCTCCCACCCAACAATGAGGAATCTCAGCCATGGCAAAGCCTTCCTCGCATCGCATCGCATCCCATGGCATCCCACCCCATGGCATCCCATCCCATCCCATGGATCCCATCCCATGATCCCATTATCCNNNNATCCCATCCCATCCCATCCCATCCCATCCCATCCCATCCCATCCCATCCCATCCCATCCCATCCCATCCCCGCAGAGCAGAGGGATGCAGGGAGCTGCTGGGGAGGTGTGAGCAGAGCACTTGTCCCCTGTGGCTGTAACTCACCGTGAACAACTGCCAGTCCTCCCTGGAGTTCCTCCAGAGGACGATGGTGGGGACGCCGGGGATGCCAGCGGGGCCAGGGTCACCTGGGGGGCCCGTCCGCCCCATGGCTCCGGGGTGTCCCTGCGGAGGCAAGGGCAGCTCCTTCAAACCCGTGGGGATTTAGGACCCAGCACAGGCTGGACACCGGCTCCGACTCAAAGCTCCTGGAGCTCTGGCAGCCCCGGGGCTGTGCCCATTCCCTGGGGAGCCTGGGCAGTGCCAGCACCCTCTGGGGGAAGAACCTTTCCCTGATCTCAGCCTGAGCCTCCCTGGCCCAGCTCCAGCCGCTTCCTGGCTCCTGTCCCTGTCCCAGGGCAGAGACCGGAGCTGCCCCTCCTCTGTCCATCATGAGGATGTTGAAGACCACAACGAGGTCTCCCCTCAGTCTCCTCCAGCTGAACAATCCCGGTGCCCTCAGCTGCTCCTCACGGGCCCCTCCAGACCCTTTCCCATCCTCATGGCCTCCTCTGAACACTGTAATAACTCAATGTCCTTTTCTATATTGCGGTGCTCAAAACTGCCCCAGAACTCAAGGTGAAATCCTGAGCCTGGGCCTAAAGTCCCCACTAAACCCAGTTCCTTCCTCTTCCAAACCCACAGACAGGGCCACCGCCCTGCAGCTTCAGGAGCTCCCACTGCTCTCTGGATGAAAAACCCCCAAACCAGCCCAAACCGTGAGTGGTGTTTGCCCCAGACCCTACACCCCACACCGGACACGCCGCTGGTTTTATGGGTACTCACTTTGTCTCCTTTGGGCCCCACCAGTCCCCGTCTGCCAGGACAGCCCTGAAAGGCGAAGGAGGAGAGCTGTGACCCCAAAGGGGAGATCCCATGGTGGCTGAGTGACCAGTGCCACAGCCCCAGGCAAGCAGGGACCAAAACGGCTGATTCAGAGCAAACCAGCAGCTTCAATCTCCGAGAAACACCCCAAAAACCAGTGTGGGGTGGGAAGAGCCCCCTGGGTTTGGCTGCTCCTGCCAGAAAGCCCCAGAGCAGGCAGGGGAGCAGGAGAACATCTCCTGACACCTGGGGGGGAAAGGCAGCGTGTTAGGGGGAGAAAAAAATCCCCTAAAATTGAATCATATCCGCACTCCAATAGGAGTTTGGACAAGGACATGAATATCTGCTGCTTTTAACTGCTGGGAGATGTGATCTGGGTAAAAATGCACATTTTGGCCATGGGCTGACCCCACTTCAGGGCTTAGCAAGGCACCTGTGCAGGCAGAAGCAGCCAGGTGGGAGAGCCCGGCTTTTTGGGATGACAACAATTCCCTGGAAGGTGTTACCTGACTCAGCCTCTGCCTGAGTCTGCTGCAGAGCTGCAGCCCTGACAGCTCCAGTCCCAGCCACAGCTTTGTTCTGAGCCCGAAGAGCACCAGGTCTGACCCCACAGAGCTCCAAAGTTCCCTCTCCCTGGGGGCCCTGGAGCCCCACTGCCCTCTGCCCTCAGGAGCAGCAACAGGACAGCAGGGCAGGCTGCCAGCCTGGGGACACATCTGAGCCCAAATAATGGCTCTGGCCACGCCTGGCACGTGCCACCACTGGGCTTCAGTCCTGCACAGAATCCCAGCCTGGTTTGGGTTAAAAGGGACCCTCAAGCCCATCCCATCCCACCCCTGCCATGGGCAGGGACACCTCCCACTGTCCCAGGCTGCTCCCAGCCCCGTCCAGCCTGGCCTTGGGCACTGCCAGGGATCCAGGGGCAGCCACAGCTGCTCTGGGCACCCTGTGCCAGGGCCTCCCCACCCAATTCCTTCCCAATATCCCATCTAAACGTGCTCTTCTTCCATGTGAAGCCCTTCCCTGTGTCCTGTCACTCCATGCCCTTGTAACAAGCCCGTCTCCATCTCTCCCGTCAGCTCCCTAACCCCCGAGGCTGGGATGGAGCTGTGGTACCGCTGCTTCCACCCAGGACACTCAGGACCAAGGGCACAGATCCCATCTCCAGGCATTCTCCAGGAGAGGAAAGCAGCTCCCCCCGGCTCAGTCCCTCCTGACAGCAGGGCTGTCAAACGTCGTGACGTTTCCTCTTCTCCTGGGATTTTTTCAGCCTCCAGCATCTGTTCCTTTTGCCTTTTTCTTCTATTTTTGCAGGCAAGAGCTGCAGCAGTGAGGAGCTGGCTTGAGGGGGAAGTTAGCAGTCCTGAATTTATGGCAAGCCTGGCTCAGGGATGATGGATTTAGTGCCAGGTCCCTCAGACACGGCCGAGGAAACGGCCCCGCAGGAGCCCCCCGAGCCCCAGGGCAGAGCCCACAGCTCCCACAGGGATGGAAGGAAAAGGGAAGAGAAGGTGCCCAGCGTCACTTCTGGCAGTGGGAAATAAAATGAAATTTCCTAGAGGAATTGTTAGGAAAATATAATGAAATGAGGGGAAATCATTTTGGCAGATGAATAAGCAGGAAAATATCTAAAACCATTTTTCAGCTACTCCTCAACAAAGACTCCTCTAAAGCTTTTTCTATTTTCAGTTTACCTTCTCTTTTATTTTCCTTTTCTCCTCAATGAAGACAAGACTCCACTAAAGCTTCTTGTATTTCAAGTTTACCTTTTTTTTCAATTTTCCCTTTTTTCATCCTCAGTGAAGACGTGACTTCTCTAAAGCTTTCTCTAGTCTAAGGTTACCCTTTTCTTCCCCTAAATTTCCCTTTTTGCATCCTCTACAACAACTGAATGCCTTGAAAACCAGTCAGAACTTATTACAGGATAAATTCAGTGCTCTGCTTGGAACCAGGCATCAGTTTGGGGGTGAAGGAGCCACAAGCAGTGGTGCCAGTGCTGGCAGGGGTTTGTGTGGGGTCTGGGGCTGGAGGGGATGGCTTGGTCCCCTCTGATCCCCTCAGCCTGACTCTGGGCAGGACTGGGGTGAAATAAAAGTGGGGGAAAAAAATCTAAAAGTGAAAAAAAAGTTTGATTAAATGATTTGAGACCATCTCTAGGGCAAGGAGGACAAGGCAATCAGCTTCTCTCCAGTTTTCAGTGGAGTTTCTTCAGTGACACCCAAAAATCTTCTCCCAGGGTCAGTGCACAGCCCCACTGTGCCTGCACAGGGAGGCTTCCCCACCCTGGAAAAGGGTTTCCCACTCTGCAGAAGGTTTCCTATCCTGGAGAAGGTTCCCCACCCTGGAGAAGCTTTGCCCATCCTGAAGAAGTTTTGCCCATCCTGAAGATGGTTTCCCATCCCGAAGAAGCTTTCCCCATCCCGGAGAAGATTTTCCCACCATGGAGAAGGTTCCCCACCCTGGAGAAGCTTTGCCCATCCTGAAGAAGTTTTGCCCATCCTGAAGATGGTTTCCCATCCCGAAGAAGCTTTCCCCATCCCGGAGAAGATTTTCCCACCATGGAGAAGGTTCCCCACCCTGGAGAAGCTTTGCCCATCCTGAAGAAGTTTTGCCCATCCTGAAGATGGTTTCCCATCCCGAAGAAGCTTTCCCCATCCCGGAGAAGTATTTCCCACCATGGAGAAGGTTCCCCACCCTGGAGAAGGTTCCCCATCCCAGAGAAGCTTTCCCACCCTGCAGAAGTTTTCCCACCTTGGAGAAGCTTTCCCACCCTGCAGAAGTTTTCCCACCTTGGAGAAGCTTTCCCACCCTG